>CM067322.1:76163297-76634077 GCA_034231615.1 Meghimatium bilineatum
TTAGTAGGCCTATAAATTATGACAGTTTTAGTGATGTTGGTTTATCAGTGGGTCAAGCGACAATATGTTGGAGTGGAAGGGGGCATATTCTATATAGTTTATCAAGTAAATTTGATTGAGGTTGGTCTCCAGCTAATATGTGTGCACCCACATTTAAAGCAGACACAGCTACACAGCTAGGCTTATGTTGAAAAGATAGGTCTATGAAAATTTCAGAATCTATTTATTCAGAAAAACTTTGCATTGATGCACCACAGAGGCAAAAACTGTTAGCTTGCATCATCCACAAGTTTCTCCATACTCTACAGCCAATAACATTTGTTCTATGTGTGATTTTACATGTAATAAACATGGACAGGCCTTTCATAAAAATAAAGACCAAATTGTGATACAGTATTGCAGCACTTATCTGTGCCTAAGGGAAAGGTCTACATACTAGGAGGATTTGCACATAAAGTAAGAACACTGGACAGCATAAAGTCAGTCAATATTATATAAAAGAACATAATTTTATGTCTTATTTCTTGTAATATAACTAAGATCTGTTGGGGTGTCCTTTTAGTGTATTTTTTAGCAAATGCCAAGGGGAAGGGGTTTTAAAGGGCAAGCTGGCCAGTGCTCACATGGTTAAGTACATGCAATGGTAGTACGGTACTGAAGGACAGCACCAAACGCAAGTACAATTTAGAAAACTAAAAACTAATACCATAACAAAAGAAATTTCATGCTTGAAAACAGCCTTCAGCTATTTTTCAGTAGCAGGTAGTGTGGAAAAGAAAAAGCAGGATGTTATGTCATCCCAGCTTGAAGAAAAATGAATAACAGAATTCTGCTCCTTTGGTGCATCTCAAAAGTGAGGTAACATTTTTGCACTATTATGATATCTCATTATTCATTTGCACCATGATGGCATGTGTAGGATACTTTTTATATTATTAAAACAATATTGACAAATTAGAAGATAATGTTATTGTTATTCTAATTTCTATAACACCTGCAAGGTTTAAATTTGAACTACCATCTTACAAATAAATTTGAAAGAAAGAAAGTTAAGTAGAAAACAGAGCAGACAGTTATGAGAAAAAATAGATTTTCTCATATTTTCCAAGGGTCATTAGTCTTCAACTTTACCTACATTACACAAATGTTATGTCAACTAACACAGCAAACTGTGTTCCTCATTTATTTATATCAGACATGACTCATGTGAATACATCAAACAATCAGGAGAAAACAAATGTCATAATGTCTTTGTGTCATGTGATGTATGCTCTCCAGAATGTTGTCTTCCCAATTAACTTCCTAAACCCTTCTCTGTCTTGGGCGATGTGGCTTGCATTTTCCAACAGCGTATACATGATATCTTAAATGTCATCAGTCCATCGTCTTCTTGGTCTGCCTTTCCTCCTTCTCCCAGGTGATCTGTCCTCCATTATTTATCTTCCTAAACAATTGTGTCTCTTTATATGACCAAACAGGTGTAGTTTTCTTTTTGCTATTGTGTTTAGTAACCTACACTCTGGAATCTTCAATGTGTTTATAATATCTGAGTATCTCTTTTTTTCCTTTAATTATATTCTAAGTATCCTTCTGTAGCATTTAATCTCAAAGGCATTGATCTTCTTTGCCGCTGTTTTACTTAGGGTCCATGTTCACAGCCATATGTTGCAACAAGAAAAATAAAAGTTTGTAGCATTAACAGTTTTGTTTCTATTTTGTTGTTTCTCCATATGTTTTTCAACCGTGTTATTTTACAATATGCCATTGCCAATCTCTTCCTTATCTCTGCCATGCAGTCTCCTGCACTGTTGACGTTTGCTCCTAAGTATTTGAATTTATCAACACATTCTATCTCTGTATTATCTATTCTGATTTTTAGTTGTTGTGTTGTTATACCTGTTGACATGATTTTTGTTTTTTGCGCGTTGAAATATAAGTATTCTGATTCACTGTATTTCTTTGTGTTTTTTACTAGTTGTTTCAATCCCTTTATATCATTTGAAAGAAACACAGTGCCATCTGCGTAGCGTAGTTCAAGGATTTCAAACCACTGATGTTTAAAGCATGATAGTCAGCTTTGTTTATGTCTTCTCTCACATTCCTCATTATATTTTCTGCATAGATGTTGAACAGGTATGGGGAGAGTGTGCATCACTGCCTTACTCCACTCTGTACCTCAAGCCACTCTGAGAGATCGCCCTCTATCTTCATTGCAGCCTTTTGATCTTGGTAAAGTTCTTCTATTAGATGGATCAGATGTCTTGGGAAAGCCATGCTGTTCATTATGTCCCATAGTTTTTGGTGTTGGATGCAGTTGAACGCTTTTGAGTAATCTATGAAGCACATGTGCAGGTCAGTCGAAAATTCCCTACACTTTTCAATAATAAGCCTCATGTTAAGGATGTGATATCTTGTTCCTCTACCCGATCTGAAACTGGCCTGTGTTTACATGGCTTTTATCTAAATAAATTTGGTGGAATGCATACTAAAATCTTTTGTCTATTGTATATATTTTAAAACAGTTATTTTACTTAAGATCTATCATGGGTCGCCATTTAATATAACCCTGCTTTTCTGACACCTAAACACATAATTACTAGACAAAACCCAGTTAAATGAAACTTTTATTGTAATGCACCATTGGTTTTTTTTTCATTTTAAACTTCTTTGACATATTTTTCCCAAAGAGAATGTTATGATGAATTATGTTCCCCTGCATTCTGATATAAAAAATGCTTTGGGCATGTACACAAATACTTATAGAGACATATAGCAACACAAAGATACAATAATACTTACAGATGGTGCAGATGGGTAACTGGGTGCTCCACCCTGTAATGATTAAACATTTTGAAATTATTTTTGAAAAATGCTAAAATAGCTCATGACATCAACATTTTCTTAATTTAACAATGAACAGCATAAAAAACAGTTCAGAGACTGCTCATTAATGTCTATTTGACTATAATCCTTGAAGGTGCCTTTTTTGCATTTTCTTAACTGTGTCAAGTTAAAGTAAGGTAAGTTAAACTATGAATCAGCATCATAGCATATGGCTTTACCAATAAGTTCTTACCTGTCTAACTAGTGTTTGGCCAGATACCACCAGACTAGTGTCACCTTCAACTTATGCTCACCTAATTTTAATATGCAACAGCAAAGTAATTCTTTAAATCACATCTCTAAGGATCTTATATGATGATTGTCATGTCCAATTCTCAGTTCATGTATAACAAGATGCACTGCCACTTGCACCATTAGTGGTATGATAGATGGCATCCATAGCTACTACTAGTCTACAAGGTATCATGGTTTTACTTCCCAGAAGATGATGTTCTTGGTAATAAGAGAGAATACATCCTTGAATCTAATGCATCTTATTGTTGTTCTAATGTAGTCTGATTTTTGGTAGTAGATAAGAAGGACATGTTGAAGTTACTTAATGACTGCCTGTTGTATGTAGACATTTATTATGTGAATTAACTGGGAAGAGAGTAATGTGAATAGACTGGCATCAAGACATAGGTGAAAATGTAAGTGTTTGTCCAGCTGCTTTCAAACCCACAATTCTCAATTATATGCATAGATTGCTCAGTCATACTGTGGTATATGGCAGAATATTGAGAAGAGAGTCTTCAAGACTTCCAAAAGTGTCTCTAAAGAACTTCAATATTAATGTCATATACTTGAAATACATCACTCAAAAGCTAACAAAGGTGATTGCATTGCTGAGAAGCATTAAATCTCAGAGGCATAGAGAAAAGGAGATGTCTAAAAGGACAGACTAACAAACACACAGGTGTCCAACTCTGATCACACATCATCATTTTTGTAATGGTTATTCTATGCCAGAAATGATATTTTCAGTAATCTCTGCATACATCAGGAGATGCAACAGATCTGAAACTGTTCTGAACATCATTTGCAATGAAAGGCTATTATGATCAAGAAGAGATAGCAGATTTAATAAGGCAGTCATAGATAATGAATGAAGAAGTGGCAGTTTTATGTGGTAGTGTATATCTAAAGAAAAAAAAAAACCAACTATGTAAATTATGAACTTAAGCCAATTTTAAAACACAAATCTATACAGATGGAAACCAAAAAGCAAGTCATAAATTCAATTTTCATACCAATATTGTGTTATCAGTGTCAGACATGAACACTAACTAAAGAACAAGAGAGAAAATTTACTATGTGTAAAATAAGATGTCTAAAAAAGCAGCAAAAAGATCATGTGAGAAATGAAGTGATTACAATAACTGTTAGAACAATGTCTATGGTCAAATATATTGAAAAACAGAGACTGAAATGGTTTAGGCACTTAATGGGAATGAACCCTTATTGGCCAGCAGCAAGAGCATACAACATGAAAATGGAAACAGCAAGAGACAGAGGAAGTCCATGAACAATGTGGATTCAAGGAGTTACCAACATTCTGAGATGTCATAATATTACTGCATATGACGCGACCAAACATGCCATAGACTGAAAACCAATCATATTTCAATCTTATGATACTTTACAGCAAAAGCAGAGAAATGATAATAGATCAATAGTATATCCACAGAGAAGTTGGATGTGTCAGGCAAAAACATGCAGGTATAATAATCAAGCCGTAAACCATGACACAATATATTTGATTCTCTGAACTTCATGTCTTGCTAATCTGCAGGAGTTTGAAAACGAATGAAAAAAAAAACAAATATTGTGCAACCATTTGGAGACTGAAACTGGATGCTGTTATACGTTGGCAAACAGATAGGGGAGAACGAAATTGCTCAAAGGATAAAATTTTCTCCGAAAGATGCAAGATACAGTATTTTAGAATAAAACTGTTCCTTAATTAATTTTGTTATTAGCTTTGCACACAAATTTCCAAAATTCGATCAGGTATCACAACTTAATAGAGTACTTACATGATGACCATGATGATGACTATGACCATGTTGTCCACGGAACTGAATAAAGGTGATGGCAACATCACCTTCAATGTAGACATACTGAACACTTTCTTTGGGAACTCGGTGGTGAAAGGTACAGAAGTGGTGATTGTTTACTGTAACCTGAAATTAAAAGTTAGGCCTATGCATGTGATAAAGTCTATAAAACTCATATGGTTTCTTTACAGAATAAAAATACTCTAATACATAAATACTGATTTCCACAACACAGAGGCTAATAATAGACTCAAATAATCCTTGCTAATTCAATCTTGGATGCAGTTTCTATTCACAGCTTAGATTGTGTTTTTTTTTTAATGTAGCTCTGCCAAAGTTACTGGACTGATGCCTAAATTCAACAATAGTTGAAAATCAATGTGTCCTACACTTGATATGCTATTGTATATTGATTTACTCCAGGTGAATGATGGTTGATAGTATTCACACTTGCCATTAGGTGTAGAAGTGGGAGTCTCAAAAAACACATTCAGCACAAGCATGATCTTTTAAATAATTAATACTACAGTTTAATTGATTTTTAAAGGCCTTTGACAGTTTCTAGAATGAGGGTCTTTGGCACATACTGAGACAACTCGATTTTGACACCATCATATACATTAATGAATCATTTTATAGAAATGCAAGTAGTGCTTATCAAATAATACAATTGACGAGTTCTTTAAAACAGTTCAGCAGAGTTGCATCATGTCTCTAGTACTTTACAACATATATGCCTACCAGGAGCACATAATACAGGAGATCCTTAAGGATTATAACATGTATATGTCAATTTGAGATCACCTTATCTGCTATTTGTGCTTCGTTAATGATATTTATTTTATAGCTGGGTCAGAACATAAACTAAAAGAGTTAAAAGCAAAGTTGGAAAAATATACCAGCAAGTGCGGAATTGAAATTAACACAAACACCGAAAATAGATTAACATGAACAGCAGAAGCACAGAAGATAGGCCACTATCATGATGAATGGGTATAAACTTTCAAATACCTTGAATCCAGTATATGCAATGATGGAAATACAAAACAGAATGAAAGATAAGGGTTGCGATGAATTTGATTGCAATGTCAAGTTTAAAGCTAATTTGGAAATTCAATTTAAAGTTGTTACCAGTGCCAAACCTGGTCTCTCTCATCTTCACATTACAGAAAGATATTGACGTGTGAGATGAAATGCTTGAGGAAAGCTGCAGGGGCCATCAGGTTCAATAGATTACGAAATGAAGACATCAGGGAAAGAATAGGTATAATACCTCATACAGAATACATAGAAGGGCAGCAGATTAAGTGGTTTGGCCACATTATGAAAATGCATTATGACAAGTTGCCTGTACTGGCATATAACTAAATGAGATTAGGGTACAAAGCCAGAGGAAGACCACAAAAAAGATAGATAGAAAATGTAAGGGACATACTGAACAAACACAGTAATAGCACAGCTGAGGCCATACATCTGGCCTTGGAACATAAGCTTGAGCTTCAATTACCTCTACGCTTAACAGCAAGAGTGAATAACAAACCACCTGGGGAAAGGCAATAGACAATAGTGAAAATCAAACTCTATAACTCATTAGTCCTTTCTATTGTGTTGTGTGATTTTGAGAGTTTGACCATCACTGTAGACCTGGAGAGATGATTACAGATCTTCAAATACAGATGTTACAGATGAATAATATGAATCTCTTATTTAAAGCATAAGACAAATATGTATATACAAAATAAATAGAGATTTATAGGCCTACAGGTCCACAATAGCCATCACTTTCAATAGTTAACGATAAAAACTTGCTTTGTTTGGATATGTATGCCAATATGATTCTTTGTCATAAACAATACTACAGGGAACAGTTGAAGGTGGAAGAAGCAGAGGTGGAAAAAGAAAAGTTTGTAGCTAACATAAAAAATTGACAGGTCAATATTTTTCCTCACTGGTCCGCATCGTTGAATAAAAAAATATGAGGAGGATTCTATGTGTTGATGCATCCAATATGGTACCCTATGACCCTGATGGGTTATGGTTTTATAGATAGATATAGAAAGATAAATATGAATAATTAAGACACAAAGAACACTATTAAAATGTCTGAAACTTTAATACCTTGTAGCCATTATGTTCAACTTTAATATGCAGTTCGAAGTTGTGTCCTCTGCGAAAAGGCATGCCTCCATTGGTTTCTTCCAGACCCCAAGTTCCACCCTGTTTATGGTTCCTAACAACTCTCCCATCATCGAATCGTGGGTTGAATGTAAAGATACAATCACTGTCCCATGTTGGACCAGAGCAAAGACTGACACTAAATCTGTCAGAATGAAATTAGCAAAAAATAATATAAAAATAACATTTTAACATAACATAGACTATATTATTCATTGTTCCTCATGGTAAATATTAAACTTAATTTAATCTCAATTGTCTTTGTAGAAAAACAACAAATAGTGTAATTTTCAATTCATTTTTAAATAGGCCTATGTACTTTTATAGATTAAGTATTAAAGTACTATTCATTTTCTATAGGTCTACATGAATGTATACTATTTTGTCACAGAAGAAGACCCTACGTTTTATAATATGCATTGGCCTTATATATAAGCCTCTATATATATATATATATATATATATATATATATATATATATATATATATATATATATATATATATATATATATATATAAAATTAAAGTATATTCTCTCTAGGACATTGCTTTCAACTAGTGTTCATATGCACAACATTCAACAACCTTACAGGAGTTATGTTAGTAGTCAGATTATTATCATGGCACTCCGGACATATCCATAGTTGCTCATATTCAGTATGCCCTTCAGCATTTGATAACTGACTGTTCCAGTACTATTTTGGGTGATACCTCTTCTTTTTATTCCTAGGCCTATATGCTGCTCGTTTCTTGCGGCAAAATTCTTCACTTCCTAGTCCTGCATTCTAGTCATTGATATGGAAGAAGAAATACATCTCAGGCCTTACAACACGAGTTAGGCCTATATGAAACCCATATGATCTATAAGCCTATTGCTTGTCAAATTCAAACACATCAGTTGACATCATTTTGTTGTATGACTAGCTTCTTTGTCATGAAGACTGTAAAAGTTATTTCATAAAAATGTGTTCAAGAAATGACATCTTCGCACTTCAGCTCAGTCTTTTTCATAAGATTCTGAAAAGTATGTAGTAGGGCCTATGTAGCCCCTATGTGTGTAGTTTCTTACTTTCAGTCGTCTTGATTCGTCTTGTCAGTGGTTTCAGATGAGGACCTATAAGGGAGTGAATTTGACGCTTTGCACAACTCCTCCTCACTTTAATCAAAATCCCCAGTGCAAGTCATTTTCACAGTGGTCATTCCTTGCCTGGTCCAAGAACATTTAGGCCTATAGCTTGAATAGGACTCACTAGTCATCTGCGAACTATTAGGCATTTACATAATTCAAAATGAATTTTCAAAAGTGGATGTAAAAATTGCCATAATTACTTGTGATGGATGAACACACAGTTTCTCTTGTCAGTTGGGGTTTTTTTCCTGTGTGAAAACACAAGCCCTTCTCCAGAATGAGGATCCTGCATGTTATCTCAGTTCACTCATTTTGGCTGATATGACTGACTGTGCTTTGGTCGCCTTGCACATATTTTGTGTCACCAGCAAATGATAAGGATAGGAAAAGTCAGATCAGCAAAGAAAATTCATGCTGTTTGAGTTCAGAGTGCAAGACGAATATTTTGGAGAAATGATTTCTAGATCCCAAATAGCTGCAATCTATGTAGGCCTACTACTGATTCGCCCAGCGCAGTATAATCCTCCAATAAGGAATTAGTATTGATTTCATGATCTCACGTTTGTCCATATTCAAAGCACCACATCAGTCTTTATAGTGAGCATATCAGCATGTTCATTTCTGCATACTCCAACATGACTAGCATTCAGAAAATTAAAAATGTGTTAACATGAAAGCCAAGATACATTTGATAAAAGATTACCTTTTAAAGTCATGATGTGTTCTGCCAGTGAGCACCACATCAGTGCCTATTTGAACCCCACCAGCAATATAGCCAGAGTAAGGAATAGTGATCTAGTCAAAATATAGTAGGCCTATGTGTTATTATTTCTATAGAAACTAATACATGATAGAAACCAATGTATGCATATAACAACATAGGGGTCAATTATATGATATATTTCAAATAGGCATTTCTGTCACACATTCTTGCGTTGGTTTTACATACATTTTTACATAGGCCTACATTAGAGCCACCTCTCGAATCTACGTTCAAGTAATGGTGTTTTGACTTTACTATATACAAAATATTTATTTAGATTTTGTTTAATATTTCTTATTTCATAAGCAATGTTGTCAGGATATATTTATGTTTTCCTTCTCCTTCCAGGAAGTAGGCCCTACTCCCTTTTGTTCTAGGCCTATATATCAACATCTCTGCTCAAATGATTCAAGTCTGTCTTCTAGCTGATTGCTCATTATGTTTGTGAGACATGGGCCTACATTAATTTTGAGTAGATGTATCATTTTATAATTCCCATTTTTTTATTTATAAATTTTTTTCTCAAGTGGTATGACTCTAAAATGGTAGTTATCAAAGAGAACTATAAATCAAACAAATAAAATATTCTATATCATTTTAAAATGTACCATTATATTTTTAGTGACCAAATATGCTATTGCAGAAAATGTTCAACTTTTTAATTACATTTGCAAATTTTGTTCCATGTGTTGATATTTATTTTTATTGGTAGTTATAACGCTGATTCTTTTAATATTTGCAGAATAATAACAAAAATAGACCCCTATAGGCTAAAAGATTTCAAAATGTATAGGCCTATCAAAGGATTGCTCTAACATGGCACCTGCCCCGAGGGTTTTTCAAGAGGCGAGGCGTTCAAGACCATCAATACATTCAATATAGAGTGCAGTGAGCGTAATCCTATGAGTGTTTATACTGTCAAGGCACTTATCTCAGAAAATGCTCATTGCAGAGACTGTCATTTACACAAATGACTCGGCATCAGCCACCAACGGTGTGCATTGGCTTTTATCACTAGATCATATGGAAGAATATATCACAAGCAAGTGGGGCCTTCGCTGCAACAACAAGTAGTCTACTATGAAAGTATTTGCAGTTAGACACTGTCCCTAAACTGCTTTGAATCGCAAGCCTATCCTTGCGCATGTATACTGAGTGACTGAGTAGTAGGACTATCCAAAAAAGCCAAAGGAGGTAAAATGCACAGGCAATGGGAGTGGTCATTGAAGAGGACTGAAAATTGTGCAAAGGTGGTCTCACTACGCACAATCAATTCCATCTTTGTTAATGGACACGCAGGAGTGAAGGATAAAGAGCGAGCCTACAAGCTGACTTGTGCTTCTATTACTGGCGGTGAATCTATGGACAGAGCAGACAATTACATACTTAATGCTCTACAAGAGCCTGCACGATCTGAGAATTTTGAGGTAAATCAGCATAAGTTAGTATCTAGAATGCGTGAAGGGGAGGTTCACAAAGAGGCATCACACGGAGAGAACAGCTCATGAAAATTTCAAAAAGAACACTAAACCTACATAGAACATGAACCATCAACCGCTACACCTTTAACTTTAAGATTTACTGAAGCAGAGATCTGAACACCTATTGATATCTTTGATGTGTGAAGACGATAATCAACATACTTAAATCTATACATAACCTGACATCAGTATCTTGGAAACATAATCACAAATGATGGCAGATATTAAACTGATGTTAAAAAGAGAATCGGAATGGCTAAAAGTACTTTCAGTGAAATGAGGAAACTATTAACAAAAAAAATTACAAACACGCTAAAAATAAGAATGATAAAATGCTACATCTATTATATATTAATGTATGGCTCAGAAACATGGACACTAAATAAACAATTGGAAGACAGAATTGATGCCTTTGAGATGTTGTTATATAGAAGAATTTATTCATTTACAGGCATTTTACAAATTAACCATTTATGTGAATAAAAATGGTGTTATATGTGTGTGCTCGTGCGTGTGTAGTTAAATTTATTTAGGTTCAGCAGTTGGACGTGTTTTTCTACAATACTTCTTAAATGATCATCCGTTATACATCGCGTCATATCATGTCTATACAATGTAATCAACATTTGTACACATGCTAGTGGTAACATTAATTCATTCAGGAAGTAAATGCGATATCACCTTCGCTTACTTCAGTTATTAAAAAAAAATAATTTAACACACACAACAATGTTAAGCGATGTAGAGTTGTATTTTCTTTTTGACAGGAGTATGCACTTATTTATAATACGGCTTTTACTGTACCACTTGACAGACACATCCAAAAGTATGTTTAACTAAATAAGGAGATGGATTTGGTTTCTTCGTATTCTTCTGCGTTCGTTGCTGAATTGAAAACATCTTGTGTAGGCCTACATAAGAAGTATAACTGTGTTCAGTTATGAGTGTGTATGAAAGAAATTTTGTTAGTTAATTGTATTTTGTGACAAATAAGCATTATTTGTGGTGTGACAAATACACGGCAACAGCATTCTGTATAAAATGAGCAAGATTACATTTTTTTTTCATGTAAGTAAAGTAACTCATAGCATTTATTAATGACGTAGGGGTGTGAATTGTTAGCGATCTCACATTTCAGTGGTTCTGCAAATGGGGGCGGTAGCCATCTCTTCTCCCTCGCAGTCTTTACTTCCCGGATTAATCCGGTACCCATTTAAGGCTGGGTCGACCCGGGAGCCGTTGCGATCTGAAAAACATTTCTGCTTCAAGTGGGGAATGAACCCAGGACCACTCATATGCGAAGCCAGTGCGCTAACCACTGCGCTAGGCAGTTCTCTCACGACTTTTTTTCCATAACAAACACCAAAAAGACAGAAACTTGATATTGCGGAACCATATTTTAAGCGTGGGGATTGGCGTTTTGAGCGGTCGTTCCAGGGCCAGATTTGTCGCCGTGGTTTGGGATATATATTCCAAATAGTTAACTTTCTGTTGTTTACCCATACAAGTCCGTATTTCCCCTCTCCCCCACCCCCACCCCAAATTCCTTTTTTCCGTTCATGGCTATCAAATAAAACACGGTGGACCCCAGATAAGGATCATATGACCCATGGCATGAACCACTATGCTAACCGCAAACTCACAGAAGAACGGGTTCTAAAAATAAAAATACATGAAGAGAAACAACAACAAGTATAACATTATTAATATGTTGGACCGGTAATCACAAATGATGGTAGATGTGAAATAGAAGTTAAAAGGAGAATAGGAATGAATAAAAGTACTTTCAATGACATAAGGAAATTTATTAACATCTAAACAAATTGCAAACAAGCTAAAAATGAGAATTATAAAATGCAACATCTATTATATATTAATCTATGCTCAGAAACATGGACAACAAACAAACAATTAGAAGACATAATTGATGCCTTTGAGAAGTGGATATATAGAATTATAGGGAGAACATCTTGGAAAGAAATGATAACAAACAAAGAGATTCTAACAACACTTAAGATGAAGAAAGAATTATTAAAAGAAATAAAGATCAAGCATATAAAATATTTTGGACACATTAAAAGACATGACACCTTGATGAAGACCTTACTTGAGAATAAAGACAAGGGTGATAATCAAGCGGTATGCATAGATACAGGTGGGAGTAACATCAAAAGATGGACAGATTACAGTCTAGAAGAGTGCACTACAAAAACAAGAGACAGTTTTCTGGAGGTCTGTTGCAGCCAACATTCGTTGCGGAGACGGCACCCGATGATGATGACTGAGGCCCGAAGGTTCTACAAACTGTGCGATGAAATTTACTTATACGTTAGTTTTGTGTCCATTATTCTGTGACATTATGCAGTCCTAGTGTTCCCGAAAGTATATTTTGAGATCCCTCTGTACTGAAAAATATGTCGATCTCCCAAAGACACGACTTTCTCATTCACATAGTCTTTTTTTCCAAGTGTTATAAAGGCTATTATGGAATCGAGGCTAAGTTCGATGCTGGGATTTTCAACACACCATTGCGCAATCTCCTATTTATAGACATGGGGAAATTATACAAGGACTAAATTTATTGAGCTCATGATAAAACATGCATAGTCATATGATGCTTAATCGTGGTACAATGCTATTTACCGGTACCATCTGGCCACGAACATCGATCGGATATAACGCGCAGATCATACATACTATGGTACCACATGTTTGTATATATGTGTATGTAGTATGCAGCAAGGCCGTAGACACAACCTTGCTTAAGGTGTGTTTTATATAACAATAAATATCGTGTTTTCCCCTGTGTATAGTTTTTGAGAGTTTTGGGGTGAAGGGGGTGTTGAATGGGAGGGGACCGTCTCTTTTATAAGTTTCATTGTGCTAAGTGACATGGTCTATTTTCATAAGGGAGATGTTTGAACCCTCCTCCCAACACTCTGCCATCTACGGGATTGTATATATGTGTGTTCCTCTCAGCACTCTGTCATCTACGGGATTGTATATATGTGTGTATCTCCCGCGTGTTGCCGGGACCCAAACGAGGAACTAAGAATAGTAACACTACCTGTCAAATCTGACAAGCAGTATACAAACTCTGTAACACCAGAGAAGCTCCAGGATGAAGCGCTTTCTTGTAATGACATTTTATTTCCTTTTCTGCACTAGTTCGTATATTTCTGTAGATTAAAATAATGCAGTCCAGACCAGAGAATGTAATTTATTGTGTCATGGTTTAAATCTTAGCTGATGTATCTGTGCTTTCGACCTGACACATTCAACTTTAGCACGACTTATAATTTCAATCCCTATAGGATGAGACAGCCAACTCCGCCACTCAAAATCCTTCGTAGTTATTACCTGCGACATACATGACAGACAACGGTGTCGTTATTCTTTACTGCCCGTTCGGGCCCCGGCAACACAAGAGTGTTTTATTAAAGCGGTTAATGTCCTATCAATTGTTATGCCAATGTTACTCTTTAACCCACTCTTATCTTTTTTAACAACTAACAATATTTATATAACTTGCGCAACTCGTACATATGACCAACAACAGATGAGATATCATATAATTATCTGAACTTTCACCATCACAATTTGTGTTGGGCATATACCCTAATATAACCAAGGTAGATATGAATCAATACTTCAATAAAAAAATATATCACCAAAATGAAGTTTCAACTCCTTATCTACCACCCCACCAATTTTGCATCATCACTACTACAGCAAAAATCTATATCATTATTACAACCACCAGTACAACAACAACGTTTTCACTAGAGATTAGACAGACATCAAGTACTCACATTACTCCCCATCTTGAAATGATGTCTCACAGAATATTTTTCACGTCAACGCTACAAAGAAAACAAGAAACACAGTAAAGGTTATCTAATCTTGCCAAACAATGAGCTGCTATATCACTTTATCAGTTTCAACTAGTCCTTGTTTGGTATGAAACGTTATCATTAGAAACTCGATATGTTTTTAACGCTTCGCGGTTATGTAAGGTGTGTCACATTTGAGCACATTAATTTAATAGCACACAGATCAGAATCAACTGTTAATTGTGCATGTGTGTTTTTGTGTTTGTAAATCATGTGTCAAAAAACATAAATGTATATTAAAGGACTACGATGTTTTAGTGCTAAACACTCATTAGCTTTATGTATTCTCGCAGGAACACATTCCAAACCGGTTATTGCTCAAGTGAGCATCGAGAATATAAGACCTGCTAGCTCATTGTGAATAGTCCTTCAAAAGTGACGAATTTGACTTGCACTGTGATTTTCATTGGCTGTCCACATATAGTGTTCAATGAAACGTACGGGAAACGTCAAAAGCGTCACTGTAGAAGGATGATTCCGAATGAGCATTATAATAATCGATGGTCATGCCGCATGTATATACACAACTTGGTATTTTTAAGTTTCACGAAATTAATCGTTTGTTATCTTTTGTCCTGATGAAGGCTTTTAGTCGGAACGTCGTCTGTCACTGTGTCTCGTGGATATTTTGCTTTATTGACATGAAGAGTTGTTACCCGACACTGGAGCTTTATCTTTTGATTTCTTCATGGAAGAGAATAATACTCTAAAATCAAACCGCTATTGCCTTGTAGGTTAGACTCTGGTATAGGGTCAGTGACTAAAGGAGTAAACCACAAACAAACGGGCTGAAAGCAAGTGGGAAACCACCTCTGTACCATACCCTAGAGTGTCATCTTTCAAGATGACAGACCGCATTAAGGTAACACAAAAACCCCATCAGGATGGTAATATGAAATGTGAGAACCCTGACAGACGTCATCTACTAGCGGTTTTCTGCTGCATAGGAGTTGATCTGGTGGGTCACTGGTAATACCTTCACACCTTTCGCATGCGAAAATAAATGTTAAAAATTAAACCTTAAGTTTAATAAAGCCACTCACAATTCACAGAAATAGAAAGATGGATAAGACAAGGAAGGTATTTTATCACCCAGCCTATTTAACATATACTTCCGATTGACTTCTGTTTAATGGCTCGTGATGGCGATTACTAACCTTCTCGTCCAAATGGAAGTAAAGTTCAGTGTTTCAGTGCTTTCTAACTGAAATATGTGATTTATTTTCTGAATGGGATAGGTTAGAACACGGTTTAACCATTTGAAGACGTTGAAACAACATTGTGACACGTCTAGCAAACCGACAGTGTAGAACTAAAACGCTCGTAGGAAACATGGAGAGTTCTCAGAAGGCGAGATTCAAACGTAAACAAACCACCAAATTTGGAACAATAAATATCTGTGGATTAAAAAAAAGGAGAAAATCTTATAGAAGAAATAAAGAAACGAAATATTTCAATTTTAAGCCTGTCAGACAACATAATTAAAGGTATTTGATGTAAACAACTGAATCTAAAATACAAATTACTCTATGTCAGAGTTGACTAGCATACCGAACCTTGGGGCAGATGTCTCCTATTTTCAAAAACAAATATGTGAGCATGAACACCAAAGCGGCACTATATAAAACGATCATCATACCATCAATATGCTACCAATGTAAAACTAACAACAGAATCCTAATGAAAACTTGTTACAACAGAAAGGACTTTTCTATATAGAATCTTCAGAGTAACGATAAAAGACAGAATCAGGAACTACAACATCAGAAGACTAACAAACACAATACCAACCCTGTATTACATTATAAAACAACAGATTAAGTGTTTTTCACATGTTTCCAGACTACCATCAGACAGTGCCCCTCAAAAACCATCACTATACAGACACGATGGATTAAAAAGTCAGGTGCAGACCTTGCAAACGATGGATTACAGAAATAAAAGTCAACGAAAACGAATATAGGCCTATATGAAGCACATAAAAAAGCATCTCCAGAGAACCCTTCTACCATTGACGCTGCAATGCATAAATGGGTATAAAGTGAAAAGAACGAAAGAAGAAAGAAAACGAGAACATTTTTAAATATGTAGAAGGAATGCCATGACCCAAGTTCAGTGGGGGAAATCATAACCAATCTGCAATATGTAGATGACAATGTGCTCTTAGTAGAAAGTGAACAGGACTATAAAGACTAATCGATCAATGTATCAAGTAGAGCATATAGAGATATACGTATTGAAAAACAAAAACCATGTTAATTAGTAAAATCGCAGAAGAACGGATGATAAACTTAAAAATACACACATAGACACTACAACAATTAGATCATTACCAATATCTCGGACATATTATCACAAACGATGGTAGATATGAAACAAGTTAAATGGGGGATAGGATGAGCTGGCTAGACAAAAGAATAGGAATGGCTAATCGCTTTCAGTGTCATAAGGAAAATATTAACATCTAAACATAATTTAACTTATTCTATCTACATAACTTTATTTGAGTTACCTTGACCATCGTCTGTTAACGATAGCCTGTTACTGATAACCCAATTATCCGTGTAAATGTAATTGTAGTGACACTTCATGCTAGTCTAAAACAGATAACATGTATTGTGACAGATTTACAATCACACTCATTTTACTGTTAAATTTCTCATTATCATTATTATCAAGTGTAACCTAGATAAAGTGGGAGACCATATCGAACTTTATATTCTTCATCTTCAATGATACAGTAACCTTTGAACTTTCACCACGCACGTGTGTTCTTATGGCCTGAATGGGAAGTACAGAATAGCAACACTGCTTACCTTTCATGCATGTCGTAAGAGGCGAGAAATGAGGTTTTGGGGTAGAGTTGGCTTTTCCATCCCATATAGGTCAAAGTATCCAGGAGCTCATGCTGAAATCGGATGTGTCACGCAGAAATGTGCACATATCACAGCTGAACCATAACTCAACGCATTCCATTCGTCGGACTACATCCTGCTACTCTGCAGGAGTATGATAACGAACGTAGAAGAAACAGAACTCTCGCCCTATGTAGGGTCTCAAGTTGTTGTATCTGCATGTGTTTGTAAGTTACTGCTTTGTTCCATATATTGTGTTCTAGTTATCTTGTCTTGAAGGTTCAAGACTTTTATCTCACAGTACCCGTCAACTGGTCGAGGTATGAGGAATGAATGATCAACAGTTTCTGTCAGTGTTATTTCATTCGGTAATAACAAATAGTTATCATAGAACAATGTTCATGTGATGTATTCAATTACTAAACGTATGAGTTCAGATGTCCAGCACATTCAACAGAAAGTAGAAATCAAATGTTACAATACACATAAAAATGTGGAATCTTCACCAAAGGTACGATGCAAGTTGTATAACTCTGATTGCGATGGCGCCGCTTTGAACTAGGTGGACATACGACAAATAGGATCACCTTTCTAAAGGGTCACGCCCATATACCATATAATACTAGTTTTAACAGAGAAAGCAGTCATATTTGTTTCTGTTAGTGCACTTATGATACGCTGTCCGCGTCTAGTTTCTATCCGCGTATTGACTTTAAACTAACATATGAATCATATACGTATTACTGCAGTGATCAGCGCAAACTTCGACACTACTTCAGAAGTTAATTAATATTTGCTAAGGCGAATAGGAAATAAGAACTGCTATCACTAATGAGACAGTGATCTTCTGCGTCGTTTACGTTCGTTCTCTAACCATTGCCGACTAGCAGGACGTAGTCCGGAGAAGAGATATCGCTTCGAAGTGGTTTACAGCATTGTCGTAATAGTTGCTCCTTTTCTAATTATATTTTTTTTTAAATAACAAAGTATCTCTTATAGTGAGATACGTTTCTTTCAATCGCGCAAGTTAGACCAATTTGGTTGTATCAGAGCTTTTAACCATCAACATATAATTGAAGTTTTGGTTCGGCGTACCACAAACTCAGAGGTATATTTTTCACCATTTCTTCTCTGAGCATCCGATTTATACAAGTCGTTTCTGGTTTACTATGACCATCTGTCGCGATAGGATAGCCAACACTTTTTTCTTAGTCGCCCTAGCGACATGCATTAGATAATAGTGTTGGCGATTTTTAAATTGGTGTTCCATTTGCACGCACGACTATACATATACATACACATATATACACATAGGCACGCAAACACACATACTCGGTACATAAAAAAACATGTACAGCATCTGTATATTTTGAACTCCTGCATTGCCATCTGGATGGTCCTTGTGGAACGTTTACCAAATTTCAACCTTTCATATTTTATTGTCATACAACTTGATCATCACTGATGTGTCGGGCAATTGATGAAAATAAAACGTTGACACAGTCTGTTCTCTGAACTACCTCCTGCTGGAAATCTAAAATATCCATTCTTCTGTCACAAAAGCGATGCAGCAGGATAATGGGAACGAAAGTTTTAAAATAAATTACGCATGATCGAACTAAGATCGAGACAAAAGGCATGAGCTAATTGATCAACAGATCATCAACGCTGCCATCTAAGATGAACTCGCTTCCGTGGTCGAAAATTCGCCATCAAAAGTAAGTTTGTAGGCCTATAACCTATCGACCAACTATTTTCCCAACGTAATATTGTTATGTAACATTAACTACTGCGATGATTCTATTACCGGTTAGCTGGATCATGACTTTTGCAGTAGAACTCTGCAAATAAGTAATTAGGCCTTCATTCGTCACTATTTTAAATTATTGTCGTGATTTCCAGTGGTTATTAATTATATATTCCTAACATTCAGACTCATCATACATATAAATGAATAGACAAAGATATCACTGAGCCAGAAATGTTAAGTCAAAAAATAGAAATGGCTATCAAGAACAGCCCAAATAAGAAATCACCAGGCACATATGGCATTCCCAACGAAGTCATTAAAGCATGTAAAGATATTGGGGTAAAATGGCTCCATAGAAAATTCACAATAGCGTGGAAAGAAGGGGAAGTCCCAGAGGACTGGCAAAAGTCAGTAATCGTACCTTTGTGGAAAAACAAGGGCAACAAAAGAGAGTGTGAAACATACAAAGGCATTTCAATATTAAGCCACACCGGAAAAATTTATGCAAAGATAATAGAACAACGTGCAAGATACATCGTCGAACCACAATTGAGCCCCTCACAATTTGGCTTCAGAAGAGGGTTTGGCTGCACAGACGCATTATTCACGCTGAGACAAATGAGTGAGAGGGCGATAGAATTTAACAAAGAACTAAACGCAATATTTATAGATGAAGAGAAGCAGTTTGATAGAGTCAACAGGGACGTACTATGGGAAACTATGAAAATGTATTGTATCAAAGGACAACTGCTAGAAAGTGTAAGATCTTTGTATGAGAACTGCCAATGTGTACTAAGAACATCAGATGGTATCACAGAAGCATTTGATACAAAAACGGGAGTGCGTCAAGGTTGCGTGCTCTCACCTTTGCTGTTCAATATATATATATAGACAGAATAATACAAGAGGCAAAAAGTACAGAGTGCAACATCACCGATTCAGAACAAGACAACTCAGGGCAACTAAACAATGAAATAAATGAACTACTTTTCGCAGACGATCAGAGCCTCATATACGAAAACGAAGAACAACTACAAAATCACGTTAGCTCACTATCTGCAATATGTAGAAAATACAACATGAAGATCAATACACAAAAGACGGAAACTATGAAAATATACAGAACACCAAGTCCACTAAACATACAGACAGACAATAAAGGAGTAAAACAAGTAACATAGTTCAAATATCTCGGTAGTATTTTTACAGAAAATGGAAGCCTCGACAGAGAAATAGAGATGAGATGTCAAAAGGCAAATGTAGTAACATACCAACTGTCACCACTTCTTCTTCACCCCAAGATCCAGATGGAAGTTAATAGACAAATGATCTACAGTATATTCCTACCAACACTCTGTTACCAGTGCCAAACCTGGTCTCTCTCATCTTCACATTACAGAAAGATAGTGACATGCGAGATGAAATGCTTGAGGAAAGCTGCCGGGGTCACCAGGCTTGATAGATTGCGAAATGAATATATCAGGGAAAGAATAGGTATAATATCTCGTACAGATTACATAGAGAGAGAACAGATCAAGTGGTTTGGCCACATTATGAGAATGCATCACGAAAAGTTGCCCGTACAAGCATATAACCAAATGAGATCAGGGTACAAGAGTGGATGACAAACCACCTGGGGAAAGACAATAGACTAATTATATACTTGGAGTCGAATGCTAAAAATACTCGGAGCATACTTGGCGACTCCAAGTATATAAATAGTGATCAAAGGAAATCACTACAGTAAGAAAAAACATAACGAATGAAATCCTAATCAAATCTGCGCAGAGGTCTTCTATACTGAGAATGATCATGACTGGAGTTAGCTCGGAGAACAAATGTGCTGGCTAGACAAAAGTTTATTGGTTAAATTTGACCCTTGTTTTCATATACTGCTTTCATTGTTTTTTAATGATATCTTTGTTTATTATTAGATTGGATTATATAAAATACCTGACATGTCTTATAAAACTCTGAAATATTTGCTGCGAAGAATTCAAGTCATTAAGAGAAGACATCAAACAGCAATATGTTTCTACGTCAATAAGAATAAAACGATGGACGTCTATCGGATATGTGCGCGTCATGGCTATGTGGAAAGCGACGCAAGACAACGACAAAAAGTTAATCATACATGACAGTTGTTAATGTTTAGTGTAGTGACCTGCTGTAAGTATGAAAACCAGTTTTCTCGTACGACTGTTTTACTATACTAACTATAGGCTTACAGACATCCGATGTTTAGTCGAAGTGCAAAAAATACTGAATGTATTAGTTACCAATGTCGAATGTGTCGGGCAATTGACGCAAATAAAACTTCGAAACAGAGCATTTCCTTTCTCTAGACAACACCCTGCTGGAAATCTAGTATGACCATTGTCCTGTTATAAGAGATATCCGCTGGGAGTTAAAGAACGAACGCAAAAAATATGTACTTGATGAATGAATGGAAGAGACTGCTATTACAAACATTAAAATGGGTACCAGAGGGAAAAAGAAATATAAGAAGACAAAGAGGAACTCTTCTCAGAACCACTATAAAAGAGGGTATGCCTAAGGTAATCAAGAACATGCTAGAACTATACACAGTATTATCACATCACTCAAATTCGACAGTACTGGTTTCTACCGTATTCATCGCTGAAGGAACACAGATAAATAGATATATGATTTGTAAACTTGCAAGCGTTGCAACAGTAACAAATAGTAGCAAATAGTAACAAGGTGAGTCTCCAGTGCGCAGATACGAAGTGGTTTATGAGGTTCACACTCCCTCCCGCTCTATGAATATAGCTTACGCTATAAATCAATGATAACTCCTTTTCTACAATAGAACCACTGAGAATATAACTGGTGTTCCCAACCCCCATTCCCCGCCCCTTCTTTTACCAAACAACAAAGTGAAAAACGTTTTAGGTAACACTGGAACGTCCTTTGCCTTAAGTAGTACCTAAGGCAGATGTTTAATGCCCTTAAGAGACTACTGTGCAACTAACCTGGGAAAGTGGCAACTTTGATTTGTTTCAGTTTAAAATACTGTTAAGTTGAACAGGTACATTTTAAACACAAATATAAATTCAATTATACACGTGTTTACTGCATTGTAAAGTTTTAATGAATGCAAGTACTTTCATATTTTTTCACTTATACAACTTTTATTTATAAGAAATTTAATAAATATTTTTATTTTCGATGTTATAAAAAAATAATAATTCTGAGCATCTTAACATGAAATGTTTTTTTAATAATCATATGTTCTTTGTTAAATCAAGGCTCTATGAACCCCTGTAACAGCGGCAAAATACGATGCAGCATATTGATATTGAGACAAAATTATAAGATATAGACATATTTTAAGTGAACGATGGAAGAAGAGGAATTAGACTTTTGTCTGATTGTAGTGTCTAATACATTTCATATCTCTTCTGACTACGCATTGTTTATTACATATAACAATTGTTCAACTGATGCAGATATACCAGCCCAAAAACTAAATGACACTGCAGCATGAAGATATATCATTTATATGTTTATTTATGTGACTTTAATCAAATACATTACCCATTTTCTTCTTTCTTAAAGCATGAGTTGCCAAATCTTCGTCTTATAAGCTCAAAAGTTATTATCAATTAAAAATGTAATAATTATTTTATCGGTTACCCACATATTGCCAGGGTCTGAAGGGTGAGCAAAGCATAGCAACACTCTGATACACCATGTATGTCTTAGAATGCTATTGTGCGGATTTGTTGGTAGAGTTGGCTGCCAACCTCCAAAGCTTATAGTGACCCAAAAGTCATGCTGAAGTCAAATGAGTCATGCCAAAACATGAAAATATCACAGCCAATCTGTAAACAGTCACACAATATATTCTATTCTCTGGACTGCATCCTGCTAACCAGCATGAGTTTCCAAGTGAACACAGAAGAATATATATCACTGTTTACTAATTGTTTTTACTAATCCTTTTTGTTGATCTTAGCTGCAAATTATTAAACACTGGACCAAGAATTAAACCACACATAATCTTTTGCTTGTCCAAAACTCTCTGCCGTTTTATCCAATTGTAAGAGACATCTTTCACACCAACATTTCCTTTTTTCCTTAACTACATTAATGACTCTACCATTCAAGCTTTCCAATTAATCAGGTTCACTGAGGTACAAATTCAGTTTGTTTTATTCTTCTTCTTTGTTCTTTCTCAAAATTCTGCACACTAGCAAAATGTAGTCTGGAGAACGGATATTTATAAACAGTGCATTTCCTGCTTGATGCCTGTGCTTATGCATTGTCCTTCTCTATTGTCCTTCTTTTGGCATTAGCAAAAATAACGTTGATGAAAAAAATCAGAAACTGTTAAAAATCACTTTCCATGCAATACCCATAAATACATTTCTACAAAGACATTTGCAAACAACTGATTTATCAATCCAGTGAAGTTTTCAAGAAAAACAAAATGTGTGATTGTAAGCATTTAATACAGTAAAATATGTCACCTGCAGCTGGAAAACACAAACGGTATTACTATGTTGTACTGGTTTTTTGTGTTGTTTTTTATTTTTTTTGGTTTTTTGTATTGCACCCCAATACATTCACAACATTCCATTCAACTACGTCACAAAACTTCTGTACTTATATATTATTTTAACACTTTCACAGAAAGTACGGTGATATAAAATGGTAATATATCAACAAACTGCTAGAAAACAATGTGTGGCCCATGGTCAACGTCTGACACATTACATTTGGCTCTGCCATGTGAACGTCAATAATGTTGTTCTTGCTCGTCGTTTTTTTGTTGTTGTGTATGTAGTTTTGAAAAAAAGTCTTTTGGCCGAAATGTAGATTTGTGCGTTATTATGTGTGTTTCCAGTTATTAGCAACACTTCATTTCTGTTTCAAGATACGTCGTTCAACGTCAAGGTCAGATGTAAACAAATATAGGCCTAAGTGACTGTTTAACTTTGAATAAATCTATAGATTTAAACTGGAATATAATTTCAAACTTGTCGGAGCGGTGATGGGACAGCGTTGCTAAGACACTTCCTTTCAAAGTGGGACGCATATAGCATTCCTATGTGTAGTATTTTTAATAAATGTCCCATTTAATTAATGGGACTTATTCATATGCTAAGTTGGAGTAAAAATGAGTTACCAGTTATGTGAAACAAATATTGTTATGTTTTGCAAAGAATATAGAAAGTAGAAGACGCTGACCTACTTTCATTGATCTCTGAATTTATTCATCATCATCAAGTGCCGACTCGAAACGAAGGTTGACTGCAACAGATCTCCAACATCCTCTGTCTCTTGTTTTCGTGATGCACTTTGCTAGATTGTAAACTTCCCATCTTGTGATGTTACTCTCCCACTTGTATCTCCGTCCACCTCTTGCTCGCTTCCTTTTGACTTTACCCTCAAGTAAGGTCTTCAATAAGGTGTCATGTCCTTTAATATGTCCTAAAAATGTTATTTCCCTGATCTTTATTTCTCTTAATAATTATTTCTTCATATTAAGTGTTTTTAGAACATCTTTGTTTGATTTGTTGTCTTTTCATTATTTTCTCCCTATTCTTCTATATAGTCTTACCCACATCTCAAATGCATCAATTCGGTCTTCTTATTGTTTGTTTAGTGTCCATGTCTATGTTCCGTACATTAAAGGACCCTGGGCTTCTTATGTAGTGGTGTTAATATTGATGATGTTAGGTCTTTAGGTATGTGGCCAGAATTTATTAGAAGTGTACAAATAATAGAATTAAAGTAGACATGTTACAAGTTTTCTTGGCAAATATGACATGGCGTTTCTCAAAGAGACTATTGTTATTTTAATTATGGGTCACTTGGGTAAACACGTAAATTCAAGTAGGAAGCATTAGGATAAATGATAATAATTGTTGCAGCTGACGGGAATTTAACCAGGTCCGTTCTAGCAGCACCGAATTCCTTTGCAACTCAAATAAATGTTATTCGTACGTGACCAACAACCAATCTCCCAAAAGAGATTGAGATCTCGTCAACACAATCAACCTGTATACTTTTCAAATCCCTGAGAACGGACCAATCGAGACAAAGACTATTACATCAACAAACGAACATCCTGTACAAGTGTTGAAGTATACCCAGTATCACAAACATAGACCATCCATATTCGTACTGATGATGTTCGTCCGTCGTAATCGACGATGACCAAAAACTCAACCATAATAATAATAACAATAAGTAATAAAAGATAATAAAGTTATTCGTACTACAAGGCACTGAAAGGCCTTCTTGTAAACATAAATAACATAGAGACAGAACAATGTTCTGTGGTAAATAGGAATATTCTAACTTTTTGTACCTTGAACAGCAGGTAAAATAATATTGAGAAATCGAGAAAAAAAATAAGTTTTCACAAGATCTCTTCATTAGTGTCAACAATATCCCGCGTTTCATGATCACACTACCGCTGCATATAAAAGGTAGATGTTATTTGTATGAGAACCCTTGGAGTTACAAGCGATTAGCTCTTAATTCATATGTGCAATGAAAAGGTTTCTGCGCTTTCTTTCAAACCCAGGAGACTTCACCTTTCGTCTTGGTGCAATGTCTATTGGAGGAGCCTTCTACTCGGGATATTCTTCTTCCTCGGCGATCATCAAGACTACACGGGGTATGTAGTTTGTAGATTTGTGTGTTATTATGTGTGTTTCCAGTTATTAGAAACACTTCATTACTGAAATAAGGGGGGGGGGGGATACATAATACGAGACGATGCGAGATGTAGTTTGCTTGAGTCACCCAATGTTTTTCGATCGTATGACGAGTCGCTTCGCATCCAGCGATTTGTTCCTCCTGTCAGAAGCTCATTCCATTATCACCATATGTGTCCTAGGTCTCATACCTAGTTTCTTCCGTATGAGCCATGTTGAGCAACGGCGACGGTCGAATTAGATGCGGGGTTGATACACCTTCCTAGACGAGGTGCTGCTTTGCCAAACACGTCAGGGGTCTGAGATTTGATCCATGCATTTCTCTCGCACTCGCCTCGCCCACTTGAGATGGGCTTCCAATCCATCAGGTAGATCCAGGAATAGGGTAATAAAGGTTTGCTAAGAAACATCAAGATCGATGCAGCAATACGTGTTGACCGTCACCGGAAAGTGCTAGCTAATGAATCGTGTGTGTCTTTAGGAATTGTTTTAATGATTGTTCGGAATCTATGCCAATATTACTAAAAGTAATCTAAATAAAAAAACCTACGTAAAGAGACCTAGCATAGAACCACCTGGCAGCAACCAGAGGGCAGCCATTGAAAACAGAAAAGAACTAGTCTTAAACAAGCTACATCCTAAAAATAAACTAAAGATCATAATAAAGCAAATTGCAGGGCAGGAAGTAGCACTAACCTCCCTACCAGAGAATAATATAATAGAACTGATCAACAACAGAGTCAATAAGAAATCAATACAAAATATCCAAAAAATAAGAAGAGGTGTTATTGTCACTCTTAACCCTAACAACCACACAGAGGCAGTGATAGATTAAATTAATAAACATAAAAGTATAACTACAACACTGGCCCACCGAATTAAAATTACAATACAAATATTAAATGAGACTAGGCAACTGGTCATTAAAGGCATAGACACCAGAATTAATGACCAGGAAATATTAAACAGATTAAAAATAGAGAATCTGAAAGCGGACATAATAAAAGCCAAAAGACTTTATAAAAATCAAAAACCATGCAGAGTGGTCATGGTCATTAATAAGGGAAATGTTGTTCCGCAACATTTGGTGCTCTTGGGTGGGGCCCTGAGAACACAAGTGTACATCCCAGATGTACTTCAGTGTTCCAAGTGCCAGCAATTTTGCCACACGAAGGCAACATGCAGGAACAGTACCAGGTGTAGATACTGTTCAGGACCCCACTCAGTTCACCAATGCCCTGTTGCATTAAACGACAAAGATTAAAAAACAGCAAACAATAACAGAAAGTGTGCTAACTGCTCTGGCAGCCATAGTGCAAAATATTTAGGATGCCCCGCATAACAAAAATAAAAAATTAACTAAGACATAAACATGTCAAACAACAAAAATTAAAAGAAAATAAAACACCAAAAGTGCCAAAGGAACCTATTACACTTCAGAACAGCCGGAAGGCTGAAGGATCAAACGAGGAAAGACAGAAAGCTGAAACGGACCATCTAGACAAAGTTATACTGGAAAGGATCCAGGAAGGAATCAGCAGTCTCAATGCATTAAAGAAGGACAATGAAGAACTTCTCAAGCGAATAGAAACTGAGAGACAACTAGAAAATGAGGAAAGGAGACAAAGGAAGGAACAACATGAAAAGGAAGAAGAGTGGAAGGACATGATCACAAAGGAACTAAGAGAAGTTAGAAACATACTGAAACTAATAGTAGAGAACTGCCAGGAAGAGGAACAACGGACAGGCAGAAGAATAACTAGAACACTGGCTCGGGCAGCAACCTCCAAACGCACTCCTACCAAAACCACCAAACACCAATAAGTAAACTTAAATTACAGAGCCTAATAACAATTAGCAATAAACCATAATGGATAAAAATCAAATAAAGATCATTCAGTGGAATGTTACCAGTGTGAGACAGAGTATAGCTCCTCTAATGACTAAATATCAGTCTGAGAGAGTAATATATGCTCTACAGGAAACCAACCTAAATATTAGCCAAAAACTAAACTTTCCAGGAAATAAAATAGTAACAAATGATCGCAACTCCAAAGGTGGAGGGGTTGCCTTCATTATTAACGAATCATATAAAATAGTAGACTGGGAAAGATTTAACTCAACTAACATAGAAGGAATAAGTGTAACCATAGACAGCAAACCAGTAGGAACTAAAATAATTAACATATATAACCCTAAAGGAATACTAACCAGCAACGATATAGAAGTGCTAACATCAAAACTAACTAGGAGAACCCTTATTGTCGGTGATTTCAATGCCCACCACACAATGTGGGGCAGTCATAAGTCAGACAAGACAGGGGAACTTATAGCAGATTTTTTTGATAATAATAACCTAGTCATTTTAAATGATGGTTAAAAAACCAGAATTAATCCAATAGTAAATGGCAAAGACTCAGCCTTAGACTTGAGCATTGTAACAACTAACCTATTCACAACCAGGTGACAGACACTAAATGCTAGTGGATCTGACCATCTACCAATTGAAATTAATATTAGAGCTAAATGTAATCTCAGTGAAGTAAACAAAAAACCAACATTTAACTATAGAAAAGCCAACTGTGAGGCACTAACAACAGAGCTAATGACAGTAGGAATAAATAATATTAATACCAACGATGTAGAAGAATTTGCTGAGGATCTCACAAATGAACTACTCAAAGTAGCAGTAAAATATATACCAAATGAAAACATGCCTAATAATATTAAACCAGTAAATATAAGAACAAATAGACATAAACCTAAAAACCCAGTACCATGGTGGAACCCTAAACTGGATGAGCAGATTAAAATTATAGATAAAGCACTAAAACTAGCTAGATATAAGAGATCAGAAGAGAATATACTAAACTATAAAGAAATAAGAAATCAAACAAATAAACTAATCTTTAAAGCTAAACAACTCCACTGGAGAGCTTTCTGTGAAACCATAAGCTTCAGAACGCCATCATCAGAAGTATGGAATAAACTGAAAGCTATCAGTGGAGGCAAATCCAAACGTAGCATAATGCCAGCATTAAATACAACACAAACTGATAAAGAGAAGGCTAATGCACTGGCCGAATACTTTTACTCAGTTAGTGTTAATAACAACCTAAACCTAAATGAGATAAATAGACGGCAGACAATTCTGCAGGAACTAAACACTAAACCAATAAATAATGCAGAATCATCATATATAAATGCAGATATAACAATAGGGGAAGTAATTAAAGCAATAGGTGAGAAATCAAACACAGCTTCAGGTCCTGACATCCTAAGCTATGCAATACTTAAAAAAGTACCTACTAATATATTAATGATAATAACTCACCTATTCAATAACATATGGGAATCTGGCACCATACCAACGGCATGGAAGTCTGCCACCATAATACCAATACTAAAGCCAGATAAAGAAGCTAAAGAAGTAAGCTCATATAGACCAATATCACTAACTTCTCACCTAGGTAAAATATTAGAGACAATAATAAATAAAAGAGTAGTATTTCACCTAAATAAACATAATATATATAGTCCAACTCAAGCAGGCTTCCGGAGTTGCCGGAGCACGGTTGACCAAATACTAAAACTAGAGCTGAAGTAAAACAGGGTTTCCTAAAATGTGAAAAAACAGCGGCTGTCTTCCTCGACGTAGCAAGAGCATACGACGAGTGCTGGAGAGAAGGAGCCCTATTTAAAATTAAGAACATAGGTATAGATGGTAGAGCATACAACTACATTAAAAACTTCATGCAAGATAGACAATTTAAAGTTCTAATAAATAATTAATGACTTATCAGACTCCTATAAACAGGAAAATGGCATCCCGCAGGGGTCTGTAATATCTCCAACAATATTCACAATAATGGTCAATGATCTAGGAGAAGAATTCTCACATGTCAAGAACAGCCTGTCACAATTTGCAGACGATGCCGCAATTTGGCGCTCAGGCAATAACATCAGTTATCTAAAAGTAGGAATACAAAGACAAATAAATGAAGTAACAAGCTGGATGGCAAAATGGGGTTTCAAAATGAATGCTAGCAAAACAGTAGGAATGCTATTCAGCAGAAATGGGGCTCAAACAGATACAATTAAGGATATTTTTATAAATAACGAACCAATTACATTCTCACCAACCACCAAATTCTTGGGAATGGTATTAGATCAAAACCTCAGATGGCATAAACATATAAACTATATAGTAGACAGAAGCAGAGGAGCCCTAAACATGCTTAGGTACATGAGTGGTAACGGTTGGGGAGCGTCGACTAAGACAATGACGACATTCTATAAAGCCTTTATACGAGGTAAACTAGAATATGCCAGCATTGTGTATGAGTCAACAGCACCAGCCAATATCTCTAAAATAGATATAATTCAAAATAAGGCTCTCTCAACAATAGCTAAGGCGACCAGGGGAACATCTGCTGAAGCAGTTCAAGTAGCTCTAGGAATAATGTCATTATCCCTAAGAAGGAAAGAACTGAGACTTAGCTACTGGTCTAAAATAGGAAATGATACCATACATCCTGCATATAAATCATTCAATAGCTTTGATAACACAGGCAAGTTCTCAATTGAAAGCTATTGAACACCAGCAGGTTGGCGATCAAATGCAGAGCTTGACCAAATACCAGTGCTTAGAGATTTAATATGTAATCAAAACCAATATAAAGCAATAATACCCCCTTGGGAATTAATATCACCAGAAACTGACATTTCCTTATCTTATATAGGGAAAAAGACCAAAATAGAGATTCAGCAAAAAATAGAGCGATAAACCACATAAATGATAGAACAATAAATAGTATAAAAGTATTCACAGATGGGTCCAAAGGAGAGGAAGGCCCAACTGGTGCAGGAATAGTAATACCTGACAGGAACATCAATAAGAGCTTTAAATTATCATAACATACATCAATATTCACGGCTGAACTAGTTGCAATTCTAAAAGCACTAGAAATAATAAATAATAACCCACCTAAAAATTTAACAATCCTGACTGACTCATTATCATCAGTCCAGGCTATTCAAAATAAACATGACAGCCAAAGGCCAGATATAGTAGAAGATATACTACGCATAACAACAAACCTAGTTCACGTTGGTACGAGGGTTAATGTAATGTGGATTCCAGCACATGTCGGAATACCAGGAAATGAAGCAGCGGACAAGGAAGCCAAGAAAGGACGAACACAAGGAACAGAAATCCTGGTAGGACTTGGCAGATCGGAAACCAGAAGCATAATAAAGGACACAATACTTAAGGAATGGACAGAAAAATGGGACAACAGTGCAAAAGGACCCACTAGGACCACTCAAATAAAGGAAGAGCTGAAAATCCCTGCCAATAGGAAACTACTACGCCTTAGACTGGGAAAATCATTACATTATATACTTGAACCAATATGTGAAGACTGTGAAGAGGAAAATACAATAGATCATTTCCTACTCCATTGTCATAAATACAACCATCATAGGCAAGACCTAAAAGATTACTACCTAAACAATAAAATACCATATAAATTAGAAAAGGTTCTGGGCCATGATGTACCACCAGATAGGCTAAAACTAATTAAACAATTTATAACCAGGACTAAAGCCCTAATTTAAAAATCTAAGCAAGTCAAAAACAAAATAAGTCATTGTTTGTCATCAGTCTTTCTACAGGTCTCTCTCCACAGCTTTCAACAAATAACAACCGAGGAACGCTCACCACAGGATACGACTGGCAAAATGGACAACTTTTGGCATAATCGCACGCATGGTTTTTCAAAATCCCCCAGGCATTAGTGTCACTCTTAAATAAAAAAGCAATACCACCAGAAATAAACAGTTTAATACAACTAGCAACATAACATTCTTTTGCAATAATAGCGCGCATGGTTCTCAATTCGCCCAGACCATAGCTCACACTTAGATAAAAGGCATCTTGGCCACAAATAAACATCAACTCCACCTAGCAATATAGATAATTCATAGCAATAGCACGCACGGCTTTCCAGACACCCAGACCATTAGGTCACATTTAGATCAAAGCTAATACGGCCTGATATAACCAAAATAGACTTTCTGTCAGGTTGAAAGAGTCGTGCCTCAGCTAAGAGGCTTAATCCCCCATTTAACAAACAAACAACCATGGCGGACGGAGGCAGACCCAGAACCACAACCAAGGCATGCGAGATATATTGTATGGCACACGGTTAGGTGTCAGGTCGTTGTAGGTGACAGTTCTGTGTTATGAGACCAACATATTGTGGTCAGTGGAGGTCGGTGTGGCAGAAGTTCCGATGTGGTATAACAGAAGATGGACTGAGGACACAGCCACAACACCAAGTGCCTTTTTATGCTGTGAGTTGGGAAATGTGACCCGTTGCATAGACTGAAGATGATAGAGTCAGCCACACGTCGCAAACTTTTTTTTTTGGGGGGGGGGGGAGAGATATTGCTCGTACTGTACACTGACTCATCTATAAGGAACACCGAGCAACGGACAGAGCCTCGAACCACTGGCACATGATCCTTTAGTGCGGATCATGTACTGTGGGGAGGAAAATGTCAGATGAAACGATATTCTTGTCTATGTGAGACCAACTGTACGTCGCAAACCATTTGTAAGCATTACTCCTACTCCACGTTGGCTCCATAAAAAGATATAAGTGGGACCACTGCCTCCGAACCATTCGGTCGTCCGCGTGTAGCAGACCGCCTGTATGACAATCGCACTTACTGCGCCACATATTCCAGCATGCGATGAGTGTGTCTAATGTGTTTTGTAGCGGATAGTCAGATGCGTGTGGTAGATTCTCTCAATATTATGCAAGTCTTCGAAATGCCGCCCCTTAAATGGGTTTCCCGCCGAAGACGTATGTGTCGGGTCAATTACTCAAATAAAACGGCGACACAACGCATTTCCATTCCCTGGGTTACATTATGCTGGAAATCTGGTAGGACCATTGGCCTGCTACAAAGAGAGATCCTGCGGAAGTTTGAGAATGAACGCTGAAGAAGAATAAGAAGAATTTTTTTTTAATTATTCAATCTTTCAAATTGTATTTGGATTTCGCTGCTTGTGCTACCTTCTTACGGTGTCACCTGATGGGGCTATAATTAACACACTGTTTACATTTTTAACTAAGCGACATCACGAATTTCCGTGTATCACCAATGAAATTAATGTCTGCCATTGATGTCACATCCCGACAATCACTGACTTCAACTCTAGACAACTCTAGACACAGACGAACTTACACATAATCTGTTTCTTTTCCAATTTAAATATTTTTAAAAATGTCCTATGATTTGTACTGAGCGATCATTATTTCTGCCCGCTACACACAGAGCTTTCATCGGCCATGTTCTTAGAATGAACAGCCTAAGAATTCCCCAGCAATCACTATATTGGGTGCCACCTGGAGTAAGAAGAAGAGGGAGACCTAGAGAAACTCTACGAAGAACCATTAATAGAGAAGGCATGTCAATGAACCTAAACAACACGCAACAATTGAAAGACCTGGCAACACAAAGACAGAAATGGAAAGCTATGGTTTCTGCCCTATGCGCCGCCTATGGCCCTGGAGGAACATAACATAACATAACACACAGAGCAAGGTACGCGCGCACATTATAAATGTTCTTTCTAATCCTAACTGTACTCTAAGTACTTAACCTGCAACAAATGTTAGGAAATACTTCCAAACTAGAACAAATGTCACAGTGAAGACTTATACTTTACTTGCGCTGTTTATTTATGGTGCAGAAACCTAAGGATGGAGAGAGATTGAACCTCCTCTATAGGCTTGTGTGATGATTAAGTAACTGGACCGATGATAACTTAGCATCAGTGATGGTGAACCGTAAATGGTCCGCCCATGTGTCACCTACTGGAGGCCCAATGAGGGAGCATATAAAGTAACACTTTCACTTGTATATGTGTGCGCTCAACGTGTGAGTGTATGTTACCATCCTTTTTAGACTTGAAGCCTACACCAACACCAGTAACGCAGAAAGTAATAACCAGGTCCATTTGGTCAAAGTATTATCACTTTGGATATATTTTACATTTAAATCTAAATCTTGTGTTTTGAGATTTTGTATTGCCATGTCTGGATGTCAGAAGCTGCTATCTAGATGTTAGATCTCATCTAGATGACTGTTAATCAATATTTTAATAATTGTTCTGGGTGTGTTAAATTTAAAATCTCAACACAAGAACAAAAATAAAGTCTAATTTTCCACTCACTCTACCCCTTGTTCAGTGATGGCAGCTAAGAATTTCTTCAACGCACAGACGTGTCAAATATTTGTGAAATAGAAAAGTTACATTTAAAAGGATACAACAAACGACTTTTCATTCATTATAGGCGTACATTAGTATTTTATTTAATTACCAGTACTTTCATATTTTTTCCACAAGAAGCAACTTTTATAAGAAATTCCTTGCTTTTTTTATCTTGTCAAAACACACGGGGTAGCCTCCGACAAGCACTTTATGCCGAAATAAATCCACATAAAACGTGTTGTGTCCACTGAGCTATGAATAAGTAGATTGGGTGTCACCATACACTATTTGGTGGCAGCACGCATGACTTAAAAGTGCCGTGTCCCCTGAGCTATGCCCGGCTATGGATAAGTAGAATGTTTTTGGTGACCTGTACACAGAACGACCAAGTGTGCTTATTAAAAAATGCTAACCGGAACTGTGGAACATACTTCAAAACCGAGACGGAGTTTGGGGGTTCAAACCCCCCACATTACCTAGTTTATCGGAACATGACTTTTAGTACTAGAAACTTGGGCAAAATGCGAATCACACCCCCCCCCCCCCCCAAGACTTTTCACAGAAAGATCATAAATTTCTTTAACACATATGACACTCTAAAAAAGCAATAATTATGTTTGTTTTTAATGTAAACCCCTTCCTTAAGAATAACATATATCTGTCCCTGCTTGTGGTAACAATATAGTATATAAAATTGAAGCATATGTCCTCTATCCTGTAAACTTACAGAACATAATTTTAAAATATTGTTGAATTGATTTTGGCTACAAAATACATCCAATTATAATACATCCAATCAGTATAATGTGGACGATCGGCTTTCGAGCCAGGAGTACGTTCGACCGAGTTGTGTTTGCGAGGTGAGCTCACTAACCACGAGAAGATAGCCACTGTATACTACAGTTAATTTGTGTTGTCCTTAAGGATAGGGATTGTGGTTTTCCCATAAGTAAGAAGCTGTTTAGTAACTGCCCCTCCCTACCTCCAGGTCATCATTAAAACATATTGATAACATTGATTTCGCCAAAAGATAAATGATGTAGGCCTATAGCTATTGATGACCACCACTACCCCCACCCCCATTTTGCCTCTTAATATTTTATAATAATCCACACAAAATATGTAAAATACTATATAAAAATGTATGAAAATTGTATACGTACAGGTTATGCAAGAAATATTGAAGTTATTCCTGTGTCCGTAATTACAAATGTTCATATGAGTCGTAGACCTATATCTAGTATAATCTAGTCACTACGTTCACAAACACTTTACTAGAAGTATACGACTAGATTTATAACTTCCCTGAGCATCATGTGATTGTGAAAGGACATTTCTATTTATAGCGCGAACTTTGAACCTACTCTGATTCAGTGAAGTACACAATAGGCTCGAACTATAATGAGAACATGAGTAATGTGGACAACAATCGCGTTATTGTAATTGAAACTTCGTTGGTTTAATTATTTTAAAATATGCAAATTTGTGACACGAAACTATAATCATTTAATTTCCTTATGTGTCATGTGACGTATTCCTTCCAGAACGTTGTCTTCCCAATGAATTCTCTGAACCTCTCTCTGTCGTAGTTTTCTTTTTGTTATTGTGTTTAGTAACCAACACTCTGGAATATTCAGTGTGTTTATAATATCTGAGTTTCTGATTTTATCCTTCCATGATATTCTAAGTATCTTCCTGTAGCCAAAATGGCCGACTAGAACGAATGTGTTCTCTTTACGGTGCTCGATTAACGGTTGTTCCTTCCCGAAAGTAATGGCAACCTACGGGAATATTGTGCCTAGAAATTTCCAATGGATTTCCTTATTACACAAGTAAAGTCTGACACAGAAATTGATCAAAACAATTTTTAACTTGCTTTAATTGTCAGTGTTTCTATAATAATAGAAGGGCCTATTCGCCCGAATGTTGGCGATCCCCTAAGGACAGCAAAGGGTTGCATCACTGTTAATCTTCCATGGGAGTCATAAGAGACGTCTAAGGAGGTTATGGGGTGGGAGTTTGCTGTCCCATCTCATTTCAAGGTAAAAGTGACTCAGAAGGCATGCACGTGTCATGACAAAAGGCGCAGATATCGCGGCAATCGATAACAATGCATTAATTTATAACTAGGAGACACGTCGCTGAAATGACCACAGTCGTGCTATAAATCGATAATTAGGCATATCCTTTATTCCTATAGTAACTTCTAAATATGTCATTGCAGGACATGACAATACGGAGACAACAGCTTATAGTTTTTTGGATCACTTCCTGGTGGATGCAATCCAATCGGATATCTGCAATATGATCTTGATATTGCATGTATTGTAATTACACGTGTTACCTGAATTTTTGTTTAATCAACTACCTAAATTATGAACTTACACCAATTTAAAACACAAATCTATCCCGATAGAAACTAAAAGGAAAATCATATAGGCTATTCAATCTTCCTACCAACATTGTGTTATCAATGTCAGATTAGGACACTAACAAAAGAACAAGAGAGAAAGCTTATTACGTGTAAAATGAAATGACTAAGAAAAGCAGCAAACAGAATAAGAAGAAATCATGTGAGAAATGAAGCATTTACAAGAACTGTTGGAACAACATTGTAGCATAAATATTGAAAAACAGAGCTGAATGATTCGGCCACTTAATGAAAATGAACCCTTAGGCCTATTGGCCAGATGCAAAATCATACAAAATAAAAATGGAAACAGCAAGATACAGAGGCAGACCAAGATGTAGGTGGAATGCAGGAGTTACTAACATTCTGAGACGTCACAATATTATTGTACATCAAGCGACCAAAGGTGACATAGTCCGAAATCCGATCGTAATTTAATCGGGCGCCTTACGCAAAAGCAGAGAATTAAAAAAATAATAGATAAATAATTGCAATTATTTATTAATACAAATTAAAATTAATACAAATTACAATACTTGTCTATCTAATTATAATTAGATAGACAAGTATTGTAATTTGTATTAATTTTGAATTCTTTTATCCATGTTTTTATTATCTCATAGTATACCTCTGAAATATTTTTTGCTTCTCCTTATGAACAAAGTAAGCAATCATCCCAAAGCAGCTATGCAAATAGTTCTCAACCACTGGGAAATTGCCACCTACAGGTAATTTTGGGTTGTCAGAGAGGAATGGGACTAAAATGTAAACTTTTGGAATATTTAAAAACGATTAGAAAATACCTCGGAGAAAACGAAAATTAAGAAAATACGACAATGTCAAATAAAATTTAAAAAATGTTTGAGTTGAATATGTTATGCGTACGCCGTAGTCGGCAATGACCATTCAGCTCAATTGCGATGGCGATGAAGAAGATGGTGTCTGCAGTGTCTCCGGTTGTTACTAATGAGTTCCACGTGTACCTGAAATTTTCTCAAGCACTATGAGCATGGGTGAGAGAAGCCTGTGTGACATTGAGCTGCTCTTGCCTTTCTTCGAGCATGTTTTTGTTGAGTAGGGTCGTGTGTGAGGTTATCTGCAGCTGCTGCACAACTCTTGATTCTGTGACGCCAGTAAGTTCTGTCTTGTGCAAGTTCTGTCTATGAGTAAGTGTCTGCGTTGAAGAGAGTGAATGCTGACTTAAGAGGGTCTTTAAAACACTTCTTCTGTCCTCCGGCCTCATGGGAGCTTAACATAAATTAAGCTTGAACCACGCAAATATTTGATGGCTTTAAAGACTAAACTATTTGGGAGCATATTTGAACTTAGAGATGACTCAAAGAATTGAAGTTAGTTAGTTAGTTAGTTAGTTAGTTAGTTGGTTGGTTGGTTGGTTGGTTGGTTGGTTGTTGGATAATCATAACTGCACTCCGGACAAGTCCATAGGTATTTAGATCTCTCCTTGAGTGTAGCCGCCATTACACGTTGGCTGACGGTCCCAGTACGCACTTGATTGACCATCATTCTTTCTTGCCCACCAAACCGCTCCTTTCTAGCAACACCACATTTCAAACCAAATTTCTTTATTCTAGTCATGGAACAAGAGTCATCGTCACTTATGCAGTCATTTTCACGTGCGTTTTCCCTTAGGGCGTTCAAAATGTCTGCTCGCTCCATCGCTCCACCAACAGCCGTAGTAGCAGCGTGTGCGGCAAACCTACCGCTCTCTCATTACCCCGGACTCCCGCATGTCCCGGCACAAAAATGAAAGTCACTTTACGCATTCAGGAATCCTTCACTGCATCCAGCCACTGTTCCCGAATGTTCACAGCCATGCTCATCGAGTTACTGAGTATGCAGACATGCTCGCAGATAGTCGCAAGCAGACCCATAGCAAAGCTTTGGTTACTGCCAAAATCTCCATTGTCATGCTGCTTGTCGTCTGAGCGAATCCTCTCTGATGGTTTCCCCCCACCTTTGAGCCGTGAAGGCCCAGGCACTTCTAATGTGTCTCTCAACCGACATATCTGTATATACAATCATATCACCTTCCCTGGAATTTTCACCGATTAGAGCTAGTAGCTCCGACTCCACCACTTTGAAGGCTGTCGGGCAATCTAAGGGCACACGATTTGTAAGTAGTCTCGCGCCCTTCAGATTTGTATTCTTTATTCTGTAGTTAGGCAATCCAGTAAGTATCGCATAGCCTGTGCCGACTTATCTCTCGTACACCCCAAAATGATTCGCATTGCCTCATTCTGGATTATATCCAATCTTTCTGTTTGAGTCTGACTTAGAGTTAGAAGTGCCAGTGCGTACTCTACCACATCCACCACTAATCCCTGATACAGCAGCAATAGCAGCTTCTGTTCACATTAAGCAGCAGCCATAATTTTCATCGCCACAAGACCTTTATAAGCCTTTACAATGATAGAGTCAACATGATCTTTGAAACTCAGACTGCAGTCCAACATAACCCCTAAGTAATTCATTGTACTGGTTCTCTCGACGACATCCCATCTCAAAGTAACCGATGGCTTTGGTGTGCTTCCTATGTGATTATTTAGTTAAAACCATGTTATCGGTGCTTTTGATGATTAACAAAAGCTCCAGAATTACTGCACCAATCCCCTATACGATCAAGTTCCTTCTGCAAATTCCTGGCGATCGTTTCTATCTCTCCCCTGCCTATATACCAAGAAAAGAGTTGAAGTTCAAATTAGGATATAATTTGTTGTCGTGTTTGATGATAAGAAATTGATCATGCGCTTTGCTTATATGGGTTATATCTTTGAGACCATCACCAATAGCTCATTGTCAAATGTTCCATAAACATGAAATTGAACTATCATTCACATAACAGCAGTCTTGAACTCCACATACAGATAGTAAAACTGCAAGAAACGGAATCAATGGTAATATGAGTAAGTTGATACGATCCCGCCTACACAAACGGAAAGCAAAAGTCACCATGGAAGCTCATAAAAGCAAAACAGTTCTCATAAATCACGGAGTTCCTCGAGGCTCATTACTCGGTTTCTTGTGCTCATAAATGATCTAATCCATGAACTGCCACAAGGTGTAAATGCCGTCGTGTGTGATGATGACTTGGTGATGTGTGTATAAGAACATCTAAAGATCGCCAACAAGAAAATACAAAAGGCAGTATACAACATAGCACACGAACAGAGAAATGTATGATAAAGTTTAATGCTGAAAAATCTTCAACAGCACTCTTCACACTCTAAAATAAACACAAAGCAGGAGAGATAAAACTTGGAAATTAACGTATCCAAACATGAGAGGAGCGAGTGCTCCTTGGTATCATACTAGTTAAGGGATTGACATGGAGGTCTCACATTGAGAAAATAAATGCAACGGTAAGAAAGAACCTTGCCATCATATGAAAATTGGAAGTAACAAGCTGTGGGAGGGGGGCATAATGAGGCAACTTTAAAGAAAGTATATACGTGTGAAATTATACCAGTACTAAAATGCGAATCAACAGCAAAGATTTTAACAGTCAATTCCCATTTACAAGCTCTGGAGAAGGTGCAAAACCAAGCACTTCATCTTATCACATGTGTCATGAAGACCTTGACCACAAATGAAATGCAAAAAAAAATCACAGACATCACCCCCTTATCACACAGGCGAGACACTAAGACCATGATCCACGAATGAGTGAGTCAGCACACTTAATGGCCAGAATCGATTACCTCGCCAGAAGAGGACTTCTGAGAAGCAGTTGTATTCACCGATCCAAAACACTACACAGAATACAAGAATGAACTACCAGACCAAATAAAAAAAAGAAATAACACCAACACTTTTCACAGTTATGTAGGAGAAATGCCAAAACTTTACTATTAGAACCGCCATAAACAACAAATACACTATATGAGAGATGAATACTCTGCAAAAGAAAACAATAGTATGCAATATGATTGAAGATGTGTACCCAAGAGAACCATAAACAAATTATATACTGATGGATCAGCAACCAAATCGGCGAAGAACGGAGGTGCTGTAGTGTACAATATTTCGTAAAGGAAAATAAATCCACATGTTCACCAACTGAAATCTCTTCCTCCAACTGCTAAACAGAAGTGCAAGCCCTACGTATTGCTGCAGAAATAATTAAATACAACAACAAGCCAATGTCAATAGGTGGTGAATTCTACGGATTCAATGTCTATCATACAAGACCGTGACAACTATAAACTGCCAGACCTGAAAGAAGGCATATGAAAAGTGGGCAACAAAAGAAGGGTAGTACTACACTGGATACCATGCCACTATAGCATACCAGGAAATTAAAAAAAGCGGATAAGCTCGAAAAAGATAGAGCAACACAGAAACAAAAAGACTAAGAAATCACCTACCAGTAAAAGAGGACCCTCATCAAAGCTATTAGTAAAGTCGATCACCCAAGAGAAAAATATACTATCTCAACAAAGCTGAGCAAGTTACAATCTTCTGTGTCTGAACGGGACACAACAGATTGAACAGCCAATTAATTAGACTAAAACTGGTTCCATCACCTCTGTGTCCATGTTGGCTGTCAGCGCAGACCCCGAACATATCCTGCAAGACTGCATTACAATAAACCAGTTAAGGTCGGAGCATTGGTCCACGGAGACAAATATCCACAAAAAGTTGTATGGGAGCCTTGGGGAGTTTTAAAATGAAGCCGTATTTATCAAGAAAACAGGAATTGCGGTGTAGACATGCTAAATTGCGAACGAGAAGAAGATGAAATGGAACTCAATTCAGCCATGCAGCCAAACATTTTTTTTACAACAAGCTTAGAAGAAAGGAAGAAACAATTATTTTTTTATTGTGAGCAGGTCACAACAGACTGAAACATCACATGCATTGAATGTTTGAAATTGGCGACAACGATATTTGCTTCTGTTGATAATCTATAGAAATCACAGATTATAGTTTACAGAACTGTCCACAGTACAACATCACAAGAATATAACTATGGCCATCTTAAAATACGCTGAAGGGTACGTACTACGGACCTCTCAAATGGCTGTTAACCACAATTCAATGAATTGAAGAAATCCAGATCAGCATATGCCTCCGATTTGAGAATGGAGATTTGACATATCTCAATATTTTCGTCTCAATATGACTCCTCTACTCAGCACCACCAAGGTAAAAACAAATGTTCCCCACATTATTTCGAGTTTGACAGTTTATTTTTTTTTTATGTATTAAATTATCTTTGACATAGATTTATGATATAGGTTTTAGATGGCTGACGGAACGGTAAGCAGAGCATATATGGGAATTCCCCCAGTACTGTGAAGCTTGTTCCTAATCAAGAATCATGCAAGACTTCATTTTCCTGTTAATTTGCCAAGTCTGTTGAGATACCACATGCTTCCAGAAATTGCAAAAAATGAATTTTCACAGCTTTTGACAGCACTGAAAAATGAATTTAACAGATATTTCTTTAACTCAGTGATGGGGTGTTGATTTTTATCAAGAAATCCATTAAAATGGTCAATTGGAATTTTTTTTAAAGATTATCATAAGGATCTTCTAGAACTGAAGTTTCTAAAGTATAATTTGGAAGCTTGAGATATGTTCAATGTAAAATCATTTACCGATTTTTAGCCTTTGATTCCTACCCCTATCTATATATCTATACGATGTGACTCTTTTGTGCCTCGCGACGTAAGGGGTAGAAGAGTTCTCTGGAAATGGCCTCCATTTGTGCTGTTTGTAGGCTTGTTCCTGTAGCCTCTTTGATTTATGTGGTCCATCTTTTACACGGTATTCCTCTGGCTTTATAGCCGTGGTGTCAATATGTCATGGCTATTTCTGGCATATGCCCTATTATCTTTTGGTAGTCTGGACGTGTGAGAAAACCACTTAATCTTTTGTATTTTGATGTAATCTAATACAGATATTGTTTTGGTTATCTGTCTGATGTTATCATGTCTAATTCTATCTCTTCATGATAATACAACTATTCTTCGTAGGAACGTCATTTCTGCTGCTACTAGTTTTCTTTATTCTTACCCAAAAAGTGGTAAAAAGAGTTATCAATGTACTGTTTCTATTTGCGTCGATTTATCTTCGCGAGACAAGATTTCATTTCTGGTACAAGTGAAAAATCAGCATCGAAGTATATTGTCCGACGAAAATAGCTGCGTTGCTTTCTTTCAAGCACTCCTGCATGTATATAAGAATAAGCAAAAAACAAAAATTCAATGTGTCCTTTTTATTGCAATCTTCATCTGTTTTGTATAACCATATCCTCGGATTCTATCGAATTGTTTGTTAAAGTAGTATATTTCGTGATCAGATTGTTAATTAATATGTTACAAATAATTTAGCTACTTTCATTCAAGCTTATCCATTACATTTTTGTAACCATTAAAATAATTCAAGTCAATGTCTAGTGTAATTATTATAATATACGCTAACTTACATTTTTACAATTGAGGAAAAAACTTTCACTTGTTATTTATTTTATTTGGGGGATGGCAATTCCACATATGCTCAAAGGGAGGAATGTAGCCAAAAAAATAGAGAACCATTGAGCTATGCAGTGTATAAACATGACGCCTGGCTAAACTGGACGCTGCTGAGGATCAACCAAATGTGACAATAACGAATCATCAAAATAAAGAGATTATCAAAGCGATTAGAAAGCCAAGACCATCACAAGATGGTTATCAAATTATGAACAGACCAGAACAAGTTGTCATTCTGCGCTTCAGAACAGTACATAACTGACTCCACAACCACATGTATACACATCTCGAGATTGGCAACATGGCTATGTGGACAGGCACCCCAGACACAAACACATCAGATAGCATAGTATCTTCTTCATGAATGTCCTGATTATGAAATGCTGTGGCAAATATAATGACCAGGGAATCACAAATGGAAGAAAAACTCTACGGACCTCTGTACGGGTTACAAAACACAGATAAGTTTAATGACAAGACAAAGCTATTGATATAGGCACCAGGACCGTATATATGATCTTTGAAAGGTGGGGGGGGGTACCTAAAAAGGAGGGCATTCGCGTGTTTTGGGGTGTCAGGTCGTCTTTTCTGATATAAGATATGTAGACCTTTTTGTGAAAAATCGCTAAGAGAGGTTTTTTAAAAGTTTTTACTTTTAAAACGTTTTGCCAAGTTCATAGTGCTAGAAGTTATGTTACGATTTCCTATGGAGGCATTTGAACACTTCAACACATCTCTTTATCTATGGGCATGATAGGCACATTCCAAACGAATGAAAGAAGTTTATCCGCATCTGGAGAAAGACATAGTCTATACTGGAAATTTGGTCTCATTGATAAACTCGGTCCCGAGTTTATTATCCGATACCACACACGAACAAACATGCATTCAGTCATTACTTTCTTATTTGTTTCTTTGAGGTTCTTCACTGTTGAATCGAATTAGGATTTTCGATGTAAGAAACTAGAGTTGACATATGCAGTATGATTCTAATGATGAAAATAAACATTTATCAGTGTAATGTGTTCTTAATAAAATTACGAATGACTGTTTTCAAGAAGATCTTTCTTGCGCATGATCCTATCTACATGGATGTATATTTCCGGTGTTTACTTTCTAAAGGCGTCATCTTTCAGTGATATTTCTGCAGCAATAAGTTTGGAAAACAGATATTCACACATGTGTTATATAAGTTTGACACGCCAGACGTAACATACTCTATTAGGAAGTATGGTTTAAACCCTCAAGTATAATAAATTTCAACTTCGTTGGATGAGTCACATTTTGCAGTGGGTTTTTTTCTATTAAAATTATAAAAATAGAAATGGGTCTCCTAAGTAAATTTAAGTTGTCATTTTAATAATAATAATATTTTCTGTTTCATTTATTAGACCTAGGCCTAATTGAAATTAAATCATGATCATGTCAAGATGCGCGTGGTGGAAACGTTGAATTACGTCGTCTGACGTTATCACTTGGACGAAGATGAGATTTTTAATTGAGGTGACAATTCAAGTTCAAGATGATTGAAATAATTAACAGCAGCCTCTAGGCGTCCTAACTGATAGTGATATACTGATGCCACTACTGAACTGTAAATACTAAATAGTGGCCTATTACTTGAGAATTACGGTTGCCCGTTTTAGTTTAAAATTAACCCACTAGTCTATTGTGTAAGTAAGTATTTAAATTTATTCTGTTTAGCCATGGCCTACTTATTTTAAGATGACTTTAATTAATTCTCATTATGATTGCTTCTTCAATGACTTTCATTGTGATTGCTTCTTCAATGACTTCATTATTCATTGTGATTACTTCAAACAGTAAAAGCCTTTTAAAGTCAGCAAAAGAGGTCGAAGTAAATCCGTAACTATTTAAATTGATCTGTCTGTCTGAAGAAAAATGAATTTCTAGCTTAAAACTAACATATTATAAAAAGGTTAGTTAGGCCTCATTTAATAGTATCCTATAATTTTAATTAGGCCTGCCTACTATTATATGCATCAGGAGACCTGATTGAGAATAGCAACACTGAGTGTCACTCAGCAGAATGATTGTGAAGTTTCAATGATCCTAGTCCTTGATGGTATAAATCTATATCTAAATTAAAATAACATTCTATTCAACCTATCTCTCATAGGAGTTCTGAATAAATTTCCATTAATCATGTAGCTAGATAATTAACAGTTTCTGAGTTTACACTTAAGCCAGAGGAACCATACTGCATGTGCAACACAAGGTCTCTATATTTCAGCACCCCGCCGAAGATGGATGTCTCTGGCCATTGGCTCAAATAAAACAGCAACACAATGCATTCCCATTCTCTGGACTACATCCTGCTGGAAATCTAATAATACCATGGTCCTGCTATAAGAGAGATCCAGCTGAAGTTTGAGAATGAATGCTGAAGAAGAATATTTCAGCACCAGTGTAGTGCTTTGGAGAGCTATACCCTATCGCTGGCCATAATGTATCACAAAATCAAATAGGCAGATGACAGTCAAATGGTGTATAATAATAAGCCCTTGTAAATTAGCAAAAGACACAAAATGGACTATCTCTCATGGTGAAAGAAACTTTCAGTGTCTTTGTATTCAACTTAGTAAGTTGTAAGGGCTTATTAAAAACACTCAAGAAGATCAACTGTCCACCAATCCTCTTAAGAATAGTTTAGACACTCCACACAGGCATGAAAGGTACTATTAGCTTTGATGGTGCTTCATCATAGGTGTGATCAAGAGCAGAGTAAAATAAAGCTGCATTCTTGCTCCCACACTTTTTAGAATATATTTCTCGCTCCTTTTGAAACATGCTTTTCATACGGAATTGGTATATTCATCCATTCTCGTACAAATGATGGCCTCTACAATGTTCAAAGAATGAAAGACAAAACCAGATAAAAAAGTTCTGAAAAGGGAGTTGCTCTTCTCAGATGATGTTGCAATTGTAACATACGCAAAGGAGGAAAGGTGTAAAATTTATTGCCTTTTCTGATGCCTGCTATGAGTTTGGACTAGCAATCAGTAAAAAGACACAAATTAGGACACAGACTGTCATCAAGCAGCCACAAATTGTCATTGATGGTGTTGATTTAAAGGTTGTTGGTCAATCTACATATTTAGGATTTTCAGTCAATAATAAATTGTCCCTGGATCAAGAAATAAGCATCAGGATTGACAAGCTATCAACAATGAACTGATTAACATTTAGAGTCTGGCGAAACATAGAATTAACTATATAAACTAAGCATCTAGTTTACCAGGCTTGTGTCCTCAGCACCCTCTCTACAGCAGTGAAATATGAGCAACCCAGAAAGATGACTAACCATCTCTCACATCTACGACAAAGAATTATTGGAGTTAAATGGTAGGACAAAGGCACTAATACTGATGTATTGAAGGGAACACCAATTTTGTTTATATGCTCATTCTGCGCATGGTCCAGCTCTGTGGTGAAGTGTTATGGAGCACGTCTGTGATGGCCAAGGTACAGAGTTCGATACCTGCCACATTCATTTAAGCATCCGGACCATTCAGAAAGCAGTGGAAAACTACTGAACATATTTATATTGCCTAGAAAATCACTGCAGCCAAAAAATGCTGGGTTTACAATGTCCTGGATAGGATACACTACAAATTTTATTTTTTATTCTGTGCTGACTCAGATGGCCAGGACACACTAGGAGGATGGAAGATGGTATAATACTGAAGGATCTACTTTATAGAAAATTAGTTTGAGAAAAGATCTCATTGTCAACCTCTACTTCGGTACAAAGACATATGCACAATACAGTAATTGATATGGGAACATGATTACATGGATCTGAAATGGTATAAAGAGAATGTGATAGCAGTTTTTCAAGGGCTGCACTTCTAAAATGATATGCAAGAGCACATTATGGAACAAGAGAATCTGTGATTCCATGTGCATACTGTGGGAAGCTCTGCGTAGCTCAGATTGGTCCTGTGGGTCACATCCATCATCCCCATGAATCGTAGATTATATTTCTTAAAACACAACAATACCACAACCAGACCATGTTTTTAGATCAAAAACTTTATGTAGGACCTATAGAAAGAGCACAATATAATATTTCTTTGGCATGATTCATCTCTCCCCCCCCCCCCCCCTTTCTGTTGTTGTCATGTGAAATATCTAGAACGTATTCTTCCTTATGAATCTCTTGAAATCCATGCATCTCTAGCAAGTTGTCTCGCCTCCTCTAGTGACATGTGCATGCATTCCTGAATATCTCTTGCCCAGCGACGTTTTGGTTGACCATTGCCTCTTCTGCCTTCTATCGACCTTTCAACAACACTCTTTCTATGCCATTGTCTTTTTACATGGCTAAAAAAAAACAATTTTCATCTCAATATGGTGTTTAAAAGCCAGCCTTCTTGAACATTGAGTTTTCTTAGTACATCTTGGTTGGTCTTCCTTGCTGTCCGTGGTATTTTCAGGACTCTTCTATAGCATTTCATTTCAAAAGCCTCTATTAACTTTGCTGCAGTTTTATTTATTGTTTATGTTTCACAGCCGTAGGTTGCCACTGGCAACACACATGTACATTAAAAAACATACCTTAGTTCCAGTTTTACACAGTTTTTTCAGGTGTTTTAATTTGGACAAAGCTATTACGACTTTCCTCCTAATCTTGATTGTGCAGTCTCCTGCACTGTTATGTTAGCTCTTAGATATTAAAAATTTGTCACTTTCAACACTTCCATAAGGAATTTATTGACGCAATACTCCTGTAGTCTGCCGTTGCTTTCAGGAGGAACATCCAAATATCAATGACCTATGAGAATACATACGTTCTCTTTCTTGCTATCTTGGTCCCAGAAGTTCTGACAATGTAGAAATATTCTCCACCAAAGCATTACCCTTTATCTCATACCTTGCGATTCTCACATCTATGGAAGTAAATAGATTAATTTGTCTTATGATTTGTCTTATGACAATATGTCAATAAACTGACATCAAAACAGGTTCCACGTGCAGTCAAATCCCAATATAACAACTTGGCCTGGCCGTATAAAATATGTATGCAATTGCAGAAATTTGTTATATACAGTACAAACAATGAAGAATAAATATAATTGGGGATTTTGAAAAATATTGTTAATTAGGGAAATTTGTTATAAAAGTATGTGCTTTAGAGGGATTCCACTGTATCTTGACTTGAAGAAAATTTAAATAAATAAACATAGAATGGTGTGGACATAGTGTGTCTTATAATTGTTTTTTTAATAGTTTTTATAGCTTTCATCATCATCAGGTGCCATTCCAACTGGTGTAAACGATCATGGCTCTCCACAGCTCTCTATCTCCAGTATTATGTATCAGGAACATTGTTGTTTCCCTGCCGTGCCAGGTTGTTAAATAGTCTAATATTTTCTCACTTTGGCACCCTCTGTCTCTGTTGCCTTCAATCTTGCCTATTGTGACTGTGGTCTCCTTGTCTCATAACATGGTCAAAAAATGAAGATTGTCTTTTTCTTATATATTTTTGATTAACCTTTAGCAAGCCAGATTAAAAAATACGAAATGTCTCCCTGCCACCAGATTTTTTCGGTTGAAAATTTGCGTTATTGATGGAGACTGTTTTGAAAATGTGATAATTTTATGGTTGTTAGAGATATTTAAATAATATTTGCACATATAAATAAAGAATTGAATTATGCATATATTGGTGTAATCTATCTACGTGTGTGTGTGTGATACCAGACGTATTGAAAAGTGGTAAAGACCTTTTTCACCAAAAAACATATTTTATAACAAATAAAAAGGGAAAAAATAAATAAAAAAATAACTTACCTTACTTATCGAATTCCTTGTCAACACTGTAAACTAAATCACGCAAATCTGTTGTATTTATGTTCTTTTACTGCGAAATTATCAAAATATAGCCGGGAGAACTGTATAAAACATGTAGATATGCAGTAAAATCGTTCTTTGAGCTTAGGTCTAGAGTAATTTTTGGTGCCACTTCAACATATTTGATTTCAAACGTCTACAAGTCTCCAAACCAACGCAGCATTCTGTATATTCACTGCTGTGAAACTCTATAATTCATGAATCAAGCCATGATTCAATGTTATTTTATTCAAAATACGATGAAAAAAAGGTCTATAAAACCGGTCCACCATCATGGCATCGTACTGGTGTGCAGATGTGGTCAGATTAATTGCTATAAAATTTGTATCTTATGGCTAGCCATTGTTACAACGATCATGTCGGACGTAGGAATGAACCGGCTTCAATAGCGCATGTTCCCGAGTAACCAATCAGGCTGTGGGGCGTCTATTATAACGATAACTCATTGGATGGAGTATGTCACCAACGGCGCTAGTCGCCATTTTGTTTTTCGGCGACCGGTGTTAATATAGGCGTTGTGGAGGTTAAGCTAAGTCTCACATATTATTCTTTCAACACCTCCACATTAGTTTTCCTGACAGTCTGTTGTACTCTCAGCATTCTTCTGTAGAACCACATCTCTACTGCCTCTAATTTTCCATTCTCCTGTTTATTGTCGAAGACTCGCATCCATATGTTAGTATAGGAGTTATATTTTTTATTAGAAACTGGCTTCACAACATGCAGATTATTCCCAAAAGTGCTTCGCCCTTTGTTCCAGCAGCCATCCCAGTGTACATAGACTCCGAGTCCCGGTCAGATGTTGATTGTGTGATCTTCGGGACTTTCCAAAAAATGTACTTTTTCTAACCTCACCTCTAGATACTCATTTCTAACATTCTCTGTGTGTGTGGTCCCAGCCTCATTTACATCATCTTCATTTTGAAATTAATTTATTACTGCCTTCATTAAGTCTGCTTTATCTCTTCTCAGCAATGTGCCATCTATTGCTGCATTGCCTGCCAATAAGTCAGTGCTCTCATTCCTCTGACCCCAGCATGACCTGGGCAGTATAGTTCATATAATGCTCTGGACAATTGAGTTGTTCCATAGGTCCCACCATTCTTTACTCAGCATGAATTTTTCTATCTTGCGCAGCGTGCTTTGAGAGTCTGTGAGTATTACCGAGTGTATTGATATATCAATTATTTATCAACCAATTAAGTGCTGCTGTAATCTCCATCCTCTTGCTTCATGTGACAGTGGAATGTGCTGGAGATTTCTCAACCAATTTCACGCCGTTATTGTAGACAACAAAACTCCCAACAGCTTTTATTTGTGTTTCTGTTAAAGGAGCCATCTGTGTATATAATTATGTCTTGTGGTTTCGAGTGTAGCTGGACGAGTTCATGCACTGTAACCTGGGTCTGACACCCGTCCATTTTTGACACACTTTATTTAGTTGTATTATTACTTTAGTCAGTGATTTCTTCTCAGTGTCTACCTCTGCCACGCTTGATTCGTTTTTCCTTTGATTCATCTAGACGTTGGTATAACGAGTGGTGGTTGTATTTTGTCACTTTAAGGTACAACCTAACTTGTGCTACCTGATGCCGCACTCTAATGCTGGGGAGATCAAGCAGAAATCTCATAGCTATAGGAGTTATATTGAGTTATATTATAATGAAAAATGTATTTTTGATGTGGTTTCTTTTACCCTATTAAAAGGCCATGTTAATATGTATAATGGTTTCGAGTTATTGTGCTTCTATACTATTGGGGCTACGGCCTGAAAAACATTGCAAACCTGTGTACTAGTGGATTGACATGGGGTTGGAGAATTGGTTCTTGGTAAATTTCTGCTTTTCAAAGATGACTCTAGATGACCTGAGGTGAATCATGTTATTCATTTAAACAGTTGATGCTGCTATTAGATAATTGAAAGAAGAAATACTTGTTTTTATAATCATTATTATCACTTTTTAAGAGGTACCAATAATTAGTATTTGCTGAGACATCTTTATCATCTTCTAGAAATGTTAGATGCCTGGTAGACTTGCAGTTCAACATCTGAGGAAGAAACTCAGAACAAACAATATCATGGCTGAAGGAGGGGAAATGTCAAGTGGCTCTGCAAATGATGATTTTCGTATGGAGGAGAGACCAGAACATGGTATGAAGGTTTTGCAGGGTCTGAACAAGCTGAGACAGGATGGTGTTCTGTGTGATGTTACACTTATTGCAGAAGGTGAGTAGTTTACTTGAACAGATTAAAATAACACAATCTTTCCCCAGGTGAGTTTTCGGAAAACGCAAAAACGTTTTTTAAAGAGATTTTAAAATCTCTATAAAAAAATATCTTTGCACATGTGAAAAAAGAATTGCATACTGCAAATATGTGTGTAATTTGTTTGAAAATTATCACTGCTGCTCAATGTGAACAGAGGCTGCTATTTTTGCTGTATCAGGGATTGGTGGTGGCAGTGGTAGAGTACGCATTGGCGATTCTAACACTGAATCAGACTCAAACAGAAAGATTGGATAGAATCCAGAATGAGGCAATGCGAATCATTTTGGGGTGTACGAGAGATACGTCGACACGAGCTATGCGATACTTACTGGATTGCCCAACTGCAGAGCAAAGAATACAAACCTGCAGGGCGCGGGACTACTTACAAATCACCGCTGATAAAGAACATCCTCTACACTCTGAAATTTCTCAAAGTGAAAGGCAGTCGACTTAAGAGAGCAAAGTCGTGGATGAGGCACGCAGATGATATTATACAGAGTGTGTGCAGATTGGAGGAAGTGCTACCTGGTGTGGAATGGAGTCGTGCTCCATTAGATTGTCAGACAGCCTTCAAAGTAATAATAACACTAAGTAGGGAATAGTGTCCGACAGTGGTACTCGCTCTAATCAGTGAAAATTCCAGGGAAGGTGATATGATTGTATATACAGATGGGTCGGTTGAGAGACACATCAGAATTACCTATGCCTTCATGACTCAAAGGTGGGTGGGGGGAACCATCAGAGAGGAAAGTGGTGCTTTCACTCAGACGATAAGCAGCATGACAATGGAAGTTTTGGCAGTACCCAAAGCTTTGCAATGGGTCTGCTCGCAGACTATCAGTGAGCATGCTTGCATATTCAGTGACTCGATGAGCATGATTGTGAAAGTTCAGGTGGGATACATTCGGGAACAGTGGCTGGATGCAGTTAAGATTTCCTGTTTGCGTAAAGTGACTTTCATTTTTGTGCCGGGACATGCAGGAGTCCGGAGTAATGAGAGAGCCGATAGGTTGACAGCACACGCTGCTACTATGGCTGTTGGTGGAGCGATGGGCCGAGCAGACATTTTGAACACCCTATGGGAAAACGCACGAGCAAATGACTGTATAAGTGACGATGACTCTTGTTCCATGACTAGAATAAAGAAATTTGGTTTGAAATGTGGTGTCGCTTGAACGGAGCGGTTTCGTGGGCTTGAAAGAATGATGGTAAATCAACTGCGTATTGGGGCCATCAGTCAACATGTAATGGTGGCTACACTCAAGGAGAGATCTAAACACCTATGGACTTGTCCAAAGTGCAGTGATGATGATCCAACGACTAACTAACTAACTTACTATGCGTGTCATAGTAAATGACAGAATTTGCTGCGAATAATTTTCTTCAACATACGAGGCGTGTTCAAATGAAAACGGGACTTGTTACACCACGCGTGATAGAGCGCACTGATATTGATGACATTTTGCACTAGTAATGAGTATCCAATAATGTACATACGGTCACGTGTTCATCTTCCCAGCATGCATATGTGCTGCAGAAGACTGTTAACAATATGGCGGGTGTGATTCCGAACCCGTCCAAAGTGAATCAGCGTGCTGTGATCCAGTTTCTTTCATTTGAAGGATGTCAAGCAGTAGACATTCATCGGAGAATGAAGGCAGCATATGGTGACAAATGTTTGTCGAGGACCAGAGTGATGGAGTGGGTGCGTATGTTTAAAGACGGACGTGAGTTAACGGCAGATCTTGCACGGCCAGGTCAGGCGCATATTGTTGCAACAGAAGAAGCCATAGCCGTGCTTGATAAAGCAGTACTGACTGACCGTCGTCGGAGCATTCGTTCGCTTGCAGAAGAATTCCATATGTCAATTGGGACAGCCCACATGGTTGTTCGGAAGAAATTGAACTATCGGAAGGTGTGTTCACAGTGGGTCCCACGGATGTTGACTGACCACCATAAGGAAGAACGGATGGGGTGGAGTTTGAACCACCTGATGCGTTACAGGGCAGAGGGTGATGCATTTCTGTTGAGCATTGTGGCAGGTGATGAATCGTGGTGCCACCACTATGAACCGAGCAGCAAAATTGACAGCATGCAATGGAAACATCCAGGTTCACCAAAACCCAAAAAATTCAAGACACAGGTTTCTGCTGGGAAGGTTATGGTGACTGCATTTTTTGACCATGAAGAGCTTTTGTTGACTGATTTTAAGGAACCTGGTGTCAACATCAATGCCGCCCATTATAAAGACACTTTAGACAAGCTGCATAAGGCCATCAAGGCTAAGCGACCAGGCAGACTTTCTCAAGGTGTGATTCTTCTCCACGACAACGCTCGTCCGCACGTCGCAAAAATTGTGCAGGAAACATTGGCAAAGAAGAATTGGGAAGTTCTTCATCACCCAGCCTATAGTCCCGATTTATCCCCGTGTGATTTCCATTTGTTCGGACCGTTGAAGAAAGCACTAAAGGGACAGCAATTCAACAGCGACGCAGACGTGAAGACAGCGGTGACCACATGGTTCAGAGAACAGCCACGCAACTTTTTCTCGGACGGCATTCGACGTCTACTTAAACAGTGGGATGCTTGCCTAAATGCATACGGAGATTTTTTCTGATGAACCCAGGTGCATTCTTATTCACAAGTGGTTGCTTTGTTCAATTCTGTTGAAAATATTAAATTGCGTATGATACTTTTTAAATAAATCCACAAGTCCCGTTTTCATTTGAACACGCCTCGTATATACATAGTTATCAGCTTTATTTTAATCAAAATAAAATTAGGAAAATGGAACAGCACCATTGCATTCAAGCATTTGTGCTTCATGTTATTAGGTTTTATTTTTAGCATGCTTGAACAAATCTATCTATCTGTAGTTTATTTTGTCATCAGTGCTAGTCACTTTTTTTATTATCAGAGCTGTTTAGGTTAGAGGTGTCAGATTTTACCAGTGTCCAACAAATGTATAATGCTGTTTTTGTGACATTGAAGAGGTCCTTCCCAAAGAACTTTGGCTTAGATTTTCTACATTCTCTTGGTATTTCTGCACATGACTCGATGTGCTAGTTGCGCTTTGTTGATTTTAAACTGATGCTGAAACTAGTTACTTTGTATAAATCATATTTAAAATCTCTCCAACTGTGTTTCCTACTGCAATAATCAATATTTGCCATCAGCTTTCTAGGTTGTGCATTATCCTACAAATCATATTATAACCAGCAGTATTTCAGAATGAATCATGCAAACTTTTATAACATTTGCAGTCACCTCATGATATATATGCACATAGTAGGTTTTACTAGCATTAATCATATTCTTAACGTCTTATGAGTAGTAAACTAGATTTGGCCTTTCCCTCATTTGTAATTAGCAGAGAAGAAACAATAGATGAATCAATGATGTCTCAGAACCAGATACTTTGAGTAAGTAAGGTCCATATCTGGTAAAAACACTGAACATATTAGTTAACCACCGCCAAAGTCAGATGTGTCTGACCATTGCTGCAAATATAAATGAGATACAAAGCATTTTCGTTCCAGGGCTACATTCTTTTGGAAATCTACTGGGAATATCCTTCTACAAGAGAGATTAGTGGAAGTTTGAGAACAAATAAAGAAATCATTACTTCAAAATGGAGAAATAGGTACCTAATGGGTACCAGTGAGATGGTGAAACACCACCTGATATCCTTCCCTGTTGTACAAGATATAAGACATGCCTTTCTGCCTAAAAAAACTTCTGCGCATTGAGAACACTTTACACAACAATCTTAAACAGCGCAATTCCATATTATCGCATTGAACTCTTTAAGAGCTGACATGCAATGACCTAAGACAGGACCAATGTTTATTTACCAATATTTGAGCATACCATTAGTACTTATACACTTTGATTTTTGTGACAGAAACAAGAAATATGACAATTGAATACTTAACATATTCTTTTATTGTTCACAGGTACAAGGTTTAACTGCCATCGTGTAATTTTGGTTTCATGTTCAGACTACTTTCTGTCTATGTTCACAAGTGGAATGCGTGAATGCAACCAGAAAGAGATTGAATTAAAAGGCATTACTGCAAAAGGGCTGGAAAAAGTTATTGAAGTGGTCTATACATCAACCACTACTTTAGAGGGTGATGATATCTTCGATGTCATAGCAGCAGCGACACATCTTCAAGTCACACCTGTGATAGAATTTTGTGAAAGAAATTTCTTGAGCGGCATGAATACTGGTAATTTCTATGATTTTATCAACACGGCAAAGCTGTACAGCATGCATAATGCTTTGAAACAGATTGATGTTTTCATTGCCCGAAATTTGATGCAAATTGCAAAGGAGAACACACTGAACTTGCTTACTTATGAACAGATGGTTAGCTGTTTAAGTAGTGATAAACTATGCTTTCGTGAGATGGATATATTTCATATCACATGGGAATGGTTGCGAATGGATTCAAAGCGTTTATCTCATTCTCCGTCGCTGATGAAACTTATTCGCTTTCCTCTAATTAACCCTGCTGATTTAGTCCACCAGGTTCAAGGAGTGGACTTAATGATGTCCAATCCAGAATTGCGGCAGATGGTGCTGACTGCACTTAATTATCATGTTGTTCCTCACTCGCAACCTTTGTTGAATACAACCTCCACGCGTCTGCGCTCTTATGTTGAGAGACTTGTGAGTGTGGGTGGTCGTGAGATTCATCCAAACCCTTGTCTACATGATGAACTTTTGGTGTTTGACTCTAAGATAACCTCCAGCAGTCTGCTGAACCGACAAGAAATAGCCACATTACCCAGCGCACTGAGCCATATGCAAGTGCTTGTTTACAACAATTTTCTATATGTTTTAGGTGGTTGCACAACTCAGTGCGCACATGGTGAGTCTGCGGTAAATTCAGTTCTGCGATATGACTCTCGGTTTGACTCATGGTTTCAAGTATGTCCCATGCTGAACAAAAGGGCATATTTTTTTGCTGGGGCATTGAACAATAAGATTTATTCAGTAGGTGGCAAATTCAAAGATGGAAGTTTAGCTACTGCAGAGTGTTACGACCCAGCAGAAAACACTTGGGAACTTATATCTTCTATGCCGATGTCTTACCATGCACATGCTGGTGCAACATATGGAAACCATATTTATATCTCTGGGGGATACTCTGGGAACCATTTTACACCAGACATGCAACGATTTGACCCAAATGCCAATGTTTGGGAAGATATGGCACCAATGCTTACACCCCGTGGATGGCATGTGATGTGTGCTTGCCATGACAAACTTTTTGTTTTTGGAGGCTGCAACCTGAATGTGAACCAACAGGCTCAACCAGTTATGCAGTCTGAATGCTATGACCCAGCGTCAGATCAATGGACTATTGTAGCTCCATTATCTATCTCTCACAAAGAAGCATCATGTGTGGTGTACAGGGATAATATTTATGTGTTAGGAGGCTATAATGTACAGACCAAGACAGGGCAGAAGTTGGTCAGCAAATATGATGTGTTCACTGGCATATGGGAAACTGTTGGTGCCCTTCCTCGTAGCTTGACAGGGGTTGGTTACTGCACAATCAAACTCCCATCATATGATCCAGAAGAGCTTCAAGCAGAGGATGAATAGTTCTACACTCAAGAAAGTTCTGTTTGTCTTCTGTCGACACTAAAGTGAGTGTGCGCTTGTGTGCATGTGTGTATATGTACAAGTGTATATATATATATATATATATATATATATATATATATATATATATATATATATATATATGCAGTAGAACATCAATAATCTGAAAGTGCCAGCATTTTTTTTGTACAGCTTCTGACAAATAGTAAGAAGTGTTCCAGAGCTAAATTATTTTTTACTTTTTATCATTCATATTTTTAATGTCATGATTTGATTTTGTTTGGCCAATTTTAGAAATGTTATTGTGGTTTTAAGTTACTGAGTGTATTTGCATTTTGAGTATATTATTGCATCTTCATTCCATCTAAACCTTTTCCACATGTGTAGATCAATCGTTGCTTTTGGCAGACCTTAAACTGTATGCGTAGATCTCCCGTGAGGACTTTTTTTTAGGTCTACAGTTCTGGTGTTAAATTCCGTGCTTTACACCTTCTAATGACTTTTGAGGAAACATTCATGTCTGTAGCTGTATTTTGACAAATTACTTTGAAAATTAAAACCAGTGGTGGGCAAAATACAGCCAAATAGGATTTGCCAAGTCGGTTTCCATTTGTGCCAGGCTGATTTAAAAGAACCATATGCACCTGGCAACATAATTAAAAAAATACTACCTGGAGCTACAGGACTAAGAAAATCTTGTTGGTTCCATACTACTCAAGAGCTCATTCCGACCCTCCTGACTCATTAAAGTTGTTTACCTCTGATCTAAACTATCCCCTAACCCAAATTTATTGGTTTGGATTGATAGCGTTCTTTTGGTACTATATTTTAGATTTATTGCTTGAATACTTGTCTGTAAGGAAAGTAGAAATAAATTTCATCTTTTTTGAGGATGTTCTTTCAGTGCCATAAATATGTGAACATTGAAATACAACAAATGGATATACATGTAATTATTTAAGTTTAAATATAGAACATAGTACAGAAGCCAATACTCTCATGTTTGATTGATGTCATGGTAACTACCCTTTGTATATGTTGTATTTGGTTTGACCTGTAGGAAAGTTCTTGTGGTTGTCTGCACCCTTTAGTGTTCACTTAGTTGCTTCTAGTGGGAGTCTTATACATTATTAAGTGGATGTCCAATGTATGTCTTGTCTTTTCTTTCTTCTGATGGTAGAGATATACTGATTTTTTATATCAGTGTTATCTCTTAGAATATTTGTGATTACCAGAATCATATTCATTAGTGCCATCTCTGCAAATGGACTACCGTCATCCTCTGTCACTTGCTTTGGTGGTGCACTCTGCTAGACTAAAGAAGAAATTAAGAGATTGTTATAGTTGAGCCTACTTCTGTGGCAATATTATTAAATAGTATTAGAGTATTAGTCTTGTTCAATATTATTACCTGTTAGATTGTTTAATTTTAGAAGTTTCATGCGGGATGTATGCTTGTTTTTACCACTACTATAGCTGAATAAGAAAGCAGATGAGATACAAAGATTTGCAGACACCAATGATCTGAGAAACTGCTCTGATAAACTTAAAACATTATATGATCTAACCTTGTCAGGATCAATGGAAATGATCCTTCTTATTGCAAATGAAACACAATTATACAGGAAGCTAAAATTCTTCACTGCTTGGTAGAACACTTCGAGAACATTCTGAATAATCCATCATCAATAAATGAAGAGGCTATCAACGACTACCACAGGTTCCTTTCAATAAAGTACTTAGTGAAATCCCTACCTTGGAAGGAACTCGAAAAACAATTCACCAGCTTTCTAATGGAAAATTACCTGGCTTCAACTTGATACCAATTGAAATATATAAGTATGGTGGTACAAAGATAATTGAGAAACTTCGTGTGATTTTCCAACTGTCATAGAAAAGTGAAATTGCTTCACAAAATTATAGAGATGTAACAATTATACACCTGTTTAAATGCAAAGGGAACCACCTATCATATAGTAACCATTGTGGCATTTCTCTACTGTCCTATGCAGGTAAGATATTTGTCAGAGTTCTTGTGAACCATATTACATCTCATCTTAATGAAGGATTATTACCCGAAAGCCAATGTCGTTTCAGAAAAGAATGTGGAACAACAGATATGGTCTTTGCTGAAAGACAACTTTAAGATAAGAAAAATTGCAAGAACAACACTGTGACGTCTGCACAAAAGTATTTAACACAATAAGTAGAGAGGTCTGTGGAAGATTATGGCAAAAGAAGTGCTTGTTAAAGACCTCACTGAAAGCTTTTGAACTAGACAAAGATACATGGTAAGAACCTGCACAAAATAGAGCAACACTGCGCTTTACAGTAAAAAAAAAGGTGCAGCATCTTTTTAAAACAGAAGAAATGCAGGAATTGAACAGTGGAGAGTTGCTAAAAAGTCATGTGTAGAAAAAGAACCATTTACAGTGGTCATCCCATTCTGTCCAAGGACAATTGCTGCCAGAATAGGGCTTATTAGCCATGAATGAACTTATAGTCAATGACATAACTCAACTGAATTTCAAAAGTTGATGGTCATTATTACTTGTGATGGACTAACAACTTACTCCAGCCACCTGCTTCCTGTTTAGGGTTGTTACCCAACACTGGAACATTTATCCCTCAACAAACAACCACCATGATTTCACTGACATATGGGAGATTTTATTCTCTAATTACACTCTGTTTCAATGAACTGCTCCACAAGAGGTGTGTCCACAACAAAGGTTGGCTGCTACAAATCACCATCTCTTGTCTTGTGGTGCACTCTGCTAGGCTGTAATCTGTCATGTAATATGTAATGTTGTAATGGTTCTCTCCAACTTGTATCTCTGCTTCCTCTTGCTCAATTCTACCCTCAAGAACTGTCTTCAAAAAGGCATCATGTCTTTTAATATGTCCAAAATGCTTTTTTTGTTTGATCTTTGATTCTTTTAATAGTTCTTTTCTTCATATTAATTGTTGTTAGAACCGCTTTGTTCATTTTCTTCTTTCCATGAAGTTCTCCCTATTATTCTATGTATCTACATCTCAGACATCAATTCTGTCATCTATTTGTTTGTTCATTGCCCATGTTTCTGAGCCATACATTAATATACTCGTACAATAGATGTATCATTTTTAGTTTGTAATTTGTTTAGATGTTAATATTTTCCTCATGTCATTGAAAATACTTTTAGTCATTCTTATTCTCCTTTTAGCTTTTGTTTCACATCTGCCATCATTTGTGATTATGTGTCCATGATATTGATAATGATCTATGTGTTGATACCTGTTCTACGATTTTACTAATTATTGTAGTTTTTGTTGTTGGATGTTTCTTTCTTCCCCCCCCCCCCCTCACCCACTGATATTGTGTCCTGGCATTCTTTCTATATGTTAAAAGTGTTCTCTGTGTAGATGTTAAATATGCTGGGAGATAAAATACATCCTTGTCTTACCCCTCTTTATATCTATGAGTGAGTAGCTGTTTTCACATCTTATCCATGTCAGTATGTGATCTATAATACTTTTTGTTTGTCATAAATAATTGAAATTATTGAGTCAGTGTTTCTTTTTTTTTAATGTTGAGTTGGGCCATGATTTTGGAATAAAACATTTATGGAAGTCTTCTGCCATTTGCTCTCTTTCTTATGTCATTTTCTTAAAATGTGAAATGGGAATACAAATATTTTGGTATAACCACAACAATAATTTCAGTTGCAGCACATTCTTGAGATGGGTGTTTCTAGTTTGCCATAAGGCAAATATAAACTGCCAACCTGTGCTGTGTCATATCTAAAAAATAAAGCAAGAAACAGACCAACTATGACCGGCGATGGATGTTGTGACTAATGAGGTTTTCGGTATGGGTTAGCTGTCCCATTCCATGGTCAGCATCACCAAAAAAACTGCTGATGTTGGGTCAGATTCAGCACAAGGCTCTCTTGAAGACTAAACATTATAAAAATTATAACTAAAGCCTTTCAAAAACTTTGATAGCTGGTATGAAAAAGCTAGCGGGCACAAACTCAAAAATATTAAAGCAAGTGTGTACAGGGCAGTTTGTAAAACCGGAATATGGTCTCAATCTGTTGAGTTTCTGCTGCCATGGTGAACACAGAAATATTAGACAAAATTCAAAGTATGGGACTTCGAATATCGCTTGGAGCAGTGAAAAGTAATGAATCAAGGAAACTGTCAAAACCGAAGACATTACACCCCTAAATATCCAAAAAAGTATGTAATTCTGTTGCAATATGAAAAATAAAAAATGGCTATGAGCATACCCTATCTATCTATTAACTAAACCCTTTGTTGCCTTTCGGCATCAGGGGTAGGGGAGTTTTCTGGAGATGGCCCATGTGTGTGCTGAGTATATTGTGGAATTTGTCATCTCTTTTATTGCAGTGGTCCATCATTTTCGTTGTTGGCTTCTAGGTCTGCCTTCACTGTATCTGTGTTACATAGCTTGCTGTGGTATGATTTGTCTTGAGCTGTTGTTGTCCATGTTTGGCATTGGTAGCACAACGCTGACATAATAATTATTTTGAATAGTGTTATTTTGGTGTTTAAATCTACATTTTTGTCTCTGAAGATTGGTGTCATTTGCCCTAGTGCCTTGTATGCTTTACTACATCTATTGTGTATTTCTTTGTGGCTCTTGCCAGTATATAAATTTTGTCATTTGTTTAAGTCTGTTGTTTCCAATATATATATATATATATATATATATATATATATATATATATATTATATATTGGTGTTTCTTTCTGTTCTTCCTATCTTCATTACTTCGGTCTTTTCTATATTTATCTTCATGTTAAAGGTTTTTTTGTATGTTTGATATAATCTGTCTATTTGTCTTTATAGTTGCTCTTTTGATGATGCTACTAGTGCTTGGTCGTCTGCAAATAGCAATTCATCTAAGTTATTCTTCAGGTTATTTTCTTCCATTATCTTTACTACTTTGCAGATGTGATCTATGTATGTTATGAACAATAGGAGGGATAGTACACATCCCTGTCTCACTCCCAAGTGAATTTCAAACTTATCAGATGTACCTGTGCTCGTGCTTAAGAGTGATATGCCTCTATGCTTAGTGCAGTCCCTCTTACTGCCTTTTTCTTCCAGATGGGAACAATCACAACCGTATTCCAATCATGTGATGTCTTTTGTGTCTTTCATATCATGTTGAGCAGTCTGTGTAGCGACTTTATACCTGTCACTGTTAGCATTATTTATTAGTGTTATAGGTATGCCATCTATTGCTGGTGTTTTGTTTTTTGGCGCATGTTTAACTGTCTAAAATTTCTGATTTCAGAATGTATGTTTCTAGGTTGTCTTCTGTTGTATTTATTATTGTAATCACTTCTTCTTCCTTTAAGTTTAACAGTTGATTGACGTTATTTTTCCATGATTTCTTGGGGCCTATTTGGTATGTTGCTGTGTTCATCGTTGGTTATTTCTGTTTGTTCATGTCTTTTTTACTTCTCATGTTTTGTAGTTTCTTGTAGAACATCTTTGGTGTGTTTTGTTTATCCTTGTTAAGAATTTCTCCATATTCTTGCCATGACTTATTTTTTGCAGATTTGATGATTTTGTTGTTGTTAATCATTACTGTCTTGTATACTAAATAATCTTGTTTTGCTTGTTGCCTATTTCTTGTATTTTTGTTTTTTTATCTTTCATTATGTTCTTTACCTTGTCTGTCCACCAAGCTGTTATTTGTGGTTTCATGCCTTTATGATTTTTATATCCGCTAATGTTTCCTGCTATTTGTATGATGGTATTTTTGAAATATTTCCATTCTTCTTCTATGTGCTGAGTGTTTTGTGGTAGCTTTGTAAATGCTTCGTTAACTTCCTGGATATATTTTTCACATTTGTTTAGTTCTTTCAATTTCTGTATATCTAGTTGTCCTTGGTGTTTTTCTTGTGCTTGTTATTTTTGCTCTGTTTGTTTTGACTGTTATTATTACTTCCTTATGGTCAGTATCTGCACACATGTTAGGTATTACTCGTGCGTCTGTTATTTTTCGCCTTTTGTTTCTTTTTGTGAGTATTAAGTCTATCTGGCTCTTGCATTCCAAGCCGTTCCATTTATACCTTGTGTACACTTGTGAATGTCTATGTTTAAAGAACGTGTTCATTATAAAGAGGTTGTGCATTTATCTATTTGTTTATAACCGTTGTTGTTAATCATGTTTCTTGTGTCACCAAAATACCCTATAAATGAGTATTTTCAAGAAATAACAAATAACAGACTTCAAAGAAAAGGTCTAGCAAGAGAATCATTTATCCAATATGTTGAATCATTAAAATCTCTAATCAACTTCAGAAAAGTCTGATCTGAATGATGGATGCTCAACCAAAAAATGCACAAATATTTTGTGAAATATCAAACATGGACTTAAGATTTCCACATAGAAATAGAACAAAGAGATGTATCACATCATAGATTAAAAACTCAATATCCCAAAGATATCTTGACAAATGTGTGTGCAGGTGGATGCACAACAAATGATGGTAATGGAATATCTATCATGTGTCCTATAACATATGTACAATAACTAGCCACCGGAATGAAATCAAAAGAATTTCACGGCAGATACTTAACAATCAAGTCCATACCCCAAAAAATTGAAATATTTAGTGATTCAAAATAGTTTTACAAGACACCTAACATAAAAAGCAGGGCAAGCTCATTCACGACATCAGAGAACACTTCTCAGAATTATGCAGAGAAGCTACAATATGATATAGAAGCATCGAGGATCTATTGTTAAAGAAAAATCATAATGCAGCAAACAAGAATTGAGCCAGGTTGAACTCCGATGGCACCTACTCGAGTCAACACGTGAGTCAACTTGACTTAACTTGAGTCAATACGTTTTCCATTTGTCTGCTTCACTAGGTTCCATCTAAGCAGACCTGATTCAAATCCAATTTACTGCATTATGACTTTTGCTTAGAAAATCTACAATAGATATCAGCCCATTGTGGTATCGCTGAAAGCGAAAAAGCAAACAGATTGGCAAACATATTTTTTTGCAATGCTCTACCAAAATTATATATCATTAAAAAGGGATATTAACAATGGATTTTTAATGTGAGGTGCATGGAAACTGATTTTAAAAAATATGTTAGCATCTACAACTTTAGATGTCATAAACAATGAAGACAACAGCTATTTGGAGAAAAATGGTGAAGCAGAATCTCAGGAAAGTCAACTGCTGCTGTCTGGTGCATAGATCAGAAAATGGCCAGTAATAGACAGGAGTATCATTTTTTATTGCCCTTGCACTAAGGATGGCACAGCTTATGGTGATGTAAGATAAATATTTATTACATTTTAGCAGCCTCTTTTTATGGCATAACACCACCTTCCAAAATAAATTACTATTGGAACTGCAAAACAAGTTTTATGTTAATTAATATTAATGACTTTCATTGTAAGATTACACCTCATCAGTCCAGTTTTCTATCTCAATGTGGGATCTTAGATTGTTTCAGCCATTGATTTCTCAGTGATAACATTCACCACATCCATACCTGACATCTTCCAGAGTGAACATGCAGTATTTTAGCCAAAAATAACACCTATGGTAAATTGTGTATTTTAACCCAAAATTGTGTCTTAAATTATGTACTTTAATAGTGATTAAAACTAAAAGTGAATACGTGTGTTCTATAAAACTAGAATGTATCCTGTACAAGATAGAGAAAATCAAAACCTTGGATTAAAAAAACTTTCAAATATTGCATGTTTTCCATTAGGGAGCAGCAGGAAGAGATTTTGTAGTTGTGTTATAAAAGCAGCATGATCTTGCTGTCACCATGTCACGTACAGGGTGAGTTTTTTAATTTAATCCGACAGAAAAAACGCAGATCTTACCAAGGATCGAACCTGAACCTCATGGATAACAGTTGAAAATAGTACTAGCTGAGTGATGAGAGTAAGATATCAATATAAGTTCATCATAAAGAAATGTACAAACTACATATTGTCATAGCATACTTACCATCAAGACTAGAGTTAAAGGAAGTTTGAGGTCAATGACTTGTTCTGATATTTGCTGTACTGTGATCAATAAAAACATGAGCACTAAATGAAAAGAACTGGTGGCTTCATCTGGAAATATAGACACTTACTAATGTGGGGTGTCTAGACAGTTTTGGCATTATAAGCCTTTAGGTGACTTCCATCTTCTTTTCAATATCACTTACCGGTAATCACCAATTCCTGCTTTTGTATACATTATGTGGTCCCTCGTCATTTATACAATATGGGCTCAATCAGAATTATCTTTAAAAATTGATATTGTTCGACTTTTACCATGATTTTTATTTTCTGTCAACACAAAGTATACACAGTGGCCAGTAAAAATTTGTGAAAAAATCAATGTGTTACTTTTGAAGTACTGCCAATGAGTCCACAGGATTTTATAATTGACGAAAGACTCACAAAATATGTTTATGATGCAAGTGAATAAGTAATATTGAAAAGAACTGGAAGTCATTAAAAACTTATAATGCCATAAGTGTCTGGAGACTTTACATGTGTAAGTCTTAATATTACCATAGCCTCTTCATTTATTGCTAATTTTTCATAAAGAGCATGTCACAACCTGAAAATATGACCCATCTCTTTTGACTATGTTGCAAACTGACAATTCGACTACTCAAGGCTCATTTAACTTATGTACAACAAAAACATAATGTACATATCTGTATGTCAAATACTTAACAATACTTGTCCTTCTCATTCATGATTTTAGAGCTCACCTATAGATTTTGATCAAATTAAACATCTGTAATAATTTTGATTAGCTTGGCAAGTGAATTATGGATGCCATTTATTGTTTTTTAATTGGAGTTTTGAGTTATACGGTGTGGGGACAACTGCACCTTGGTTTTTGGGTCATATCTGGATATCACTGCCAGTAATTCTACGAGACTTCTACATATATACTTCTACTTCTACATACTTCTGTAGTTCATATGAAGAAACTTGAACCTTAAATACTTGAAGAAAACACCCATGCACCACCAATGGAACTGCTTGTGCTCCATTTTTAGCATTTTTGACATGAATTTTGCAGACACTCTACATGGTCACATTATCAGGAAAAATGGAATGTACCGAATCAATGCTTATTCCCAACTTGTCCAGAGCTTGTTGAATGATAATACAATGGTTCTGCATAACCAGTCTGAATTTGGTTAATGATCTCATCATTTCAGCTCATTGAAACAAAACATGATACACTTTTCGTCTATATGAGGCACTATTTAATACAATTATACTACCCCTTAATTTGTGTGATGCACATGAAATCCTTGCCAAAAGCCTGTTGAATCTTCAGAATAATGAAATTTTGCTTGGTCATGACACACATAACAGTTTTGCGCAGTAGATACATATTATGAATCATCAGAATGGTTTCCACTTGGATATCAACAAGCCTTTAGCAAAATATGACTGCTGGTCACTATACACTATTACTGATTGTCAGCTACTGGTATTGTCTATAACTGGGGAAAATTTACCCATTGCTATTCCTACACCACCCAACCAGAGGACACCAAGTGCACATGATTTGTTTACCCAAAATAAAATAAGATAGAATACTTTTTTGAGCAGGCCTCATGTATATTTTTTTTTAACTCCTTGCTCCTTTTGTATAAATTATTACAATTGAAATACAATATTTGATAATTTCGGAGCAAGTAGAAATTGTATTATAAGTAATCATTTTGAGTACTTCTGAATTGCCAGAATGTTTCAATGCACTTATCTCGTTATAAAACTGAAATTATTGTCTTTAACTTTCCAGTATTTAATTTTATGAGTACATACCAGTAATTATATCACTTTAAAGTACTTTCAATTTCATGTACCCGGTATGTATTTTATTATAACATATTAAACCCATCTTGTAACAGGGCAAATGTTATGATTATTCAAAATGAATCAACAAACAAACGTGTGATGATAAATTTGTTTGTATGGGCAAGCAGAAACCTCAAATGTAAGCCACCTTTCTGCTAAGCTCTTTCAACCTTTGTTGTGATTTTCTTTTTCTTCTGTTTATAGGTTGTTTATGTGTCACTGTGCACTAATATCACACAGATCCACACTAAATACTGTATGACATAGTTTCACCACCGATGTAAATGAGTGCGCAGTGACATTGTAGTCACCAGGTATATGTTCCATGATAATGTTTCCTTGTAATAGTGATATCAATCCTCTTCTTGTGCTTTTCCATATCTTTATTTTATTTTTTATTGTATTTGAGTTGTGTTTCTTGATCATTTTCTGTGTGCCTTTTTTTAAAGCATCATTTTGACTTGAAATATACCATTTATTATTTTGTTTGATAAAGATCTTTCAATCAAAACATCAGTCTTATCTGTTGTTTTACTTTTTAAAAGAAAGTTTGGTACTATTATTCAGCTTATCCACCTCATAACATGGACTTGTCCTTTAGTAGGGTGTAACTCTTTCAAACATTCTCAATATGATGTACATCTAGAGCACAGTCACATCTTGTGAGCTTTAATTTCTGTGAAATTGAATGTTTATTTACATGTAATTTGTAGTGGTGATGAATAGGTTTTGTTTTTTTAAGTATTAGGTTAAAGTTCCTTCATATGAGTTACATGGGTGGCCAGTAATTAAAGTGATTCAGAAATGTTTGCAAGAACACATACAACAATGCAAATACAGTGATCCTGAAGGAATTTTGTGCAAGATTTTGGATCATTTTCATGATGACAAGACATAGATTTTCATATTTATGTGTTATAGTGGCAGGCATATTCCTTGAGTAAGATGGAATTTATCAAAGAGCATGCAAAATGTTTAATGTATATGTCAAGACCTATATAAATGGGAAAGTCCATGTTCTATGAGTTGAAAAGAATCCAATGTTTTATTATCAATGCTTATAATATCCATTTTTACACTAATTATCCCATACTTTCAGTTGTGATTTTTATTCTTATCTGTCACCCTTTGTAGGGAATGCAAAGATTTGGGAGATGAAAAGGTGAACCATGAAATAGGTCAACTGATTGCAAATAACATCAGAAATAATGATGTCATTGTGTTTACCAATGGATCTATGCTTGTGGGATAGAGGTCTGATTGGGGTTTTATAACTAGTGCTGATGATAGTCACAACTGGGCGCATCATAGCATAAGGAACAGCTACGTCCAATATGAAAGTGGAGGTTAGGGTGGTTAGTTCTCATGTGGATCTTTAGGACTATTTACTAAGTTGATTATCTTGTCAGACTCCAGTTCATACCTTGGAGAATAAATAGCATATGCTGCTTTGAGTGGATGGCATCTATAACAACAGCTCCATAGGTGTCACTTGGATCTACCATCCATAGCATGCTGATATGCACTGTAATGAGAGAGCAGACAGACTTGCATGTATATCAATAATAGATGGAAGTTGATAGTAACGATGTCCTGAAACTGCTTCATGAGTGCCTGCTTAATGTAGACACTTCTATTGATAACACATCTAGGATGAGTTTGAAGAATTCTGTTTTAAGTGTGATAGTAGTATAACTGAATGCCAAAAAATGTTTTCTTTTAAGTCCTTTGAGTGTTGTCGCCATCCACCGAAAACTTTCTTAATATTAACATGCTTGTTCCTTTTTAAGTCTTTTTTAATGTTGAGTATTATAGGACGGTGGCGACACTGTGTTCAATTAGTAAAATCAAAGGTTTGGCATGATAATTTTCTCTTCACTGTTAAATATAATAATCAAACTGTCAGAGTATATTCTACAAGGTGGAGTGTGCCTTAGTAACAGAAATAAGAAGCGATAACACCTATGATAAAGTATTATTGTCACTGATTACTAATATAACTAAGAAATAACAAAAACAAAGAAGCAAGGACTTTTTCCATGTTATGATCCAATAGGGACCTTTATAAAGAAGCAACAACAAACCAGTAAAAAGGCAAACCTTGAAATAAGTCAACTGGTTGCTTTGTTATTTAATAGAGGTCCTTATTGGGCCGTAATTCAATGTGGAAAAAAATCACTGTTCCTTTGTTTTTTTTTATTTCTCATTGATATTATTTTTGCTATTTATTAGTTATTTTAGTAATCAGTGACAATAATACTTTATCATAGTTGTTATTTCGTCACTGGTATGCATCATATTTTGCAGATTGGTTCAGATAGCTTGAGGGCTGATATTTTCTTAGTTTAGAGCTCAGTACATAAAATAATTTTAAGTCATCCTGATAGACCAGTCAAAATGGCTTGGTGGACCGAATTTAGTCTGTTGGCCTATATTTTGTTCAGCCCTGATATGCAGTGTAGGAAAAGATCTTATCCTGAAAATTATGAAGAGCATACATGAATGATGTAAGGGTTACATTGTGAAATATGGCTGAAAGAGTTTGTTTGTACCATAAGTTACTTTTGTATAGGCTGACATGTGTTTCTAAGTAATGTGAAAGGCCACATTAGTTCTTTTTGTGATTTTATATGATAGCTTATTCTACCTAAAAGAGCTTTAGTCATCCATTATTTTGTCTTCCTCCTACCAAACCGTCCAATGATAACGCCAGTAGGGATGACATCTGTTTGATTGGCTAGTTTCCATTGTGGAACAATAGTAAATAGCTTCATTCACAGTTATTTTTGTACTCTTGCAGAACAGTGTTTCACCCTTCATTTTGCTTCAGGTTTGGTCCTATTTGCACAACATAGTATGAAGATTATATTGCTCATTTGCTGTTTTCACTGCAAATAGCAATTTAAAAAGACAGGAAACATTGCATAATTAGATAACGGTCTGAAAACCCTAGATGTTTTATGTTTATTTGTTTGTTCGTATTCATTCTCAAACTCCCGCTGGATCTCAGTTGTAGTAGGACAATGATCATACTAGATTTCCACCAGGAAGTAGACCAGAGAATGAGATGCATTATGTCACCATTTTATTTGCACCAATAGTCTGACAAATATGACTTCAGCAGTTAAACTTTGATTGATATCAACAACAAAATATTTTATGGAGAAAAGCAGAACAATTCAAAAAGGGATTCATATTTTAAATGTGTTTCATGTGTCATTCTTATTCATGCTATTCTTGTTAATCAATATTATTATCTTTATGTTTTTATTGAATGTCATCATTTATCAAGATCATATTTTTTAACTGTATTGAATTGTTAAAAGATAACATAATGATATGTTTGTGTGTGCTTAAAACTTTTTTTCTATTTTTTAAAAACTATATTATTTTATGAAGAAAAAAATTCAGTTATTTTTTTATTTCAATATGGCAAGTTCTGACCATTTCTGCAAACCATATTTAAAGTGTGTTTTACTGAAGAGAATGTACAAGTGAGGAATGGGGTAGTCATATGTTCATTAGTTGTACATAATTGTACATGTTGTATTAGGTAGACATCGGACATTGTGAGAAGCATAAGTGTGATATTTTGTGATTAAAGAAATTTGACAAAATTTTAGTTTGCATTCAAATCTGAACAAGTGAGTTATATCACATCATTATATCACATTAAAAGTTTACATTGAGCTTGATTCTTAGGACATTTTACATGATTCTTTGAATGTATCTACATCTTTTCAGTACTATCTCTCTATCTGTCTGTTTTTCTTCACTGCAGAATATGTTGGCATAAGGCAGAAGCGAGTGCTCTCCAACAATGTGATGCTGCTCTGTTCAGTTGTGCATGTTGCTTAGACACATTATCCACTTTGATTTGGTTGTTCTATGAAGTCTTTTTGGTCTTCCTCTGTTATGCCTCCTTCTCATAGTACACATTTTCATATGTGTAGTCGCAGTCTGAGTGCATGTATGATGTAAGTTCATCATTAAAATTAATTTTCAATACTATACCATATAATTAAATATTTATTATTCAGGTAACATATTCTTTATAGAAAGTAGTCTTTATATATCACAAATTATGGGCAAGTTGACCTGCTGCAGCCAAAGACATGTTTAAACACTGAATTGTCTTTTGTTTGTCGCTTTGTGTGGCCCATTTTCCTGTCGCCATCAGCCATGCCTTCCATTAGTGTTTCCATTCTTGTATGTCTCTTTATATTGCCACAAACATCAACTTTCCTGGTATAATGTTGCTTAAAAGCCAACCCTCTTCCACATTTAATGTTAATGTTCTTAATACTTCTTGATTTATTCTTCACATAACCAAAATACTACTCAAGATAATACATAACAAAAATTAAAAACAAGATATACACCAAAGCTGGTGAAGAATAGTTTAGTTTTAAAAAAAGACAAGGAATCAGAGAAGATTTACGCAGTATCATACTATTGATAGATAAATTAAAAGTCCACAAAAGTATCTATATATGCTTCATAAACTACAGCAAGGCATTTGACAGAGTCCAATATGAAAAATTAATTGGATGCCTTTAAGAAATAGGTAATGATGAAAAAAATATCATTACATCAATAAGGTGTGAAAACAGCTACCACAAATATAAATAAAAAAAGGGATGTGACAAGGATGCATTATATCACCCAGCCTATTTAACATCTACAGAGAGAACTTCCTGGAAAGAGAAGAAAATGACCAAAGAGGTTCTTACAACATTTCGTATGGAGAAAAAAAAACCATTAAAGGAAATAAAAATCAAACAAATAAAGTATTTTGGACATATTAAAAGATATGACACCTTGTTGCAGGCCTTACTTAAGGGGAGGCAAGCAATGAGTAGTCAGTCAAGTGGGAGGGAAAAATCACAAGATGGACAGGTTACAGAGTACACCATCAAAGCAAGAGACAGAGCATGCTGGAGGTTCGATGTAGCCATTCTTCTTTGCAGAGATGGCACATGATGACACTGTCCATGGTAATTCTCAATATTCTTCAGCATCATCTCATTTTTATAGGAAAAGTTCTCTTTGTAACTACTCTATTAAGTGTCTATGTTGCACAGGCATAAATTGCTACTGGAAATATGATTGCTTTGGTCAGATATAATTTAGCTTTTTGTTGGTGTCTTCTAATGGATTTGTCATTGAAGCTAGTGTTTTTTTATGTTGCTATTGCAATTCTTTTCTTGATTGCTACTGCACACTCCCCGGAACTGTTTGATTCTAAATGTTCAAAATATGTGACACCTTTCAGTTCTTGTTTATCATTACTTTTGGTCAGGCCTTTGCTTTATTTAATCTCATAATGAGATATGTTTTCTCCTAATTCAAGTATAAGTTCTTGGTCTCTGTGCTTCTTTGTTGATAGAATAAAGAACTTAACTGCGCTATTTGTTAACAGAACTGTGTCATCTGCAGATCTGACTTTTGGGATGTTATTTTCTGATCCAACTCTGATCCTGGTCATCTTTTACATTTAAATATTTTTTTAAAAATATACTTAGTATCTATATATTTATTGTTGGTATCTTTTTTAATATATAAACAAGAGTGACATTTTCTTTTGGTGATATTTTGTAATCAGCTTCTTGTCAAGGAGTTGTCATCATAAACTAGAGCTTTGTTAATTTATGGACACTTTCCATGTATGATTTACAAAGAATGGCCCATATCTACTATCTGGGGAATTTCGTGTACACCTTTGATTTTTTTAAACTATCAAGGTTAAAGCCTTTGTTGCTTCCAATTATCATCAAAAAAGGCTAAGAGATACTGTCTCCCCAAGGTTCATTTTGTTCTGAGCATGTTTTCTATTTGCAGCATAAAAGATTTGATGTAATCACTTTCAGCAGCTAGTGCATATAGTAATTAATAATAGGCCTTGCAATCTAGTAAAAATGGATTGATTTAGCCAGCAGACCGGATTTCAATAATTTACATTTACGTTAGTCATGTTGTATGTTTCTAAGCCAATGCACTATTAACTTTGCTTATAATACTATGAAATACTCAAATAATTCCTGATATGTGAAAAATTATTGAATTAATTATCAAGATATTTAGGAGTGGCACTCTTACAGATTACAGTAAGTGGTATTGAATAAAAATTCTAAGCAGTCATTGTGCTTCACATTATTGAAGCCCTACATGAGACCTTGATAAAAGAATAAGCGGTACTTATCATCGGAAAAAGAAGCTGTGAATCAGAAGATCGTTGTGTATTTCAGTTCAAAATAACTCCCTGAATACTATAGTAAGCTGCAATACATATGGATTTATTGAAACCTGGGTCTAAGCGCTAATGAACTTGTTTCGTGTGAGCTGATGATAGCCATTACTCATAAACTCAGTATTTTGATACCTCTAATTATGTTAGAATAACTAAAGGTTAATATGAGAAAATGAATGAAAATAGGTACAAGTGTTACCAATTTTTGTAAATAAAACATACTAGCAATAAGGCACCATGATGTACGATGTTTCAACTAAAAGCCTTCATCACCTATTTCCGTTCATTTTCACATTTGCCTTGTGTTATCTCAGCCCTTGCATTTCCAATATTGGGTTATTTCCAGACACCATAGTTTTATCTCTTAAAGGTTAATATGAATGTATTAGATAAAACCGTAGCATATTTTGTACAAACTACAGAAAATGTGTACAAGTAGCAGATAGTTGCACTTAAATACATTGATGTATATCCTCAAAGCAGACAATTCTATTTGTTATCTCTCTGCCTAAAATGGAAATGGATGATAATAAATAAAAGTGCCTGCTTTGAGTGCCAGAACATCATTGATTAGTGCACAGAGTGACAGTGTAACCAGTACATGAATTAGGTAAAACTTTGAAAGACATTTTCTAGTTACTCCTTTAATTTCACATGCAGTATTGAAGTTTGCAAACTACAATTTTAAGTAAATCCATGTATCTGTCAAGGATGTATAATTGTATCTCTTCTACTGAACATTGTTGTAGACTGGGTGTTATATACAGAAATAGGGCCCTATAAGATGTACTCTCACTTATACATTCAAAAATACATGCTGAAGATCTCAACAATGGCCTGCCAGCATATCAATATAAGGCTCTCCTCTTTATCCCACATGACTTCATCTCTACAATGATATTTTTACCCTCTCTGAGTAGGAGGTTCTTCTCAAAACATTGCACACTTCAAAGAGCTGGAGTCTTCTGGGTATGAAATAAAGCTTCTGGGAAGCATCCCCATTGCATAAAAAGGATACAAGAGTTTTATCATCTATTGAAGAATTAAGAATATCCATCAACAAAAATGGGTATCTATACCAATAGATTGAAATGGTTGAACTAAAAACAATCCAATTAAAACTGAAATATTGTTTTAATATGGAAACCCCTGTAACATTTGGTAGCATATCCTTTACAGGACGTAGCTATCAACTCAGCATTTGTTGGCTGTGGTGATTTTCTAGGCAATATAAATACATTCAGTAGTTTACCATTGCTTTCTGAACGGTCCGGATGCAAAATTGCCTTTGGTGGGGATCGAACACTGCACCTTGGCCGTCACAGACGTGCTCTGTACCACTTTGCCACAGAGCCAGACCCTGTAACATTAGATGATAGAAATCTGCAAGTGCAACTATTATCTCATATCTTTTAGTGTTGATCAATTAGGAAGGAGGTATTAAATCACATTAGAAGCTGATGGATTAAAGAATGAAAGACATCCATGGTATTCCATTTGTGTCTGGAAACATGCCAAATCCAGCACAAGGTCTATGATTAATATATATATATATATCCGGACCAGAATGTTGGAGTTGACATTAAGATGTACAGTTTCTTTCATACATGTATAGGCTACAGGAGATAATGTGTGTATATTTTGCTAAGAACAGTCTTTAATCAAGAACTATTCATAGAACAATACAAGATATGAATACTGTCATTGGACAAAAATAATGCTTGAAGGCAAACTCTTGAGGAATGATGTGACTGAAGGATTCAATGCTGTTTGAAAAGAACAGAAAATGAATAACAATAGTACTTAGTAGAACACAGATTTTTGATGTTTCACTTGAACACAACAGACGGACTATCACCAAGACTAAGGGGTTATGAGGTATAAACATGAAAACATACAAATTACAATACACATGACATTTTCAATGTTTCAAACCATTAGATCTTTCAGAGGTATATATAAAACAGACAGTGAAAACAATGTTACCACCACAGAGGCACTAGAAACACTATTGACATGTAAACTATACAAAGTTCAAGGTGACAATGATGTATGTGGAAATATGTGGTCATGGAAGGGGTTTTGTTGAAAATTGGACAGGATATGATAACAGAAACAACAAATATGTCATTACTGTATCTACTGCCTCTGTGGTGGTAATATTGTTTGTACTATTTTCATTGTTTTTCACTGTTTGTTTTATACATTCTTGAGAAAGAGCTAACGGTTCGAAACGTTGAAAATATATTGTAATTGTATGTTCGTGTTTACACCTCATAACTCCTTAGTGATAGTCTGTTGTGTTCAAATGGAACATCAAATACCTGTGTTTGATGACCAGAGCATTACATGGATATACTGCCCTGGTCATGCTGGGGTCAGAGGAAACGAGAGAGCCGACTTATTGGCAGGCAATGAGATGCTAGACGGCACATTGCTGAGAAGAGATAAAGCAGAATTAATGAAGGCAGTAACAAATTAATTTTAAGATGCAGATGATGTCAATGAGGCTGAGAACGTACACATACAGAGAATGTTAGAAATGGGAGTATCTAGAGGTGAGGGAAGAAAAGTACATTTTTTGGAAAGTCCTGAAGATCACACAATCAATTCCTGACCAGGACTATGAGTCTACATACAATGAGATGGCTGCTTGAACGAAGGGTGGAGCACTTATGGGAATGTCCCGCGTGCTGTGGAACCAGATTCTAATCAATAATTAAATACCTGTGTTGTAATTAAGTACTATTCTTTTTCCATTTCACTGCAGTATTACCTATAATAGAAAATGAATAACAGCTTGGATACAGTTTAAAAAGTGATATATGCAAAGAAGAATGGTCTTTTGCACAAAGGCTACATGTTGGCAATGGGAATTGTGTGCCTCAATCTGTAATGTCTGCATAGGGTTTCAGTCAAGTTTTGGGTTAGGTAATACATTTTTAAAAAGCATGCTGATAGTTGTAAATTAACTAAAATAATTCAGGGACAATTAATGAAAGTTGAATTTAGATTTATCCTAATTAATTTTTGTACTCATGTTTGTGATAGTGAGCTGTAATCTGTATATTGTAAATAATATAGGCCTACAACTTTTATAAATGTTGATTGTAATCTTACTGTGGTCTTACATTTGTTGTTATTGAACTGTTGGAATGACTGAAGTAATATCTTAACGCTTAGAGAGTATCTCCCATGTAAGGAGGCTTAATATAATATGACTATTTGCACAGGACTTGTTTGAAGGATTTGACTCATGGATGAAGTTATGTATGGCTGACCTTGAAGATGCATGCAATAGTGCTCTTTAAACTCAAAATATCTTTATCTTGAAAAAGGTATATGCTGCTCGTAACTGCCCTGCTTCAGAAATAGGTTGTTCTTAAATGTGCTAGTTGTGTATCTGCATTGATATTCGTAATCCCTGGACTTCAACAGGGTTCATATCTGTCCCCATTGTTGTTTAATGTGTACAAGGCCCAAATTACTTTCAGAATGATCACAGGAATGTGTAGAACTATATTTTATGGCCATGATATTTTAGTATACTATATATGCATGATTGAAATCAAAGTCAAGAAATTACATTTTTATCTCTACATCATATGGAAGTGGTGCAGTGACGTTGGTGCATTAGTTAATTAATATAAAGCATTCATAACATGGCTCTCTCTCTCTCTCTCTCTCTCAATGACTACATTGTAAATACATCAATGTCGACATGAGTGAAATTCAAACATCATGTCATTCTGATCGTCTGCAATAATATGTCCTGCAGCAATTAAAGTTTTGGCTTCTTCTCAGATTGAACAGAGGTTATTATTTCTTCTATACCATTGCTTGGTTGTTTCTGTGATGAAGTATACATTGACCATTTAGACAGACGAGTACTGAAAGATTGGAACAATTCAGAATGAGATTATATGTATAGTTTCTGGGTTCGCACGTCACACATCAGTATGAGTCATGTGGTTATTACTCAACTGTCCAACTATGGAGAGTAGTATAGAATATGCTCTGCAAAAAATCAAGCAATACATCGCTGACAAAGAACGATCACTGCATACTGAAATACAGACAGTGAAGGATAGTTACCGGGTAATATAGAAAAGGCATGGATTGGGTGGGCTTATGTCATACAAAATGTGTGTGTATGCTGGAGGATGTGGCATCTGATTTAGACTGGATACATATGCACATAGGTTGCCAGACTTCATCTCCTTTCAGAGAACATAAAAGATGGTATCCTTTTTGTGTTTAGTTATGTCCATATGAGATGTGAGTTGAGTTCAATCTGATGTCAGTGAGAATTCCAGAAAGATGACATCATTAATATACACAGATGGTTGGGTTGTTACAAGTTTGTAGTAATTGGCTCTTCATACATCAACATGTAGGGAAGACCATCAGGAAGTAGACACAGAATACATTGCATGTATACAATATAGCGACTTGATGAATATAATCAGAACAAAATAAAAGCAGGCTCTGTTCGTGAACAGTAACTTGGGGCAGTGGAGAGATCGAACTTGGAAAGAGTCTCATTGATTTTTGTGAATGGTCATTCAGCTATTTGGGGCAGTGAGAGAAATTAGATAGGGCAGATCAGGCTGTTGCGTTTGTCCATTGTATTCAGCAGTAGAGCAATGGACCTGACTGACATATTGAGCTTCTTACAAAAAAAGCATGAAAAACGAAATTACCGCCCAGAATAAATTGAGTTGCGTTTGAAATGTGGCCAGTTACTCAAGAGTTTTCCAACACATTTATTATCAAAGGAATATTTAATTATCCAGTGCCTTTGTTACTCCAGCTTTTACAACAATATCGTAACACATATGTTGGTACATATTAGGCAACTGTGGCCTTATCTCTTGAAACGGTCCAACTTTTGAAACATTTGTAATGTTATGGGCACAACCATGCAATTTCTGTTATAGTTTGCACATCTTTCATGTCGTCACAAAAATCTCACGTCATTAGCTGACAACTCTACGCTAAGTAAGAATGGCTAATGCAATCGCAGATTTTTGTTTACTGAGCTTGCCAGCTTCAGAGAAATATGTCGAACGTTTGTTACAGACTGGGGGACTGCTACATCGAGAGAAGATATACGGTCACCCAATGACCTTATATTACTATAATGATGGACGCATCCAGTGGAAATGCAATAGAAGTCACCAGCGCACGCATGTAATGATCAGCACTAAAATTTAACACCAATCCTAATCCCCCTCCCCGCAACAACTAAAGATCCTCCCCCAAAAAACTAAAAATCTAACACCATCCTAAACAATAAATGTAATGTTTTTGTTAACACTGCTTAACTCCTCCTTCTGAGTTTCGTACACTAACGCTGTCTACATTTTTTATGAGACTATTTAGTTCCGTAAAAGAATTGGCCACATCTACCACCATGGGGCTGGCTTATATCTGGTCTCACATTTATTTATTTATTTTTTGTTTGCTTCGCGATATGTCAACTGCCCAAAGCTGAGTCGTTGCTACGCACATAAAGAAATGGTGGAATGTGTTCTGTCTGCTGTGATATCCCTTTGTCATGGTTACAGAACATTGTAGGCGATCACTTCCATGATGAGCCAGTGCCGATCGCATTATGTGAATTATACAATGACAAGACACCAATGTGAGGTCAATAGGCCTATGTGAGTCAGAATCTTCTTTAATGGCAAATCTTGTCATCCTTTCGCAAGTTAGAACAATGCGACCAGTATCTAGGAGTGCAGGTGGTAGTTAGGATTTCCCTAGGCGACATTGCGCGAATTTAGATCTCCACAGACGAATAATACCTCTTCAGAGAAATCTTCCAGTGCACTGAGAAAATTCCAGTCTACTTGTTCAGTTCCGAACATAAATATTAGTTCGTGTTTTTATATTCTGTGATCGTGTTGCAGCGTTATGATTCCGATTTTCTTGGACTAGAACTTGTGGTTACAGTCTTCGTTAACGTTATGTTTCGCGGTGCTAATGTGTCTAAATTAAAAACGTTAGTTAAATGAGCGCTGAAACGTGGAAAACTTAATTTAGATAGTGGTACAAACATGCCTTCATTACATCAAGATGGAACATTCACTTTTACGAACACGTGAAAGACGAGCTATAGCCTTTCACTTTTGTTTAAAAGTGTAACTATTCTGTGCATTATTTTTTACGACAATGAGGGCAGAAATATAAATCAATCAACCCCAAGAATGAAAAACAGTACAGCCTTGAATTTTTAAAGTTTGTTGCAATAATTATAAAGAAGTTTCCATTTACTGCAGACACAGAAACTACACACTTCATGAGCAGCACTGACACGACAAACTAACGACTTCATATTTTTTATTGACATTAAATAAATCCTTAATCAGTATTATCGAATGCACAATTGTTAATGGTTAGCTACATCATTGGCTAAATTTACATTTTTACAAAATTCCAAAAACAAATTCACATTTGTTATTGAAGGTGCGCTAGTGTTCGGCAACGAAATGACAAGCTGGTAGTACACGACTTCGACATAATGCTTCTGCAATAGACACTAGTAGATAACATAGGCCTATACCAGGGTTTAGTAAGCTATGTCAGTCCCACAGGCCCAATGCATCATGGTGAGGCTATTCTTGTTAGACAGTGTATCTCACAATGGAAACGGAAGAAAGATATCTTAGTCCAAACATTCAAAGATATTGCAAAGGCGTCAAAATGGGACGAATTTTGCAAAGAGATCACACGCGAAAAGTCACTAAAATTGTTCTGGCGGTTACACAAATCCATGAATGGTCTCACAAGACGCGTGACTATTGCCGATTTCCAGAGCGACGATACCGTCTGGCAGAAGACGGACGAGACAAAAGGTGCGGCATTGCTGGCACACTACACCGCACAAATAGGTCAGAGAAATGTGGAGGCATATCAAGAAATCAGGAAAACGCTCACAGACACGTGTAAGAACTTGAGCATGGAAAACCATATGCTAATCACAGTTGAAGAAATCAGGAAGGCACTGAAAAGTACAAAAAATACAGCACCAGGGCTAGATGTCATTAGATACGATGACATTAGTCGAAGAACGGATGAGGAGTTGGGAGAGTTGGCGGACATGTTCAATAATAGCCTTCTAAAGGGCACAGTGAAAGAAGACTGGTTGCACAGCTATTTAGTTCCACTACCCAAACCTGGGAAGGACCACACCAGGATACATGGCTACAGAATAATAACTATGCAGAATACGATTGGCAAGCTTTTGGAAAAAATTGTGGCCCGGAAGGTATCGTGTTATCTTGAAAGAAATAAGTTTTTACCAACATTGTTAGGAGGATATCGTCGAGGAAAGAAGACATGGCAGAATGCAGCCATATTTGCGCAGGATGTTTTTGAGAGGTTCGATTCGCGCATGGAGACATGTGCGGTCGCAATAGACCTTGAGGATGCGTACAATAGGGTGTCATTGGATATCTTGATGCACCAGCTGTTAAATCTTGCAGTTAATCCTTTTGTCGTGCGTTGGGTTGGCGCCGCCCTGATGCACAGGGTTGTAGTTCTTAAGTGTGGTAACTGGATATCTACACCACCGGCTATTAGCCCTGGCCTGCCACAGGGATCGCCTCTATCTCCTGTACTTTTCAATGTATACACAGTACATATCGCTGGCAATCAAATCACAGGTGTTGGCAGAACGATGTCATATGCCGATGATATCCTGGTGTATAGACAGGGCAGAAATCGAGAAGAGTGCGTCGTGGAACTATAGAAGGAGCTGTACAGACTGACAAATTGGTGTCGAGATACGGGAGCAGTGGTTAATCCGTCTAAGGCATTCGTGACGTGGTTTTCCTTGAACAATCACATGGTAAAGACACCCATGCCACAAGTTTCGTTGTCCGGGAAAAGTTTAGAAAGAACTAGCACAATGAGATATATTGGTGTGTTTTTTGACAGAAGCCTGAGTTTCAGGGAACATGGTGACCACATTATCATAAGGGCAGGCAAAGGCTTAGCAGCAATGAAGGTTTTGGCTGCTGCGCAGTGTGAGCAAAGATTGTTATTTCTTTTGTACCAGGGTTTGGTTGTGGCTGTGGTGGAATATGCACTGGCAATTCTGACTCTTAGCCAAACTCAGATCGAAAGACTGGATAGAGTCCAGAATGCAGCAATGCGTATCATTCTGGGATGCACAAGAGACACATCGACAAGAGCTATGCGATACCTACTTGACTGCCCAACAGCTGAGCATAGATTACAGTATTGCCGTGCACGGGTGTAACTTCAAATACATGCAGATAAGGAACACCCGTTGCATTCCGAAATACAGAAAGTTAAAGGCAGCAGACTCAAGAGAGGAAGGTCGTGGATGGGACGTGCTGAGGATGTAATACAAAGCGTGTGCAGATTACAGGATGTGGCAGCAGGTGCGGAATGGATAGGTCTACCCACAGATTTCGAAACTTGATTTCGAGAGTAGTAATATCACTTAGCAGGGAATGCAGAGAATGGTGTCCCACAGCTGTGGAGAAAGAAGTCCGGGCTTTAATCAGTGAGAATACCAAAGAGGGGAATGTGATTATATACACTGATGGAACTGTAATTAGGCATGTTCGCAGTGCTTGGGCCTTTACAGCTCAGTGCGCAGGTAAAACGATCAAGGAGGAAAGTGGTGCCTTTGCGGTCACTACGAGTAGTATGACCATGGAGAATATGGCGTTGACCAAGGCATTTGAGTGGCTACGCACACAGAAAGTAACGCAGGTCTGCATCTTGAGTGACTCTATGAGTATGATTAGGAAGGTACAAGTGGGTCTCGTTCGCGAACAGTGGATTGAGGCCTTGAGAAATGCGAGCTTGAAAGCGGTTACATTTATTTTCGTGCCAGGACATGTGGGCGTTCGAGGCAATGAAAGAGCGGATCAACTGGCATCGTGTGCGATTGTGGCAAAGGGCGATGGGGCAATGGATCGCGCTGACGTTTTGAACTCCTTAAGAGATATAACACGCGAGAGTGAGACGAATGTGGATGATGATTCCTTTTCAATGGCTAGGATTAAAGATCAGGGATTGAAATGCGGTGTTGCTAGAGGTGAACATTTTGGAGGGCGCAGAAGAATGATGGTCAACCAGCATAGGACCGGTACTGTCAGCAGAAGTGTGATGGCGGATACACTCAAGGAGAGATCGGAGCAACTATGGATGTGTCCAGTTTGCAGTGATGATGATCCGACGACTAACTAACTAACTAGTGTATCTCACACTGTCTACTGGAGATGACAGTCTGGAATAGGGAAGAGAGCCGCAGGGAGTACAGATTTCAGTTAGTAACATGTTGTGGAACATAATACGGTTTAATCCAAGTCCCAACACAGCTAGCTCCACAATAAAAATGATTTCCATTTTAGCATTCAAGGAAGTCCAGAATTCATTCTATGAAGAAGGCAAATCCTTCTAAAAAAAATAGTCCTTCACGCCAATTACACATCGTTGCTCATCTTAGCTGATGAGACTGAATATTGGTCACTTTGGTGTATAGATTCATTCAATCAATCAAGTGCCATGCCGTCTGGCGTAGGCGATCATGTTTCTCCACGACTCTCTGTCTCTTGTGTTGTCAATAAGCTCGGTTGGTGAGCTACTACCGTGCCACGATACAAGCACATCTAGTAACTTTTCTCTTTGTCGACCTCTATCTCTTCTCCCTTTGATCTTTCCAGTGGTTATTAAGTGTTCAAGCTGTGTTCTTCTCAGCACATGCCCTAGAAACCTTGACTGTCTGCCTCTAATGTTTGAAATGATTGATCTTTTTACGCCAGCATCAATGAGAACCTCTGCATTAGCTTTCTTGGCTGTCCGTAGTATTTTCATCATTCTTCGCAGAAACCACATTTCCGTAGCCTTCAATTCAATAGATTCATTTCCGCAGTCACATGTATACAAAGTTCAAGATTGGCAACACGACCATGTGTACATGTGGCCAGGCAGCACAGAGTTCCAAACATATACTTCAAGAGCGTTCTGAGCATGAAACGCTGAGGCAGACATATTGGCCAGAGGAAACAACACTGGAATCAAAACTCTATGGGACACTGTATGAACTACAAAAGACAGTGAGTTTTATTAAGGAGACAGAATTACAGATATAGACATGTTTCAAGTGAACGAAAGAAGAAGAAGAATATATTCATTCGCCAGCAAATAAAAAATCACGAAAAAAGTTGGATAAGCAGAGATAAACGACGCGTTGGATCGGCGCGAAGTATTAGGCTCCTATACTAGAGAAAGCTGTGTAAAATGGCTACGCCAAAAATAGATACCCGATGCTATTTGTGGTTGAAAATGGTGTGAAAATCAATGGTAATGGTCAGCATGACATGGGACAGACCTTGCAAACGATGGATAAAAGAAATAAAAGAGTTAAAGAAAACAAACACATATAAAGCATACAAAAACGCAATTTCCAGAGAACTCTTCTACTCTTGACGCTGCAAGGCATAAAGGTGCATGAAACGAAAGAAAAAAAGGTCAGCCTAAGATCTTTATGCCTGATTACTACTCGCGGCACGATATTCCTGTGTTCGTTGTTATTGGCATTACAAGACTTGTAGGCTAAATTGGGATTCAGCCTTATTAAGTGATAGCCTACATGTGACTGTTTACACTAAGTAAACATAAATGACAAATGAAAATCACAGGGAAATTAACGGTGTCACTTTGGAAGGATGAATCCCAATTAGTCAGCATATAAATGACGAAAGACCCCGTTTAATTGTTTTTATTTGTCAAAAGTGAAATCAGATATTTTAAAATGGCTTTATTACCAATTTTACTACAAGGGAAAATGTGTGGGGTCAGCTATATAGACTGAGAATCTGATGTGTTGGCAGGGCAGGCCTATACCGTGGACCGTGGGTCAATGTTCTTGATCGTTAACAAAAACTGACAAAACATAGATAGGGCCTATACCTTTTAAGTGGTTCATGGTTAATATTCTGTTGAATATACTGTAAAAATTGTCAGGCGTAATGGTGGCTAATTTGCATAATTTACTTTTAATTGAATTGTCAAATTATTAACTATTTCACTTATTTATGATAAAACACCATACAAATTTATACAATTTGTGCTTTCACGGAGAGTACATTGTCTTTAGGTTAATGCTAAAAACTATAATTGCCAAAAAAGGTGAGAATACTTCGTATCCCTACGTATCCTCAGACAAAAAGCACTAGGCCTATATAGACCTTCAACCATTATTAAAAGTCAACAATTTTACATATTTAGGCACCAATCTAGCACTGGATGGAGACTAATCAAAAGAAATTTTACACCGTATTGCCCTTGCAGCAGTGCTTTCAATAAACTATGTAACATCTGGACGTCAAACACACTAAGAAATACCACAAAACTCAGGTTGTTCAACTACAACATTATCCCTATTCTATCATATGGATGCGACAGTTGGAAAGCCACAGATAAGAGACTAGACTCCTTTGAAAACAAATGCCTACGTACTATTCTGAATGTTAAGTGGAGTGACTTTAAATCTAACACTACTATAAAGTATTACTCGTTGCGAGATCAGGCAAATCAGAGCAGCAAATAAGAGAGGAAAGCAAACAAACCTATATATCTTCCTTCATTAGACAAAGGCGTTGAACGTATATCGGCAATGTTCTCAGAATCAACAGCCTAAGAATTCTAGAGACCTAGAGAAATTCTACGAAGAACCATTAATAGAGAAGGCATGTCAATGAACCTAAACAATACGCACGAATTGAAAGACCTGGCAACACAAAGACAGAAATGGAAAGTTATGTTTACTGCCCTATAACCGCCTATGGCCCTGGAGGAACATAACAGAACATATATAGACCCATGTTTGACTTTTATAGGCCACATTTTGTCTTGGATAACTGTGGTTTTATTTTCCTCAAGATTTTCAGTGGTAACTGTGATCAAAATCTCCAAAACAAAAATACGACAATCAATATAAGGTAATACTGCGTGAAACGAAACAAAAATAGCGTGAAAGTGAATGTCGAAACATGCAGAAGTTATTTACATACACGTTGCCATCATCTTTGAATGAACAATGTGCGAAGCTGTATTATTTTTTAGCAATTAGTTGTAATATTCTTTGAGCCCATTTTTAGTTTTAAGCCATTAAATTTGAACATTGCTTGATTTCCGCGAAAAGGAAATAATAAATGACCATAACAACGGAATGAGTGATGAGTCTTTTTAAAAAAGTAGAGTGTAGACTGTTGGTTATTTGAAAGGGCCAAAATTCAAAAGTGCAATTGAACGATACTGAAAGTAAGTGGTATTTTGCATAACAAACGAAAACAGTTGTTTAATCTAAATTGGCGAACCTGTGTTGATCAGATCATGTGTATTTTATTTAACTGTATAATAATAATAATTATAATAATTGATCTCTTAATGTTTAACGAAAACTGGTTAGCCGTGATGATTCATGCATTCAAAAATAATAATAAATAATAATATATATTATTGATATAAATATATATTTAATTATCATAATAATTATCTGTATCTTATAATTTTATATTATCCCTGGATCAAGTTAATCATCAGGATGGGCTACAGCAGGGGTCGGCAACCTTTGGCACGCGAAGTAATTTCAAAATCACGCAGACTCTTCATGTTTCCTGTGTAAAGTTGATTATAAATAGATTAGCCTGTGATTAGGGTAGGTATTAGCACTAAATTTTCAAATTGGGTTTATAGTATTATAAACACCACAGCTAGATAGCCCTTGAAATTTGTATTTCAACGACACCTCAACCAAGTCTGTAGGTCAATTCTGTGAAAAGTTATGAATTTTTTGGTCAAAATTTAACGAAAAGATAATTACATGAGAACATATAATAAAATATGAACGGACTGATGAAGAAAGTTGTGACCAAGAATTGAAGCCGAATTAACAATTTATGTAATATTTTAGTTATTTACGATAAAATATGCATAAAACTATACATTTTTGTGTCCGGGAAGGCAAGACGCATCTTTTGAATATACTGCACACATTTTCAGACATAATTGGGGCTAATTAATATTCAAAATGGTGGCTAATTTACATAATTTAATTTCAATTTAATAGTCTTTTCATTTAATATTTCAATTATTTATGATAAAATACCCTACAAACTATACATTTTCGTGTTCGGAAATGCCAGGCGCACTTATTGAATACACTGTAAAAAATTTCTGATGTAATTGGGGCTAATTACTATTCAAAATGGTGGCTAATTTGCATAATTTACTTTCAATTTAAGTCTAATTATTAAATATTTAGTTATTTATGTTAAAATACTCATAACTTCCTAAGAGTTTTATCGTAAACAACTAAGATATTGCATAAATTGTTAACTCGGCTGTAATTCTTCGTCACAACTTACTTCACAAGTACATTTATATTTGCTTATGCGTTCTCATGTAATTATTTTTGTTATATTTTGGCCCCAAAAAATTCATAACTTTTCACAGAATTGACCTACAGACTTGGTTGAGGTATCATTGAAATACAAATTTCAAGGGCTATCTAGCTGTTGTGTTTATAATGCTGTAATAATGCTTCCCTCTGGCACTCTTCCAACCACAGAGAGTTCAAATAAAAAGAAATACATTTGTTCAAATAAAACATGAAACACATTGCAACAACAAAATAAAATTATGAGAAGCATAACTGTATAGAGGGCATGCCATGAAGCTTCTATAAGAAGATAAGCTCAATATAACAGCATGTCATCTACTAATGTTTTCTGTTGCATGGCTGGTTTGTCTAGTGGACCATTGGTGAGGCCCACAGACGCAAACACATGCATAAAAATAATGTTAAATAAGAAGAAAATATAAATATATTTACCTTGCTTGTGTGTTTGTGATACCAAGGAACATTGATGAAAACTATGTAATATAATTAATAATTAAGCAGCAATAACTTACAGTTCAGCTACATGAGACATCCGAACTACAAACAGGTAAGGAGATAGAACTAAATAAAGTATACATCACCAACAATATAATCAACTAACAACTGTGACACAGGCATATCGTACACATCTTCTACTCTACTCGCGGGGGAGTTTTAGCAACATTTTGAGTCATTGACTTCAGATCTTTAGAATTATGAACATCAAAATTTGTTGAACTACAGAAGTCTCTGGAAAATGAATATCTAGAAAAGTCTGCAGCTATTCTCAGCTGTCCAAATCCCATCCCATCCAAATTATTACTACATCTGTTTGAAGAAAATTGCTTTTACTCTTCTTTCAGCTTTTGGATCAACCTATTCCTGTGAGCAAATTTTCTCTCACACTCACATGAATGATGAAAGCAGTGCTAAATCTACAGCAAGTCAAACCCCTGAACATTCAGAAAATTGTGTGAAACTCAAAGTGACAAAGTATGTTGTGATATTGAGCAACTGACCAAGACCATGCAAGGGCAAGGCTCCCATTAATAATAAAAAAGTTTAAAAAAACAATCTTTCAAGAAAATATTTCTTTTAATGTTGTTTACAACTTTACATATTATTGAATATCACTATATATTAATTAATTAAAATATAAAAATGAAATATATGTTAAAATAAGAATATTGACCTCGACTTGTATAAAATAATATGTGATGTTGGCACTCTGAATAATTTGAAACCTCAAGTTGGCACACAGTTAGCAAAAGGTTGCCGACCCCTGGGCTACAGCAATGGGCAGACTAACAAAACGGATCTGGGAGAACAGAAAATTAACACACAAAAAATAAACTGATACTTTACCAGGTTTGTGACCTCGGTACCCTCGAGTCTATGGCAGTGAAAATAGTGAAATATAAAAAAAATAATAATATGGGCAACATCATACTTTATTCAAGTTTATTTTGACCAGGAGAGACGACTAAACATCTTTCATGACATTGTAGAATTATGTAGAATTCTTGGAGTTAGGTTGCGGCACAAAGTCATTAACCGTTATGCCTCTATAGGCGCCGATTTGCGCCAATGAGTGTATACCCAATTGTGCCTATTGACGCAAATCGGCTACATACGCTATGGCCCGATTCCAGAGTACGGAACTTCACGAAGTAATGATCCTGTGACATATAAAACCCGCCAAACGAAGCTAGGAATACGTCACAGTTTAAAGGTCAAATTCCTTTATACATTACGATTGCAAGAAGAGAGAAAGCCGGCTGATTTTGTCAACGAATTTCTAGAGCGACGTTGGCCATTTTTGGGCCGTATTTTACTATCAAATTGAGTACCACGTGACATGGCTAAGTGATCGTGACTACATGTTTTAATTGTTGTTTTTTGTATTTAATATGTTGTTATTTGATAAAAATGTTTGTGTAGTCATTCAAAAACACAAAAATAATATGTATCAGGGGTGCCATGTGTGTGCATCGACAAAAATTACGCTGCATGTCGGCATAGACCTAGTGTTGACCGGACGGACATTATTTGCGATTTCTCCACGTTTTATTAGTTTTTTTAGTTCATATTATATTAGTTTTGATATAAAACAATATATATATATATATATATATATATATATACAATAACTATAGGTATTTATGAGGATTTTATCAATGTTTCCACACATTGCTCAAGTATTAGGGTCGTCAAGGCATTATATTTGCGATTTTGAAAATGGCGTTTTGCGATTTTCCCCCGAATTTTCAACTTCACAACTTGCTCACAACTGTCATATCATACATACAACAACAACAAAAACATGACTATGTTCACTATTCACTCCTTTATTCAGATATGCAAAAATTATTTTGATATCTTTTAAAACAAAATAGTTATCACGTTTTCAAAACACCCACCATCAATAACGCACATTTTCCAAAAAAGAATTCAGGCCCCAGAGGATGTTTCTTAATTTTTAATTCAGAGCCCTAAAGGTTAATATTGAATGATAGAGATGTATTAGAAAGAACAGGCAGTACCACAGTATTTTCTATGCTCATTCTGCACAGACTCAGATGGTTGGGACACACTACTAGGAGAATGGATGATATCAGAGTACTGAAAGATCTAACCTACTCTTCATTGAGAATTAGTCTGGGAAAAGATCTCAGAGTTGACCTTTACTTTGGTATAAAGACATGTGCAAACGTGATATGCATGATACAGTCATGAGACCAGATTGCCATGGATCATGTTGCATGGAGGGAAAAGATCAGGAATAGTATAAAGACAAATGAGAAAGTAATAACATTTAGTTCAAGAGCTGCACATATAAGAAAACAGCACAGGATGGTACAATGGACCTGTAATTCCTTGTACATACTGTGGAAGACTCTCTGTGGCTCAGATTAGTCTTGTTAGTCACATCCATTGAGACCAGATCTTGCCGCTGAGATAGGGCTTAGATCAGCCAACATTAGATGAAAACTAAGACTGGCCAGGCCCTCTTATAACTGAGCAAGACCATATTCTGCCTTAGTAAATACAGGTGCTGAAGACGGAGGCAACCAGGGAGAAAGTTAGCTACCCTGATAAAACTAAATGAAACCACACAGGGAGCAAATGGGAAATACTTAGTAAAGTTTACCAGCAGGACATAACCACCTCTGAAATTTATACTGACAGAGAAACAACAGTGAAAGAAAAGCTCTACGGACCTCTATCTCTCTATGTGATGTATCCTTTGCAGAATGTTGTCCTCATTGCCACTCTGAAAGACTCACGGTTCTGTGTGAGCTGCCTAGCTTCTTCCAGTGTCATATTCAGGTCTTTGATATCATGTGTCCATCATAGTCTTGGTATGCCTCTTGTTCTCTTTTCTGGAACTACTGTCCCCTCCATGATTAATCTTTCCAAACTGTTGTTGTCTTTTTATATGTCTGAAATATGTACGTTTACGTTTTTTAATAGTTTTGAAGAGTCTGTCTACTTCTATGTTCAGATTTTTGTGGACATCTGCATTAGTTTTTTTTTCTGTCCATGATATTCTTATGACCTTAATTTGGCATTTAATTTCAAATGCAGATATTCTTTTCCATTGTTGATGTCATTGCCCACGTCTTACAACTGTATGTTGCCACTGGAAAGATATAAATTCTTAGCAGTTGTAACTTTTTTTTTCTGTTTGCTCCTTGCCATAGTTTTTTCATCTGTGTTGTTTTTTGTAGTGCCATTGCTAATCTCTTTCCTATCTCTGCCGAGAAATCTCCTTTGGTGTTGATAGTTGATCCTATTTATTCAAAGTTGTTGACATTTTCTAGTTGCTCTTTGTAAATGACAATTTTAGGTGTAATTTCATCTCTGCTTACAAGCATTATTTTTGTATTTTTTGCATTTAGGAAAAGGTTTTGTGCCTCCCTATGGTGTTTGACATATAATAATTTGTTCTAAACCTGTGGGGTTTCTTGATATTAGTGTGGAAAAAATTTCTGGATTTCGTGTCCTCCAATATTAAGTAGTTGAAATTGTTTATAACATTGATCTTCTCGTACATTTTGCATGATGTTTTCTGCATAAATGTTGAACAGGTGTGGTGAGATGATGCATCCCTATCTGACTCCTATTTGGATCTTAAGAAAGTCAGATATTTCTCAGTCGAGATGAACAGAAGCCTGTTGTTTCTGATAAAACATTTTAATGAGCAATATGAGACGAGTGTGGGAAGCCCAAGATTCCGATTATGCTCCATAATTTGTTTTCATCGCTACTGAACAAGTGAAGTAGGTGATGCCTGTCATGCTGTTTCTGATCAACTGCTGACTATGCAGCCGAGCACTCTTGGGAAACAGTGTGCTATGATTCTGGCTTATAACTCAGCTTCATTTTACTTTTTGATGGAGATTGTTTACAAGTGAGCCAAATGGGGTAATACAGGGATAGGTGGTTTGAACTATGTGCCTTCAGATAGTATACAATTTTTGTGGTGTTAGACAGGTGTAGAGCGCACACTCTAGCACAGTAAGGCACTCTGTTTATGAATATGACACCCATACAGAAATCATTTAAAGTCAACGAAAGTCAGCAGAACCGACCCCTGGGGCATGCAGTAGTCTGGTACCAGCACTTATCCTCACATAATAATACAGAATCTAAGCATATTCTGTATAAGTATAGGAAATTGCTATTCAACTATTGATTAATTTTTAGGTGCCTTTAATACATCCAACTGGTTAAAAAGGAATAATTAGCTTTTGAACCACAAGCGATTTCAAACAAGTTGTGCTTGTGAGAAGAGCCCATTAACCATTTTATCATCAATCCATTTTATATTCACATTACCTAAGGACATGGAAAGAAAAATAGATTTTATAAGTTATGAGTCTTGTAGCAAAACTTTTTAGAATGAATAAGACAAGAATAGGCTACTTTAATCTACCTAATATACTCCATCTTTTCAGATGATAGTAATTTATTACTCTTTAAGAAAGAATTCAATTGCATTTCATAGTGGTCTCCATGTGGTTAGCAAGCACTAGCCCGAGCCACAAAGTCCTCCACATTTTGTAAATAGAACTTTATTACCACACATATCACATGTTGTGTGTGAATTCTTAACTGCACATTTCATGACTTATTGTCTCTTTCTCCTTTGTCTTTATTCTATTTCTGATCTGTTACCCATATGTAACACGATCCATGACATCTTGTTTCCACATGTTCTTCTCAATGCCAGTGAGTACCACAATGCTTGCACACATCTTTATACCCACCTGTATTTTCTATGGAGGAAATCGTTTGTTCCATCATATCCCATTTCCAAGTTTGTTACAACCCCCTTAATTTTCATAGATTAAACATGAAAAATAATTTCGTAATGTCTATTTTTTTTCCCAATCTGAGTGTCAGTGTCTTGCCATTTAACTCCAAGAATTCTCTGTAGGCATATGCTTTATTTTCTTGCCCTTGTTAGAATATAACTTTTAGAATTTTCTCTCATACTTTGCTTCTCATTCATATAATCTATATTTTTTCAGGCACAGATTGACAGCAGCAACTTTCTATATTTCGTAGCCATGGCAGGCTCACGGTCCAAATTTTACTTCTTCAACAATATGGTATGCTTAATTAAAGCATTGGAAAAAAAGAAAATCACAGTAGAGCTGAGAAATAATGTCCTCATTGAAGGATATCTGGAGTATGTTGAGAGCACAATGAATATGAACATGTCAGATGTTGTTCTAACAACCAGCAAAGGAATATCAAGCCATTTCTCCAAATTTTATGTTAAAGGAAGACAAATTATGTTTGTAATGATTCCAGAAGAAGTTGATATTGTGAAGGCAATGGAGTGGCAATTGAAAAAGTCAGACTACCTTAAAGATAAGGAGAGAAAAAATCAGCAAAAAACTTTCCAACGGATTCGGACTGCAAGAGCAAAAACTGCGGAAAAACTTAATAGAAAAGGACAGCATTGAAACATGATTGCTCATACATCACTCAAGTAATAGGTTTACTGAAGTGGTTTATATTTTCAAAAATTTATTGCATAGTTATATGAAGTAGTTTCAACAATTTTCAGAAACATGTTTATCTTATTACAACAGTAACAATGCAATTAATGATACATTTTTTTCAACTGCACACTTTTACTCACATTCATATAACTATTTGAAACATTCCAAAAATCAATTCTTGCATCTGCTTTGCCATATTGGTGATACTATCCAAACATCCTTGAACCTCTAACCTTTGAGTGTGGATATGAGGCTAGGAAAGAAGAACAGGAGACGGGAAAGAGCTGTGATAGAAACAATCAAGCGATTTTAAAAAATGGAAATAAACCATCCAAATAGGCTAACTGTAGAGGGTGAAAGCCTAACAACAGAATCTAACAAAAATCGCCACTAGAAGTAAGGAAAAATTGGATTGACAATGCTAACTTCCAGCAGACAGAGAAAATACATCAACATCTTAGTTCAGCACCATGGCTAACCATAATGCAGCCTATAATTAAGACACGTCTTCTAGAAATGCCAAAAAAGACATTTTGACATTAATTCTAAAAAATATAAGTACTGGAAATGATAGAGAGCTACCCAATATCATTGATGTATGCCTACATTGATGGTTCAGCATTTAACTCTTTATGCCAATAAGACTTTTCTTGTCCTGCTGTAAAGTATTGTAAACTCACTATGAAGTGTATTTTTAAAAATTTACTTACCTGCACAATTTGTGTATCTAAGTACCGGTAGCTGTTTCAGTGGCTTGTCAGAGATAAAAAGTTAAGGCCACCACTTATGTTGGCTCTAATGTACTCTTGAGATATCCAGATAGAAGCACCTATAACTACAGTCTACCTTGTAAGAATATCTGTTCCAATTATGAAGCAGAAATTATAGTAATGAAAACAATTATTGAACTGATCAGATCAGATTGATCTAGGAAAAATCAATGCCAGAGATGTAGTAGTGTTTACTGACTCAAAGTCTGTGCTACAGTCTAGTGAAGAGCATAACCACATTTGTTTCCGGTGGCATCCAATCCTTGAAGTTAACAATCTACTATTCTCCCACAACATCCATGCTTCCTTGCAGTGACTCCTGGGACACTCACATTCACAGGAATAAGAGAACAGATCAAATAACCACAGAAGGATAATTCCACTTGCAATTAATATATTGATGAATTGACCATGTCATGTATTCTGAATGAATTGCCCTAGATGAAAGGACAATGTAAACTCACTATGAAGAAAATATCAAAGTACTATTTTTCAGCTCACAACAGGACACGTTGCTCTTAATTACCATCTGAGCAGAATAAGCTCAACTGTAATCGCCAATATAAAACAATTCATCATGTTCTATTTGATTGTATAGGACTAAATCAAACGAGACAGAAACTTTTTACATCATGTCCATTTAAAAACTCTTTATATGGAGGTCTATCCCAACTACAGAAGACATGTAAATTTTATAGATTGGCATGTGCTGTCAAAGAGTAGACTCACAGTATTGGATAGAAGAAGGAACAGAAGTTCTAACATACTTGAACTGCTATCCCTTCAGTTTGGATATGAGAGTTGGAAACAAGAAATAAATCTAGAAGTGTCAGAGAGTGGAAGTTATATTGTATTGGTTAATTGATAATACTTGAATTGTAAACATTGGTGTGCTGAACACACCATGCAGCAGAATCCAACTCGTGTTATCCATTTACTTGGGTATTTTGTCTGATATTTCTTAGACAACGAAGGATAGAAATGTATAGTGTTATGTTAATGATACAGTCATGTGAAATGGATATATGATGGACAATAACCTGAGAATAAAAACAATTTCAGTGGAATTTTTTTTCTTTGCCCTTATAAAAATCTCAAATAAGTTTTGTGTCCAGGAAGATCACTGTTTTCCTTTGTGTGCACTAATGTTTGTCTGCAGGCTGAACAAATTCTGATGATTGTGCTATCTGGAGTGCTGCATGCAACTTGTCCATTGCAGAACACATAATTCAGACTAGAATTACAGCCTTGGAAGATATATCAGGGTTAACCTTTACTTCATACAATGATGTATGCAATGACGCAGGTATTTATTGATACAAAATCATGGTAACAGGATGCCATGGATTGTGTTGCACGAACGCGAAGTATCAGGAATAGTATAGACAAATGAGAAAGTGATAACAGTTAGTTCTGGTGCTGCATGTTTAAAAATACACAATAGCACATGATGGTACAAGTGGGCCTATTATTCCTTGTACATACTTTGGAAGACTCTTTGTGGCTCAAATTGGTCTTGTGAGATCAGATTGATCACACAATCAACACCTGACTGGGACTGGGAGTCTACATACACTGGAATGGCTGCTGTAGCAGAGGGTGGAGCACTTATGGGAGTGTCCCGCGTGTTGTGAAGATAGTTTCTAATCAAGAAGAAACCATGGTCTGGGTTGGAGCTCATCTGGTTCCCCCAGTGTGATGTGCAATGTTGAATATTCTGAATGGTGCACCACAATGGGAAACATAATTGTATAGATGAAATACTGTACAATTTGCACAAGAGGAAAGCTTCACTATCTTGGTATGTCATCTACTCAGAGTTTAATGGTTGATTGTTGCATAATGGTTGAACTTCTAGGATGATAGGAAGACCTCCAGACCAATATAAAAAATAGAATCTTTCAACAAATATATAAAGGATATATATTCTTTTTTGTGGGTATACATTGTGAAGATCTATTGGAATTGTGACAATCTACACAAATTGCTGGGAAAGAAAGATAAGAGGATGATGCAGTAGAGAGAGTATCCTGGACAGCTTAACATCACAGCATAGAATGATGCCAGCTGTATTGATTGCCAACACTGGGAACATACATTTTGAAGACCAATTATTGAGTACACCAGCATGAAGTACACTAGCTCCTGAAGAAGAAGACTAAAAATCATGCAGTGTTCATGATTAATTTTTATTTTACCCATGAGATGACATTTACTGTAGTAGGGCTCAAAGCAAAGTCCTCAATACTGAGAAGCAATGCTCTCTAACTGATCAGTCACCAGCATCTCTACACGTTTTTATATAAAAGCCTAGCCTTACATTACTTATAATAAGGCAACTAATAAAAATATCATAGAGTAATATTTCTATTGTATATGATATATGAAAGTTAGGTACTTGTTGCTGCTGTTGATCTATGTGTCTGTGTTTTGGCTAATAATATAGTTAAATTTGGATGAATCTTATTTCTATTAAATTAACAGATCAACTGGAAATTTTGGAAAATATTTAATGTAATAGCTGTTCCTCGCAGGCGATGGTGACAACAGTTAAACATACTTATACTGAGAACAAATGTATGACAGGATTGTTATGGTGATGGTTCCAGATGACACGCCTGAAGGGTAATGGGTTTAATGATGAGGATGACAGCAGTTTCACACTTGCATCTGAGGCGTGTGTGGAGATCGCAGAGAAGTCCAATTTTGGCATAGAATCCCCTGCCGTATTGGGACATATATGTATTTGTTGTTCTGTCCTTTCAATATACAGTGGAATCCCTATATATGATATTCTTTTATAACAAATTTCCCTATCTAGCAACACTTCTAAAAATCCCCAAATACATTTATTCTATATTGTTTGTACTGTATATAGTGAATTTATGTTGTTGTTATTATATATATATATATATATATATATATATATATATATATATATATATATATATATATATATATTGTTGGTCTGGACAAAGTTGTTATAGCGGGATTCCACTGCATCTTTTTTTGCACTTTATTGTATAAGTCTGGTACCTTTAATTTTAATCTATGTCTGTTCACTTTTAAGATGTCACATATATGTGACAATTCATGAATTTGTCAAATATCATTTATGATAGCTCCAAATATTATTTTGATTACTGCTTTTGTTCCCAAACTCCTGCAAGTACGTCTTTGGTAAGTGGAGTTTTACCTTTAAAAAAAAAAGGTAATTTCTTTGTTTCCATGCGGTTTGTGGTGTCTATTTTTTGGGGGAAACCTTAAGGAGTGGGGTGTTTGTTTTGTGTGTGATTGTTTCTTAATACTACATATCATGTTCTGACTTATCTACAGGCTTGGCAAGATGTAGCTTACAGAATGGAATATGTTGTGCCATGGTTTGCAGCTTGCCTGCAATATCTACTTTTTGGCCACGCATTCAATATCAACGTGGCTTCTGTATTTCTTGACCTTCTATGAGGTAGGACAGCAACCCCCACACCCAAAATTTTGAAGGAGCCTCTTATGACATGCATGTCACCATGTTTCTATTCTGCTTTAAGTATTTTATCTGGTTTTTTTATGCTTCATGTTTCTCATATATATATCCTTTTCAGTGTTAAGGATTCTTATGGTCTTGCCAGGACATCCAGTCTTCTCTAGGTCAGAGCGGCTGACCCAACGTTTTTGTCTCAGTCCAGTGCTGCCATGTCTTGCGTCACAATTTTTTAACATTCTGGACAGTCTTGGAGTGCGTTCAGGGGTCTGTATGCCTGTTCCACATTGACATTCATTTGTGTGAGACACCCTGATCCGGTACAGGTGGTTCAGTAGCCTGCAGTGGCTAGTTCTAATTCAAAAGATGATGGTCTGTTGGTGCCTAAGATGTTGGTATATTAAGACTGGTTTCTGGTCATCAATATCCATATCTTTCTTCCACTGATGTATAATGGTTGCAGATTAGTGTTTCGCCCCACTGTAAGGCAGAGGATAGTTGAATTGTTTCATCTTATCTTCTGCTTTTGCCAGGGCATCATCTCTCATTTCCAGTGATACCACAATAGGCAGGTAGCCATTGAACATTCAAGTATATATATATATATATCAGAGTGATTGTGATGTCTCCTGGCATGATAAGTTCCTATCCCCCACTGTTCTATTCCTCACAACATTCTATTGACTGATGCATATCCTATGCAGAGGTTACTTTCTAGGAAACATTATTCACGTTGATTAGGTTAGTTGACTTTGCTTTCTGAATAATTTGGGACAAGTCTCTCAATTGTGAGATTTACTTGCTACTTTTTTGGCCACAACTCAGGATATATATTTTTTACTTGTTTGGGTCTCCAGAAAATATGAGCAATAGAGCTCTTGTACCTTTTTGTGCAATTTTCAGATAGGGGTCTTTGGATCTTATTTCATACCCAGAAGACTCCTGATTCAAAGTGGTGTGCCTTTGATCAAGAAGTTTCCTAATTAGAAGTAAAAACATAATTATAAAGTGATGTGGGGTATCTACAATGAGGACACCTTACTATAATATGTCAGCATGTCATTTGCTAGTGGTTTGCTGTAGGATGGTAGTTATCTGGTGGGCTAGTGTTGGAGAATTTCAGACCTTCCACACACATTAGAGAGAACGAGAGAAATAATTCAGTGCGTGTACTGCTGTAAATGTGCCACAATGAGAACTGGGAGCTTGTGAAAGAATGTTTTGTTGGCAGGCAGGTTTTAAAAATATTATTGTATAGCACATGTATCAGAACTGCAGGATAAGGTTATATTGTTATAATGAAACAAACAAAAATTTCATATTCCAGGAGTTTTTAAAAGTTCTGTTAAAGCAGAGTTCTCGTAACAACCATTCTTGTTATGATGGAAAGGTACTATGTGCTCTTATTAGCTCATATGTTCCTCAAATCTTGATTTTCAGTGTACATATTCCAAATATAGACTCAAAGCAACACATATGATCACTATCTCAAAACATGAGGAAACTCTGTTTGCTTATGTTAGCTGAAATTTTTAGGGAGTGATAATCAGAGCATATGGTACGGATGGAAATTCTACATTATTTTGTACAGTTGTTTTTCAAGTCATGTTCATTTGTTATACACTTTTCTTGTCTTTAAATACAAAATATTGTGTAAGAGCAAACAATTGTACTTATTTTATCTATATGAAAATGCCTTTTAGTGAATAAGTTTCTTATTCCCATTTTATGTAGATCATGTCTCTCCTTACCCCTAACAATTAAAGGGGCGCATTCTTTGATGTCACTGGTCATCTTGGTCTTTCTCTTCTTCTCTCGTCTTGCACTCTGCCCTCCGGAATCAGCCTTTTGATATCATCATATCGCTTTAAATGTCCAAAAACTGCTGCTTTCTTCTTATGGTGGTATTTAGAAACCACCATTCATTTAGTTTCAGTAATTTAAAAAAACAAACCCAGAAAAGTTACCAAGAAAAAAGGCTACATCTCAGATGAAGCTCTCAAACTAATTGAAGAAAGAAGACAAATGAAAATAATGAAGTACACTACAAATCACAGTAAATACAAAGAAATCACCAAAAAATGGGGAATAATGCAAAACAGAACAAATAAATACTGGAAAGATGCAGCATGATAGAGAAGATGAACCAACAAGGAAGAAGTGATAGTATGTTCAAAGAGATGAGAACTCTAACAGGCAACTTCAAGTCAGTACTAAACATTATTCAAGACAAACATGATAACAAATTGACAGAAAACAAAAGTATCATAGAAAGATGGAAAGAATACTGTAAGGAAATGTATGAGGAAAGCCACATAAACAATAACACCCACAATAGCAGTGAAATAGAACCAGAATCCAGTGTAGATGAAGTGAGATGGGCCATTAAAAATCTGACAAGAAGGAAATCTCCAGGATGTGATAATATAACTGCTGATATGATCCAGGAAGGAGGATAAATCACCATCTATCACACACTCTGCACCAAGATCTAGAAACGTGAAGTTTGGCCCAAGGAATGGACACGATCAGTCTACATACACCTACCGACGAAGGGAAAACTTAACACTATGCACCAACTACAGAACCATTACACAGATTAGTCACGCCAACAAAATAAGACTTGGTATAATCATGAAAAACTACAACATAAGCTGGAATTAAAGTTAAATGAAGTACAGGCAGGTTTCAGACTGGGCAGATAATATATTTTCAATATGCGAACTATCATAGAGAAATGCAGAAAGTTTAATGTCGACATTATACATGCTTTATTGACTAAACCAAGTAATTCGATTGTGTACAACATCAAAAACTTTGCAATATCATTAAGCACGTGGGTTTCTCGCTACACCTAATCCGACTCATAAAAACATTATATTAAGACCAGCAAGCAGAGGCGATAGTAAATAGAAACATCTGATTGGTTCAGTGTGGAAAAAGAGTCAGACAAAGATGTGTCCTATCACCATATCTCTTTAACATTTATGCAGAAAACATAATGAGGAATATAGGAAATGACCAACAGAGAAATAACTTCAACCAGTCAAAATCGGAGGTTACGAGATACCAGAACTGAGATATGCTGATGATATAACATTATTGGCACATAAGTCACGAAGGTCTCAAACACCTCATAAAAGTAAAGTAAAGTAACCCATAGCATTTATTAATGCCGTAGGGGTGTGAGATGTTAGCGATCTCACATTTCACAAGCTCTGCAAATGAGGGCGGTAGCCATCTCCTCTCCCTCGCAGTCTTTACTTCCCGGATTAATCCGGTACCCATTTAAGGCTGGGTCGACCTGGGAGCCGTTGCGATCTGAAAACATTTCCGCCGCAACTGGGGAATGAACCCAGGACCACTCATATGCGAAGCCAGTGCTAACCACTGCGCTAACGCGGCTCCCTCAAACACCTCATACACTCCATTAAAGAACATAGTGAAAAACAAAACCTATTCCTGAATGGAAATAAGACCAAGACTATGACAAACGATAAAATCACTAGCAAGTTCTTAATAAGTATCAACAACAATGAATTAGAAAGGGTCAACAGTTTTGCATACTTGGTTCTCTTATCAACTGCAATGGGGATTGCTAGGAAGTAGTCAGGTGGTTGGTTTCTTCATCTTGATTAGAAACTGGCTTCACAGCATGTGGGGCATTCCCATAAGTGCTCCACCCTCCGTAAGTGGAGTAAGCTCTGCTGAGTAAGGTCTTCAATAAGGTGTCATGCCTATTAATGTTCCAAAATATTTTGCCTGATCTTTATTTCTCTTAGTAATATTTTCTTCATATTACCCATAAGTATTTTTATAACCTCTTTGTTTTCTTCTCTTTTCATGATGTTCTCCCTATTCTTCTATATACCCACATCTCAAAGGCATCAATTCTTTCTTCTAATTATTTATTTAGTGTCCATGTTTCTGAGTCCTACATCACAGTGTTGTATAAGGTTTCCTTTGGTGTTCTTGAATTTTTTCTTGGAGATGTCAACCAGCAAAGATAATGTCCACTATTTCGCGACCAGCACAACATCAGCACTGACTTTCAGGCAGAAGATCATCTGTGTCTTCTCTGGTAGTTGGCTCAGTATTACATAGTTACTATTTTACCTGCTATGGATATAAACGATATCCCTCGGTGGTTATCACAGGACTGTTCATTTCCCTTATCTTTATATATGTGGACAATTGAGGTATATTTCAGGTTTTGAGGCAAGGTTCCTGAGGTCAAGAACGTAGCAAAGATCTTGGTAAGCTTCTGGACAAGCACTTCTTCTATCGTGTAGATGTTTGCTGGGATGACATCCATATCAGGAACTTTGTCATGTTACATTTGTCCAATGGCAGTCTTTACTTCTTGATTTTTTGTGTGGTATGTCAAGCTCTTCTCTTATGTTGTTTTTTGGCGTGCGATCTATTGCTTCTTCGCTGTAGGTTAATGGCTTATTTAAAATTGCTTCGAAATGTTGTGCCCATCGGTTTAGGATTAAGGTTTTTTCTGTAAACAGGGCTGACTTCATCCTGTCCAAGAAATTCTGAATTTCTTAGATTTTTTTTTGCAACCACATAGGGGCCTATCTTGCATCTCTCTTAGTTTCTATTGGCGTATAGTTCGATGTCTGATAAATTATGCTTTTTTTAAAGGTGAAGAGGGGTCACCTTGAAAATTTCTATAGGTACTGTTATTTTTCTCTAGCAGAGTGGTAATGTCTATGTCGTCATCGAACCAGTCTTGGTTTTTGTGCATCTTTAGACCTAAATGTTCCTTAGCTGTAACATAAAGAATGTTTGAGAATGATGCTCATCCATCCTCAACATTAACATCTTCCAGGTTCAAGTCTTTTAGTTTTGTGTCCATGCCCTGGGAGAGGCTTGTTGATGAATTGAGGTTTTTAACTTTCCAGTATCCATGCGTTTCATTATTGTGTATCCTTGTAGAGGCCTCTGTCGCGAGACGTGAAAGTTGAATTTGGACACTATATCTGAGGTAATTCTAGCATTCTGCACCACATATTGCTTTAGTTATACGTAGGTCTCTCATGTCCCTCCTCTTGGTGATGACATAATCTATTAAGTGTCATTGTTTAGAACGTGGATGCATCCATGATGTCTTTTTGCGTGTAGACATTCGAAAGACTGAGTTGGTGATAGTGAGATCATGAGTGGAACACAGTCTGAAAAGGTGTAGGCCCCTATGTAGCTTTTACCGATTCCATGCTTTCCTAGGACTCCATTCTAGGACTAATGATCATTTCCAACTCTTGTGTTGAAATCACTCAAAAAGATAAGTTTGTATGATTTTGGCGTAGATGATATACTGCATAAAATTCCTCATAGAATTTGTCTTTTTTCTTCATCTTGGTTTGTCATTGTCGGAGCATTGATGCATTTAATTAGGGTTGTACACTTTTTCTTTCCCACTTGTATGCGTAGTGTTATGAGAAGGTCGCTTAGTCCCCGGGGAAGACTTGGGAGCCTTTGTACAAGGTCGGCTCTAACCTCAAATCCAACTTCTTATTCCCTTCGCTCTGAGCTTTTGCGACCACTCCAAACAAATGTGTAACCTCCCCCCCCCCCCCTTCCTTTAAGCTGGCCTTCATTCGGTAATCCCGTTTCACTCAGAGTAACAATGTCGCGCTTATATCTGGTCAATTCTTTTGCAACTAGCGTTATCTTCTTTCTTGTCTGTTTACAGATGGTATGTATGTGAGTGTGCGGACATTCCAGGTTCACACTAATAAAGGTTGCATAATCTTATTGTGGTGGTTAAACCACAGTGGTTAGGCCCACTTACCGCGGTATGCTGGCCAGGTTAAGTTAAGCAGGCTATTTTTAGAGCACTTTTTTCTAGCACCTTCCCCGTGCTATGGGGTTACGTACATTTTTCCTGAAAAGGGCTGCTCAGTCGTGATCAGAGTGCTGCCGAATCCTATTTCTGCCCTGAGTTTAAACAGGAAGCCTGAATTTAAACTTTTCCCTGATCCGCCTGCGTGCAGGGCTGTAACTGCAACTTGAGCATTCCACACTTTACACCTCATACACTCCTAATTTACAATTATGTAGGTTATTTATCTTTATTAAGTGCGTATATCGTGGATAGGACAAACACCAGTGATTTCCACAAATTGTTGCTGCTTTGTTTAATTCTGGCATATTGCGGACCCGGTCACAATCTATTTGATGATTGTTCTACTATAGAACTTACGTAAAACAAGTTAACACCAGCTTTACAGTGTACACACAAACTACCAGATTATTGGGTACGGGTATAGAAATTATAGATAACAGTATATAATAGTTTCAACTTTAAGGTCGTTTTTAATAAAATAAGTAAAAATAAAGCCACTAGTACAAACACATTACGTGGCAGACATTTAACATCACAGACGTCTAAGTTAACAATGATAACGTTGAGAAATAAGCCAAGTATGACAACGTTGAGAATGAGCTTGAAACTGAACTGGGTTTATATACGACAATCAATAACACTGCAGTAATACTAAGAAATAAAACTAATGCTTAGGTAATACTGCAGACTGTAGTAAAATGGAACAACAATAGAACTTACGTAGAACACAGGTTTTCGTTGTTTCACTTGAACACAACAGACGGACTATCACTAAGACTAAGTGGTTATGATGTGTAAACACGAAAACATACAAATTACAAATGATATATTCTTATATTCTTGAGAAAGACCTAGCTGTTCTAAAAGTTTAAAATGTCTTGTGTATTGTAATTTGTATGTTTTCTTGTTTACGCCTCATAATCCCATAGCGATAGTCCGTCCTTGCTTTTTGCCACTCTGCAACAGCGCTGTGGTTTCCCCCAAGAGAAACATAAACAACTTTTACGTAAGTACTATTGTATGAATGTTTATGTATGAGTGTATGGATCTCACAAATTATCGGTTGTTGTAAGAAGAGTTTTTCGTATCATAATCGTCCTTTTTTAGCCATCTGGTATCCATTGTTAGTGCTTATAATGACAGTCTATTTCATTCAGTCGAATCACTAAAATATTTATAACATCACTTTCTTATTGTCATGTACAATTGCACACCTCAAAAATATGTTTTCGGGAATAACAAAAATATATAAGAAAAAGAAGTGCACAGAAAAATAAGTAAACGCATGTGTCATCAAACATGTATCTAAACAAGATTGCATTAGAAATGCTAAAGGACAACTCAGTATGCGCCTGTAATCACAAAATGCGTTTAATCTACACAGTTTTACTATCAGTCTCGTCATTTGTTATCACAATATACCGTTCTATTTTAGTTTAAATAAGCCGTGTGCCTATTGCTGCAGCATTTACAATTATTAAATCATCTTTAATCAATACATGACATAACCAGTCAGGCTAGTAGAGGTACTACATTGGATGTGTCAACACACAGTCCTCCAACGATTTCTATCCTCAGTGATGTGGATTAGTGTGTAAATATCTTTACCCATCCGGTCTTTGATATTGTCTGTCCATGATTTTCTTTTCTCTCATTTTTCATTTTCAACTATGCCGTGCAATATTTTATATAATTTAGATCATATTCTCCCACATAACATGTCGGCACTACGTATCCTATTACGAAATTTCTCTATCCTGCAATTAGAACCCATCTCTAGTCCTGCATTTCCCTCTCTTCCCCTTGTCGCTTTTCGGGGAGATAGGAACCTTTGTGATCTCTTGGTTCATTCTAGTCTGGTCAACTCTGTAGGTCAATTAGGAACTGTTCCTTGTCCCCGTAATTGTTTGACTTGCCCATTTGTTATTCTAACTCCCATGCTTCTGTTCCATAAGTCAAATTTCGAGAACCAAGACTCTTTCTTTTGTTTGCCCCGTAATTTAATATACTCTATTATGTGTAAGCGTTGTGGTATGAAGTATATTGGTAAAACATTGTAAGAGATATGACGAATCATCGTGACTAAAAGGAGACATATGTATAACATATTTTGGTTATTTACAATATATTATCTACTTTATTTCTTAAGTACAACCTTTGTGTACACTCTGCTGAACAAATGTTTCTAGCAAATTATATTTACAAGCTTACAAACAGCACACAAGAAGGTACATGTTTGGAATCGCCCACCCCCACGGTAGAATGATGAGGTCTATGTGCATGGAAGAGCAAAAGCAGTGCAGTTGTAGAGTGACAAAAAAAAACAAGGAAAAAAGTGGCCGTACAACTAGATGTTGTTTTTCAATTAAAACTGACCAAGACAACAGGGTTCAACAGTTTAAAGATATCGCCAAATCTGCAAGAAAAAAAAATGGGAATACTTTTGTCAGGTGATTTCAAAAGAAAAGTCACGAAAACTCTTCCTGGCGCCAACATAAATCAATGAACGACCCAAGGAAGCTTAAAACAATCCCCAATTTCTAAAGCACAGACTTAGTATGGCAGAAGACATATGGTAATTAGGGTGCAACATTGCTGGCTCATTATAAGGCACACATTGGCCAGAGGAACTCAGGGAATTATAATGAAATCAGGAAAACAGTCATCATCATCAAGTGCCCTCTCAGCAACGAAGGTTGGCTGCAACGGATCTGCAACATCCCCTGTCTCTTGTCTTGGTGGTGCACTCTGCTAGACTGTAACCTGTCCATCGTGTGATGTTACTCTCCCACTTGTATCTCTGCCTACCTCTTTCTCGCCTCCCTTTTTTACCCTCAAGTAAGGTCTTCAATAAGGTGTCATGTCTTTTAATGTGTCAAAAGACTAAGGAGAACTATGTCCTATGCTGATGAAATATTGGTACATAGTCAGGGCAGATATAGAGAAACGATCGCCAGGAATTTGCAGAGGGAACTTGGTAGTGTAGGAGAGTGGTGCAGTAATTCTGTAGCTTTTGTTAATCCATCAAATGCATAGATAACATGGTTTTCCCAGAATAATCACATAGCAAATACATCAACGTCATTGGTTACTTTGAGAGGGGATATCATCGATAAAGTCCGCACGATGAAGTACGTGGTGTGATGTTTGACCGCAGTCTGAGTTTCAAAGATCATGTTGTCCACATCACTTTAAAGGCGTATAAAAGTCTTGCGGCGATGAAAGTAATGGCTGCTTTTCAGTGTGAGCAGAGGCTGCTATTTCTGATGTATCAGGGATTTGTGCTAGCCTTGGTAGAGTATATCATATATATTGATATATATATATATATATATATATATATATATATATATATATATATATATATATATATATATATAATATATATATATATATAATATATATATATATATATATATATATATCATATTTATAGATGTGTTCCCATGGTTGCATTTAGTTGATGTTTTCTATCCACCGTTTTCTTGGTCAACCTTTGGCTTTACGCCCGTATACTCTTTAGTGCAAACCATTCGTGTACATATTCATTAGTGTAAATATTCATTGCACATGTGTGCTACATGTTATATGTTAAAATTGAATTGCCTGAATTCAGCGGAGATCATTTATAGCGATATTAAGTATTACAATTTTGTGAAGAATACATTTGATATGATATTATCTATATTCCCAATTTTCCGGAGCAGATATGCAAACAAATGTATGAATGCACGAGCAGATACGCGTACAAATGTACGTATACTTAATTTGTGGTGTACTCATTTGCTTGTCAGTGTGTTTTTATTTTATCATAATTGGCAAATGATTTTGGTTATATAAATGCATATTTTAAAACTTTACCAATAGTAACCACCTGCTAACTTGTTTCGTTCACATTAAGCTCCTTACTAAAGAACAATTAATTTGTTAATATTCTACAGTGCGACCCACCAAGCCATTTTACTGGCCGCAATGTTGATTTAAAATCACTGTATTCACTGACCTTTTGTGACAGTAAAGGGTACCTTTATGAGGTACCTTGGTTCTATATGTAACTGCATCAGTATTCAAATATCAATATCAGCGAGACACCATGGTTCCAATATATATAATAAATTTATTTATTTACAAAAACCTGGTTAAAACATCAAGGTTACAATGTTCAGTGTTACAACATCTAGGTTACAATGTTCAGTGTTACAACATCTATAATTCGAATGTACAGCATCTAAGGCATTTCACAGATTTCATTCACTGGCTTGCCGCATATGCATTATTCAGTCGTGTTATGCAAGTTAAGATTTTTCTTCTATCTAACCTTGGGACTCCCCACCCGCGATGGTAAGCAACTAGAATTAACAACCGAGGTCCATATATCACAATGCTGTCTATTCTGAACGGCCGTGTTGCGATCGTAATGGCAATCGTTGGATCATATCTTCCTGTAGGATAAATTCAAGTTCCGCAACTTGTTCCATTACTCTTTGATGTCCTAGAATTTTAAGTTTCCAATATCATTTCAACTCCTTGAAACTGTCTTTTCTAATTATCCGCTATCCAGCAAAAAGTATGGCTTACTTTGATAAATTACATCGTCTCCTAACTTAGAGTTATTCAAGCTATGATTCTAACAACTCATACTTAAGAACTAATAACCACTTCTACTAAAACTTTTAACTATCCGGGAATCTTTCCTGCGGCTTATAGACGACACTTTTGCGACTTACCTAGTCGATGTCCACTTCTCGAATGTCCCGAATCTCGAATCTTATTTGCAAATTGTCAAGTTCTCTCCAACTTAGTAAAAACTTCTGACCAGTCAAAATGCTTGATACATCTCACATGCACCCATCTGTTCTCACCCGCTCAGTTTTTGTTCATTATTTACAAAGGTGTGACAAGTCATTACATAAACATATGTTTGCACATTCATACTATCTATAGGAATCATGTATTTGCCTAGACATAGAGTCTATAGTTCTTTTGTGCGCGCTTAAGAATGTCTGGTGTCCAAAAACACATTATTTTTCTGTCTGAAGAGATCCTGTATATATTGCGGAGAATGGACAATGCTTTTAGTGTGGCTGTTTACTTGTCTACTGTCTACCTGGTCGCTTTGTTCTCAGGGACTGAAGAGCAATGCTTATCAATGCTTATTGACTTGCCAGCCGCCTTTTGAATTTGCACGTCACATTGTCTGTAATGGATATTAGCCCTGGGGCAGGTAGTGTGGCAATATATTACATGAGCATTATGGTCTGGTCATGCAACGTATCATGGTATTCAGCACCGTCAATCCCCCGCTTGTCTGTCAAGGGTTCTCACTATCTACTAAGAAGCTCTTAGCTTGTGAAGTGTTTTCCCTTCTTGCTGAGGTGTGCCTACCCAACGCTGGCACACCCCTTCCAATGCCCGATAACAACTATATTATGTCTTACATAATACATTTGTCCTTATTGTTTACTCGTTTTAAGGCCTCAAATCTCACTCATACTGAGTACCGATACCGGCTACATGTTCCTCTACCAGCTGTGGACATGAAATTAACAATCTCAATATAATTACATCAATGGCCTATATAGTCACGCGTCAAACCAATTTCTCACACACACCAAACACAAGGGCATTAACAATTAAAAGTTCACGCATAACATCTTTATATTTACTCTAACTATATCTCAAAAGTCGAAACGATCACATTGGGTCTCCCACACCTTTCCACTGGTATTTTAAAGTAGACAACAAATCAATGCCTCAGCGTATGTTCCTATCAGCACTGTTTTTGGAGCTGTACTGCTCAACAATCTCTACAGGTGGGCGCTAGTGTCCTCACCTGACATACCTCTCGCACGCATTTACATCCTACGTTGTTCTCCGGTGTAGTTTGTTGACCCCGTGAATTAAATAAACTTCTGTCCTGTCATGATGCCTAGCGTAACGAGGTCACTCGCACCGTTACTAGCTGTAATGGCAATGATTTAAGCCTCCTTGTGCTATGAGAGTATGGGCATGTGATAAGGTTTGGCATATCCTTTACCGTCTCTCTATTACTTGTATTTATAACGGTGTCTCTCATATCGGGCCATGCGTCCTTCTATCTGCTAGGCGCCGATCCATCTCTTCTCGACAAGGCCCAATCCCTGTGCAGCCGTCCAGCCTCATGACCGCGGCACGTGTATTTCGAAACGGGGCGTCTATTACCGCGTCGTCCTATTGAGTATTCTTCAGTGGTCGTCATCGTCCTTCTCTTCTTTCTCCTCCCCATTGTCATCACTCAGCCTCGTCCTCTTCTTCTTCTCATCAGGATCCTCACGCGTCGCCTCCTGCTCTTGTTTCTCTGCTCTTCTTCTAATTCCTCAGGGCCTAAATCATCGCCTCGTCCTGATTGTCTTCCGTTATTATCTCATACCATGCACGAAGTTCCTCTGGGCATGGGTCTATCTCTCAAGGATCATCTTTCTCCTGAATCTGCGTCTATCTACTTCCTATCCTCCTCTGTCCCCGGCCGTACGTCGATCTCTCCGAGTTCCTCAGGTGCCTCTTCCTCCACTCGAAATCTATACCCAGTCTCGTATTCGTCATCGCTAGGAGGCCAGGCGTACGTGGCTTTGCGCTGAACTCACACTCTAGGTTCCTTTTGGCCTATTCCAATAGCTGTTATCCTTTAAGTGCTGCACGTGTGTCCTCACTGTACGTTCATTCGGTTGATGCTTTATGGTATAAGATGCAGGTCACGTCCTCTCTAACAGGAGAAGTAACCCTGTTCCCATCGGGGCTCCAAATTAGATCTTCTGCAGGGCCTTTTGTAATATACCCTCCTACCTTAAACTCTAGGAGGGTGGCTCCCTTGTCTGCATACTTCATCCTCCTACCTTCCACATTCTTGGTGTTCTTCCATACTTCTCTGTGGGCCTCGTGCATTTCTTGCAAGGTGATTTCGAACACGTTTTCTCCCATGTACTTCCTCCTGTGCTTCAATAGAGTGTCCAAGGGAAGCATCTGCTCTATACCGTATAATAGGTAGAAAGGGAAAAAACCCCGTGCTTTCATTAAAATGCGTCCTGATGGCAGAAAGCGCCTGATTCAGGTGCACGTTTCAACTTCTGTCATCTCTGCTTATGGTCTTCGTAAGTAAAGCCCGTAATCGTCTTGTGTTGCCGCTCATTAAAGCCGTTTGATTTAGGCCAGTATACTGACGTTGTGACGTGTTTTATACTCTGTGACTTCAAGTCGTTTTGAACGTCCTGCTGTTGAACTCTCCACCATTGTCCATCAAAATGATTTGGGGCAGCTACGTCGTGGGATGAATTCTGCCAGGAGCAACTTCACCACAGTGTCTGTAGTTTTGTCTGCTGCAGTGAATGCTTCATGCATTTACTATAGCAGTCCGTGAACTGGACCAAGTACCATGTCCTGTCCTTCAGTAATTGACCTGCCAGGTCGATGCTGACTTTCTGTATCGCATAGTGTAGCGTGTTCGTCTCCTGCAACGGGCACTGTGTCTCCATTTTCCGTAACTGACAGGTTCTGCATTCTGCAACCTTCTGCTGTACGTTATTGAACAAATTAGGCTAGTGGTATTTCGTCTAATGGCATGCACACACTTATTTCAGTCCATGTGTACGCTTTTCTCATGATACTGCGCCAACACTCATGCTCGTAGCTACGCTGGAATATATACTTTTAACTCTGGTTTCATGAACACTACAAGAATTTTGAAGAAAAAAACCACCTGCTGCTCATATCAAGCACATATTGGCTAAATTCAGTGCCCTTTTCCAAGAAAAAAAATGGGAGTAAGGTATATACAAATATATAGTCTATACTTTTTGTGCGAATCCTACATAATTACACCTGTTAATAGGGTGCTTCATCTGAATTATTTCTTACTGCTGAGAATAATTTTCTGTGTATGAAAAAAGGTTTTGGAGACACCATCTTACTCAAGCCCGTAGATAGTGTGGGTTTTTCGGTGGGGGGGGGGGGGTGATGGAACCACAACTTTCGGTTGGCGGGACCCCAACCATTCTAGAAAATCCAAACATGACTTTCAGTATTATAAATTTAGTTATAAAGGCGAGTAAAACCCATCCTATAACAAATTTGTCACGAAAACGTCATCACAATTCACATTTACAAAAATAGGAATTACATGTGTAAACAGGCAATTGACTTTATTTTAGATTAAATCTTACTGAAAACGTATCTATGGACATGATTCCACTGTACATAGAAAACACGAGTGTCGTTGACTTTAGTTCATGATAATTAAATGAGAGCACACAAAACTCACATAGTTCATGATAATTGAATGAGAGCACACACAACTCACATATTAGCTCATGATAGTTGAAACAAACAGATAAACAAAGAAATGAGAGCACTTAAAACTCACATATTAGCAATTCTGTCACCTGTTTGTTGCCGATGTCCGAAAGTGGAATACATAATAGCGACACTACTACCTGACAAGCATTTCGTAAAAGAAGACTCATAACGTTTTTTTGTGTGGAGTTGGATGTTCCATCATACATAGGGTCAAAGTGACCTTGAAACTACTCTGAAGTCGGATGTGTGAGGCTCAATGTCACATATTACATGCTGCTAATATGTGGGAGTTTGAGAACAAAAACAGAAGAAACTATTTGGATAGGAAGATCAATAATAAGCTATATATTTGTAAGAATCATACGAGAAATTCTCATATGAAATAATATTCAAATTCATTTTTTTTCTCAGGTATGTCTTTCTCTCTGCATTGGTATAATGGTTCGAGTTTTGAGATCCCGAAGACATTTTGAGAACATATCCTCAAACATCCACGGATATGGGTGGTAATTTCTGCAAGGAGGAAAGTAGAAGTCAAGAAACTCTATCCTGTGCTCTTTCTACAGAATGGGACGTAAACTCAAAAATTAAAAGTGAGGAATATAAAATGTCGCCGGTAGACATAAAAATAGTAACTGCTTTTTGGACTATCGCCAGAGAAAGGGAAAAACAGATAGGCATGCGACCAATGGTGTTCTATGTTTTAATAAGGTAGGCATATTATGTATAAGAAAGTCAGGTATAAAGAGGTATTTTAATTATTTAGGCCTACACACAAATTACAAATCCACGATAATTGACAAACTGTTCTCTCTACGACTATAACTATAGTCCATTCACATTCTGTTGATCACGTTTGATTTTTTTTTCTAAAAAAGAAATTACTTGATACTTGTTTTAATGTTTTGCGTATACTATTATATTGTTAATGACCTTTATAAACCATTGTTTGCGGCCTTCAAAAAATATATCAGGTGTGAGATATTTTTTCTTCAGATTATAGCCTAAAACGCAGTCCATATATGTACACAATTATATAGTGTTAACAGTACCTGTATGTGGTGCACCAGAAAGATGTGGTATCTTAATTGCAACAATATTTTATTGAACGTAACCATGATATCCTCGTACATTGTTTTTGTCTACAATTGAAAACGGAAATAGGATAACAGTATTACCCCAAATACTGTTTATTGGCGTATCTTGAAATTTGTTTCAAGTTATTACGGCATAGCGATTGTTTCTGATCACATATTGCATCGTGAATGTGTTTGAATTGCAAATTTATAACCATGAAGCAATATACTGTAATGGTGTACATACACTTCTGCAGGGAGGCTAAATGAGGTAGTTTATATTACACCAATAAACCGGAAAGGAGAACCCAGGTTGCACTTGAGTACGAGAGAACTGTAGACTGCAGTAAAAACGTTACATCAATTGGTGAGCAAATATAGAATAAAATAGAAAAAAGATTAAAAAGCAGTTTCACTTGGAACAATAGACAGAATCGAAGTTTCGACCAAAACTGTCTTTATCAAAGATAGGCACAAACAAACATAGAATGAAACCGCAAAATCAAGCAACCAAATCAATGCTGCATGTGGTGTAGATGTGGCTTTCTTTTTCGATTGATACAACACGACATTAAATGTACAAATGTCAGACAAGAAGAAAAGAAAATATAGTGATTTTCAGCAAGGAGTTATTAGACGTGAGATATTTTAAACATTCGAATAAAATGAAGTTTTAGGGAGAACTAGACAAAATGTAAAGCTTCTAAAGGTTCGTGACAGTGAATTTTTTTAAAAACTGATTAGAAAGTTGTAAGGGGCGTAGACTTTACTTTCTGGAATGGGGGCTAGATTGTAGTTTGCTAAAAACTGCATAACTACTGACCGAAGTAAACTCCAGAGACAGCTCAAAGGACGGGAGGATACGATATAGTATATTTAGACGAAACGTGGGTCAATGCGCACCATACCAAATGAGAAAGAATAGAAATCTGTTAGTTTTCATTGTAAAAGGACAATTACTAGTAGCAAAGGACAACACATTATAAAAGCATATGCTGGCAAGAGTATGAAAGGAATGATCAATGATGCAGATCTAATGTTCCAAGCAATTTCAACAGATGGTATAAACAACCTCCCTTCGCCCCTAATGAAATGAATCGAAACAAAACTTCTCCAAATTTTTGGAAGAACACCATGTATTGTAATAGACAGTGACCATATAATGGCGTTGAAGTCTAGGAAGATATAATCTCAAATAAATCCAGCACAAAGAATGTAATAAAGACTTGGTTTAAAATGAAAATAACTGTTTTGGTAACACCTTTTTAAAACCTGAATTACTACAGCTCAACATCATCATCCGATGTCATGCCGGCTGGCGTAGGCGATCATCTCTCTCCACAGTTATTTATTCCAGTATTATGTATCAAGGTCGGTGTTGTTTCCCTGCTAGTCAGGTTGTTAAACTGTCTAATATTTTTTCACGTTGTCGCCATCTGTCTCTGTTGCCTTCAATCTTTCCTGTTGTGACTATATTCTCCAAACCTCCATGTCTCCTAAATGGCCAAAAATGAAGATTCTATTTTTCTTATATTATTGATTAAGCTCCATTTCGCATTTGAGTCTTTCAACACCTCCACATTAGCTTTCCTGACAGTCCATGGTATTCTCAGCATTCTTCTGTAGAATACATTTCTGTTGCTTCTAACTTCCCACTTTCCTGTTTGTTAATTGCCCGAGACTAGCATCCACATGTTAGTATAGGAGTTATATAGCACTGAAGAATTCCCTCACCTCTAATGTCAAGGTCATATTGCACAATATATTTTTCATTTTTCTGAATGTTGTTTTTGCCTGCTCTATTCTGCATCTGATTTCTGTTGAACTTCTTCCATCTGCAGTAATAGTTATACCTAAATATTTGAATTGGTGGACCTGTTGTAATACTGTATCATTCACTTTGTTCTTGCATGTTGTGGTATCTGTTTCGTTAAAATAACCATTACTTCTGTTTTATTGACATTTAGGAAGAGGTCTTTCTATTTACTTTCTGAAACTACTACATTAATTAATTCTTGAAGATCTTTCTCACTTTTAGAAATCAGACGTGTCATCCGCATATCTTAAATTATTTATGTTATTTCCTCCAACAGTATATCATTCCTGGTATATCAACAATTGCATTCATTATGTTTTCACTGTATAAAGAGAACATGTCTCGTGAAAGTGCACAACACTGTCTAACTCCTTGTTTTATTTGTTGAAAGGGGCCAAACTAATTTCCTGCTCTTATTGCTCCTGTTTGTTGCCAGCACATGTTCTTGATGATTCTTAATCCTTACTATCGATATTCAAATTCTCAAGCATGCGCATAACTTCACTATGTTTAACTTTATCAAATGCTTTTGTTACAGCTAGTGAAACAAAACAAGATGTATTGTGTTGACAAATTATTGAAATCATATTGTTGCACCTCTCCGTGACTCCCAGCTTATAATTCACATCTTAACCCGGTAGAGTTAGTTTGTCTAAAATCAAAAGACATGTTGACGCGCAGACCATCACATATCAAATGTGTGATGTGAAAGTTCTCACACATAGTGCAAAGTGAAATAGATATTGAGTATTGGAAAAATGTTTATATTTTGTACTCCAAGAAGGAAGAGCAATAATCGAAACATAATGGATTATAGGCTATCCATTCAGTAACAGCTATTATTCTAATCAAATGATCAGATGCGGCCTGAAGTAAATCTAACTTTATTTGGAGATCAAAAACAAACAAAGCAAATAATTTTCTTTAAAACATAAACAATAAATAGTTCAATTATAGATGTTTCCAAGTAATTTACAGAGTTGTCTACAGGGTATGACGGTATAGATACGTCTTTCAATCAAAGTGACAGTGCTTTAAGCTATTATACCGTAATATTTTGTCTTTGAATCGCTTTGTTTTCTAGCTACCGATAAGATCAAAGTAGTTAACCATTGTGAAGAATATATAATTTACAAGACCACATTTCTTATGTCACGAATAATATAAGATGACATGCAAATAATGAATGCATTGGATCAATTCATTTTTGAGGGTAAAAAAAGGTCAAACTTGTTTATGAGATGTTTATCATATGAGATGTTTGAGTGTATGAGATGTTTGCGATTTTGTGAACGATGGGCATTTGAATTTAATTTAATTTTTCTATTTTGTTCCTCTTCTGCATTTGTTCTCAAACTCTTGCAGATTAGAAGCATGTGTCAAAATTGAGAATACGCGAATTTGAAGTGAGAATATGCGTGGCCCGTTGAGAACATATAATAAAGATGTTAAAATGAAAATGGAAGGAACATAGAACTGGAACCAGCAGCTGCTATACCTTGAGAGATTTTTTTTGAAGTGGAGATATAAGCACATATGAACATGTCTGGTGTACAAAGCGGGTAATAAAAATAGCTATTTTAAAAGATAATGGCGCCAACATTTGTCAGGACTCCTTTCTTAGGAGTCCTGACAAATGTGTCATTAAGAGATATAATTAGAAACAATAACATCAGACAGATAATCACAACAATACCAGTATTGGAACACATCAAAAGACAACAGATCAAGTGGGTTTCACACGCTTCCAGACTACCGACATATAGCATGCCACAAATGGCCATGACACATAGACATAATGGTTATAAAACCAGAGGCAGACCATGTAAAAGATGGATCACAGAAATCAAAGAAGCCACAGGAACAAGCTTACATACAGTGCACTAGAAGGCCATCTCCAGAGAACTCTTCCACCCATGACGCCGCAAGGCAAACAAGGGACACAGCGTATAGAACCATTGAACCGTAAATATTGAATAGAAATTCTGTATAGCCAGTGATAGATAAATATATAGAAGTCCAAAAAAAGTATCTATATTTGCTTCATAGACTACAGCAAGGCCTTTGACAGAGTCCAACATGAACAATTAATCAAATGTCTTCAAGAAATAGGCATAGATGGAAAAGACATCAGGCTGAATGGCTAAAAGTACCTTCAATGACATGAGGAAATTATTAATATCTAAACAAATTACAAACAAGTTAAAAATGAGAATTCTTCTTCTTCTTCTTCTTTCGTTCACTTGAAACATGTCTATATCTGTAATTCTGTCTCCTTAATAAAACTCACTGTCTTTTGTAGTTCATACAGTGTCCCATAGAGCTTTGATTCCAGTGTTGTTTCCTCTGGCCAATATGTCTGCCTCAGCGTTTCATGCTCAGAACACTCTTGAAGTATATGTTTGGCACTCTGTGCTGCCTGTCCACATGTACACATGGCTGTGTTGCCAATCTTGAACTTTGTATACATGTGACTGCGGAGTCGGTTGTGTCCTGTTCTGAGACGTAGAATTATAACTTGTTCTGATCTGTTCATAATGTGATAGTCATCTTGTGTTGGTGTTTGTGGCTTTCTTATTGACTTTATCATCTGTTTTTTCTGATGGTAGGTGATTGGTATATCTGGTTGGTCTTCGGCAGCACCTTCCTTAGCCAGTTGGTCTGCTTTTTCATTTCCTGGTATTCCACAGTGAGAGGGTATCCACTGCATGGTTACCCTATACTGGTAAGACAATTCGCTAAGTAGTTTTTTTAAGTCTGTTAGTTTTCCAGACTGGAGAGCTTGAAGCACTGACCTTGCATCTGTCAGGAATACCACAGGCTGTAGGCCAGAGTTGGAGTTCAGCAGTTTTTTAGCTGCCACACTAATTGCCTGGATTTATGCATCATAATTATTGCAGAATTTTCCTGTCGGTGTTCTGATTGTATCTCTAGGCTTGTGTGGATATTCTATATATACACCTGCACCTCCATTCCTCACAGCATTCTGTGCTGACCCATCTGTGTACACTCTGACCCATATATCTTGTGGATATTCCTCATCCAGGAAACTGAGGGTGACTGTCATTCGCTGCACACTGTTCTGTTCGTCCTCGCTTAGTATTCCTTTCACATGGGTCTGAATGTATATTGGCATTCCATGTCTTTCACTCCACGGGGTTTGTTCTGGTACAGACGTTAAGGGGCTGTCAACTTCAGGTAGGTCTGTAAGTTGTCTACGGAGTCGTTTAGCTTGGTGGATAAAGCTGCTCCTTTTCAGTCGCCCCATTGCTAGATTTTGGAATCTTTCCTTCATTGGATGACTTGGCATACACTGAAACTTTTCTGCTTGAGTTAGTACTTTTGTGTCTCTGCGTTCGCCAAGTGTTTGCATTCTTCCCATTTTCTGCATCTCTGCTATTGGTGTTGATTTCATTGCTCCCAACATTATTCTAAGTGCCTGGTTTTGCACTTTATCTAGATCTTGTAATGTGGTGTTTGATGCAGGACACCACGCAGCTGAACCATATTCCAGGTGTGGTCTTATGCCTTGCTGGTAAACTTTACTGAGTATATTTCCACTGGCTAATGAGAATTATAAAATGCTACATCTATTCCATATTAATGTATGGCTCAGAAACATGGACACTAAATAAACAATTAGAAGACAAAATTGATGCCTTTGAGATGTGGGTATATAGAAGAATAGGGAGAACATCATGGAAAGAGAAGAAAACAAATAAAGAGGTGCTGAAGACACTTAATATGAAGAAAGAACTACTAAGAGAAATAAAGATCAGGCAAATAAAATACGTTGGACACATTAAAAGACATGACACCCTATTGAAGACCTTACTTGAGGGTAAAGTCAAAGGGAAGCGAGCAAGAGGTAGGCAGAGATACAAGTGGGAGAGTAACATTACACGATGGCCAGGTTACAGTCTAGCAGAGTGTACCACCAAGACAAGAGACAGGAGATGTTGGAGATACGTTGCAGCCAATCTTTGTTGCGGAGACGGCACTTGATGATGATGATGATAGCCAGCAAATGTTGAGTTCATTGTTATGTCCTGAATAGGATAAGCTAAAAAATGGTAAATTTTTCGTTCAGGTGGTCACTGCGATATAAATAGCACACTGTTTACATTGTTAACTAGCCAACGTTCCGGATTTCCGTGCAACACCAATGAAATTAATGGCTACCGTGACGTCACATCCCGGCAATCACTGAGTTCAACTCTAGACACAGGCGAAATTTTGTTTCAATCTGTTTTATTTTTATTTTTGTTTTATTTTCCAATTTACATATTTTTTAAAAATTTTCCTATGATTTGCACTGCACACTCATTATTTCTGCGCGCTACACACTGAGGGAGGAGCGCGCACACATTAGAAATATTATTTCTAATCCTAACCGTACTCTAAGTACTTAGCCTTAAGCTTGCCAAATTATACAACAAAGGTTAGGGAATACCTCGAAATCAGAGCAAAGGTCACAGTGTACACCCGAAAGCTAAATGCTCCCTAAAGAGTGTTTATATTGTTATGTAATGTTATCTACTTAATTATTCTTGACACTTTTTCTCTTTGCTATCATCTTGATATATTTCCTCGGCATTTGTGTTCTTTTTATCTAAATATTATTTATCTGTCTGCTTGAGCAGCTATTGAGACTATAAAATGTTCCCACAGATTGTTTAATCGAATTCCGGAAACAGAGAGGTTGTTTTACACCTCGAAAGACGGGACAAATATTAAATTGGAAGAGTGGGAAAATTACCCACTATTTAATACTCACGTAAGGAGAGTTACTGATGCAATCAGCATGACAATTTCACTCATGGAGGATCCATATTTATGCAACGAATATTTAAAAAACCTAGAAGCCTTTCATGCTACCATCATGGGTTTGAAGAAACTTTATTTTGAGGTGAGTTTGATATTTCTTTTCTATTTCTTTCATTTAAATATTTGTTCGCTTTCGTGACAAGTAATAGCTAGGTTAATTTTTAAATTAGAATAGAGACAGTTTATTTTCGTTACTGCATGTTTTCATGTGAAAGAGTGCAGAGAAGTTTTCTATGGGCTGTGGAAATAAGGGCTGCTTTGCCATAGCAGACGCCGCGACATGTACAGGAAGAATTTTGATTGTACCTCCAAAAAAAAAGCTGCCCCAACCAGGAGTGAACCCGGGACCTTAATGGTCAGAGAACGGCGTTCTAGCAACAGGGCCATGAGACGCTGCATTAAAAAAAACGGACAGACTATAGCTTAAATGTAATGAAGAATCGTGTGATTTACGTCGGGCGAACACAAGAAACATTTACAGTTACTTCAGTGTTTTGTTTGTTAAGAACTGAAATTACTGTCACCTCCTCTCCCCACTCCTATGGCTGACTCATAGTTGCTCAGTCTCCCTCAGCAGATATTGAAGGCAAGCATGCTTATATTTACTGTGACTTCGTGGTTATACACACCCGCTAGCTCTATCGTGCAGGCTTCTACGTCTTACTTGTGCAACGTTTAGCGCCGTCCAGGTAGGTAGTTAATGAGTTTGCCTCTCTTTTGGAGAGGCGTGCCCCTTTCAACCAGCGGACAAAGTCCAATTAGGTTATATCAGGACACACTACCATAAAATATTAGAGGTAACAAAGACCCCGTGTAAGTAGGAAATTCATCCCTAGCGCCGTCCAGGTTTTGTGCCACGTTTAAATGTAGCAGACATAAAAGATTGGCTGTCCAGTCATTGACAGACACGTGTGACAGAGACAGTTCTGTACGTGTTTGTCAGGTAACTAGTGAGACAGTTATAAGAGTGTCAGCTGTGTCATAACAGTGACGGAGAATATAATTATTAAGTGTGTTTCAATAGTGTGACACAACATTGCGACAGCGTCTTAATAAGACTCGCTGGCGGCCAATTTCTGATATAGGTCTCCGTTGTGACCTTTGTTCTACTTTCGAGATATTACCTAACATTTACAGTGTTAAATAAGTTGCGTAAGATTATAGATTTTGGGAAAAGGGGGGGGGGGGGTGTAAATAATTAGAATTAGTTTATATATATATATTTTTTGGAGGGAGGAGAAGGATTAGAATTCGTGTTTAGAATTAATAATTAATTCTATAAGAATTCTAATCTAAGGCGTGAATCGATATGATTGGTTTTTCAAGGGAAATCGGTGACGTTAATGTAAACAGTGCGCTATTTATAGCCCAACCGAGACCTATACGAGAAATTCACCCTCTCTGGCATCTCTGGTGCCGTGACCAGGTTTGTTCCTGTGGTTATTTTTATACTTTAACAAACTATACAGGCACTTCGTGTCATACAGACGTTTAATATATGATTTAAATGTCCATATGTACAATTACAGCAATCATCATCTGGAGTCGTGGCCTCCAGAATATATTCTAGACTTCAATGTAACAATACTTGCGTTTTACAACTTGTTCTAACACATCTTATATTACGAATAACACTAGATTCGCTAACTAGTGATACTTTCAACCGTATCTCTACTGTCTATTTCTAATCCTACTTGTGCTCGACAAGAGTTATACAATTGGCCCTAGCACATCCAGGACTTACGCACAACACTAGATTCGCTAACTAGAGAGACTTTAAACCGTATCTCTCTCTACAGACTAGTACTAATGTCACTAGTGATTGACAAGATCTCACTTGTACTTAGCAATTTGCTCTTCTAACTATTATAATTCTCTCGATTCGGATCTCGAACATAAAGTTACTTCAATTCTCCTACTCGAACCTCCAAACTCGAGCCTGAAGCTAAGACCGAACTGCTCTACAGCTGACTGATCATACTCGATTGTCCATACGCGATATTTTGGCATTACATTTTTAGTTAATGTTTTGAAAATTTAAACGAATGTTCCAGTCAACAACATATTCCAGGAAGACAGAAGAAATCATAGGTCAAGGAAAGAAGAAATTTTGCCACAGTCTTGTGGCCTTCACGACGAGCAATACACAAGTTGCTAATTAGTTCTTGGAGGTGTATGTATCATCGACACGCTTTTTCTTTTCCGTGGGATTGCGAACAGATTCCTGTTGGACAATAGTGCTAACCGTTGCTGCATCTCGTTGAAACCATTCATACGCTAAACCGAAGGATGATAGTGACCAGCGAGTTTGACAAATTTGATATTCCACTCTCCACAGATGTTGTTGTTACGTGCATTATTGTTCAATGTGGCATCATACACTTTCCAAGGTGAGGAGGAAACATTGGTGGAACGTGACGCATTTTCAGAGCATCATCGGCATTGCAACGGACTGCTGAATCACACGAAAGGAGTCACTAACATAATTGCAACCGAAATTTGAGATATTGCATTCCTTCATTGATGTCTTCCAGTAGCAAAAAAAGATAGAGCATTAATCATGCCACAAAATAAGCGAAAATCAGAATCGGAGTGATATTGCGCTGCCAAACCCAGTCCTTGGATTGTACGCCAAGTGGAATGCGTAAGATAATGAAAACAAAAACAACCTTTGCTCACTACGCCGCGGCCAAACACTGGAAGGACAGCTCTTAATACATTATCCTCAAAGAAATCATCAAACGCTTTCGCTCGGAAATTAGAATACAATTTTACTTCATAATTTCTTTAAGAACATTTAAGGGTTTAATTTGCCTTTGATATGCTGGTCATTTCATGAGAATTACAATATTCGCCTTACAATATTGCACATCTTCGCCTGCTAAAGAGGAGCATCAGTTGAGTATGTGTGATGGGACACACTAACAACTCTATCACAGAGCTGACAGAACATATCCATTTAGTTATTTTCATTATGTTATATGCCTTTGAGACCTTAACATACTGTGTACTTCTCCAGTAAACCCCTGCATATGAGCAAATTTCAGTCCAGAGAATGGAATGTGTTGTGCCTGGGTAAAAGATTGGCTGTTATATTTGTGCCTTTAGACCTGAAACATCTGACTTCGACATTTCTTATGAGATATATTGATCCTTTTTGTGAGACGGGGGCAACCAATTCCATTATAAAAAATCTCTTTAATAGCTTCTTATCACATGCAGGAAAGGTTACAGTGTGTCTATTATGTGATTCACTTTCTTACCACATACAGGGAAGGTTACAGTGTGTCTATTATGTGATTCACTTTCTTACCACATACAGGGAAGGTTACAGTGTGTCTATTATTTGATTCATTTTCTTACCACATACAGGGAAGGTTACAGTGTGTCTATTATGTGATTCACTTTCTTACCACATACAGGAAAGGTTACAGTGTGTCTATTATGTGATTCACTTTCTTACTACATACAGAGAAGGTTACAGTGTGTCTATTACGTTATTCACTTTCTTACCACATACAGAGAAGGTTACAGTGTGTCTATTATTTGATTCATTTTCTTACCACATACAGGGAAGGTTACAGTGTGTCTATTATGTGATTCACTTTCTTACCACATACAGAGAAGGTTACAGTGTGTCTATTAAGTTATTCACTTTCTTACCACATACAGGGAAGGTTACAGTGTGTCTATTATGTAATTCACTTTCTCACCACATACAGGGAAGGTTACAGTGTGTCTATTATTTGATTCACTTTCATACCGCATACAGGGAAGGTTACAATGTGTCTATTATTTTATTCACTTTCTTATCACATACAGGGAAGGTTTACAGTGTGTCTATTATTTGATTCCCTTTCGGTCCCGGCAACTAAATAATAAAATAAAGAAATGACTAATATCTTTTATTTTTGGGGGGACTTTTTTCCGTGTTTACTTTTTGTACTGTGAATTTATTTTACCTATGAGTATTTTCTTTTGTGACTTTTTTCCTGTGCCTGTTATACTGTGACTTTTATTTCCTACATTCGTAAATTATGCAAATAACGCTTACGGGAGCATCAGTATACGTACACTTCGTCATCTTCTGCAAGAGCTGGTGCTCCAACCGGTATGCCCAGGGACTACCGCCATCGGTTGGCAAAAACACTAATCTCTATAGATATATATCTATTATGCCATATTACATTTTCAAACTGCACGTAAAACAATATATGTACAGTTTTAACTAGTGATAGAAAGTGTGTTGTTGGGGTATGAAAGAGGAGCAAAGAATGGTAACACTATATCTGCCGTACACGTCGTAAGAGGCGGTTATAGATTTTTTGGGGGATGGAATTGATTGTCCCATCACTTAGAGGGTCAAAGTGATCCACAGCCATGCTAAAGTCGGATGTGTCAAGCCGACCAAACAGTGAATCATGTCACAACACATTCATGGACTCAATTCTCATATTCTGCAGGAGTTTGAGAATAAACGGGGAAAAACCGATTGATGACACATGTTAACACACATCTATAGTTTTATAAAACATATATTGACATTGAAATGATCTTATACAAATTCACTATAACCTTCTTTCAGGTATTCATGTCGCTTCTAGACGATGAACTTTCCAAACTCCTTACTGACCAATATACAATGGAAGTGAGAGAAGCTTTTCGGAAGCTGCTAACTATGATTTTTATTAAATTAACAACAAAATTATGAGTGCATTATGTAATAAAAAGCCTGTGATCTGTGAGAAAATCACTATAGTTGCAGAAATACAGACAATGAATACCGATTTTATTTTAGAGAAATAAAGAACTTTGACAACAAAGAACAAAACGTTCAAGAACGTTGTAGTCAGAATAGCATTTTTGATATCTTTAATATAAATGTTGAGATGACTGATGCATGACTCGAAAACATGCACACTCAACAAACAAAAATAAAATCTATACTGCACACGCTACATATAATTTTTGAATTCTTTAGAGGAGCTTTTAACATGAAATGGCAGGATAAGAAAAGAAATGAAGAGCTTAGGAGACGAACAGACCAATGGTGTAAGCAAATATTGAGAACAAAAAGAAAATTGAGTAGACACGCTCAGATAACCAGAAAATGTTATAGATAGAAGATCAATGACGGAACGAGTAGGAAAAAAATAAAAATATAAGAACTAGGAACACATGGAAAAAAGAAATCAGAAATGACTTGTTAGAAATGAGAATCACATGGAATGAGATTTAACTTTGTCCAATAACAAATATATGAAAAATACATGTCCACGATCTATACACCCGATGATGTGTACACATCCTAGAGGGGAGGACAAGAGCTTGATTGATATTTAATGTAGTGTTGTTTGGTATATGTACTCATGGCTGAATAAATCAATAATATACTCAGTACAAAAGATATAAAGTTATATGCAGTGATCCCCATCGAGACCAGCACCGTGCAGAGGTGATGGGGCTTAGTTCAGCCATCAGGGGCTGGAAACTAAGACTGGCCGGGCAGTCCCACTCGAGCAGGACCATAGTCCTGCCAAAGTAAGCAGAGTGCTGAAGACGGAGGCATCCAGCCAAAAGGCGCACAGATAATCAGGATGCCACGCACAAAACACAATGGAAACATGTCTACATCTATAAATAGTTATGGTGCCTGCCCTGTGGCGGGCGTTCAGGCAGGGACGGTGCCGGGTCCTATACCTCGAAAGGGCCCAACCTCAGTTACTGGAAGTCCTTCTCAATTGCCCCGAGGAGCCAGGAGGCAAGGAAATAGAGCTACTGGCCAAACAAACAAACGACCAATAAAAATAATGCACTGGAATGCTGAGGGTGTCAACAGTAAAAGAGATGGATACAGCAAAAAATTGGAACTTGAAAATGTCCTCAGTGAAGAACAAGTTAGTATATGCTGTATCCAAGAAACACACCTCAGCAGCGACATAGCCTTCAAAATGAGAGGCTACCAGTGCTACCGGTCTGACAGAAAGGACAGGCGAAAGGGTGCAATTCTGACACTTGTTAAAAATAATATCAGCGCATGTCAGCTGGAAGTATACATGGAATGGGCAGAATACCAGATGCTCCACCTAAAAACAGACAGTGCAGAATTCCATCTCCTGAACTACTAATGCCCAAATGATAAACCATTGGCACTAGACACAATTCCAGACAAAGAGAGACTTATGGTGTGTGGTGACTTCAACAGCCACTCTCAGAGCTGGGGCTACGATCATATCGACAAGAGAGGTGAGGAACTTGAGAGCTGGCAGGATGAAAATAATCTCATCCTTATTAACCAGCCAGCAGACTCGCCAACCTTCTACTCGAGAGCATGGCACACCACCTCTACACCAGACCTGGCATTCCACTCACCAGGCTTGGAATGGAGCATCACACGTGTTGTTGGAAAGCAGCTTGGAGGTAGTGACCACAGACCAGTATTTCTGGAAATCCACAATGAATTTACCAAGGACAGCAGCACGCTCACTAGGTGGAACTATAAAAGGGCAGACTGGAAAATGTACCAGCATTTAACCAGTGTTCTAGCTAAGGACATGAACTTGGACAAAGACATCAATAGAGCAGTGAGTGAATTTAATAGATGTATACTACAAGCTGCTAGTAAAACCATACCCAGGTGGGCACGCAAAAACTACAAACCCTACTGGAATGATGAACTGGAAAAGCTGCAAAATGCGATGGAAACATCTAGACAGCAGGCTGAGAACAGACCTAGCCAAGAACATCACAACAAATATCAGCAAACAAAGGCTAAATTTCAAAGAGCCAAGTACAAGCCAGACGGAGCAGCTGGAAAGAAAAAAACAGAGTCGCTGAACCTAGAAAGAGATACTAGGAAATTATGGAAACTTTTAAAACAACTAAATGATGAAGGTACAGGGAGAAATACCAGGATCACACTTTATAAAGATAGAAATATTTTAACAGGTAAACATGCAGCTGATTACTTTGCAGATTCCTTTGCAGAAGACAATAACGTCAAAGTCAGCCCAGACAAACAACAGGAGGTTCGAGAGAACCAGAAAAACATTGGACAAGGCGAACCTATACCTGAAGTCATGGAGGCACCAATCACAATGAGAGAACTGGAGCATGCAATATCCAAATTGAAAATGAAAAAGTCCCCTGGAGCTGATGGAGTGCCCAATGAAATGATTAGAAACCTGGGAATTGCAGCAAGAGCAAAGCTACTGCAGATCTTTAACACAAGCTGGTCCACAGGTAATGTACCACAGGCGTGGAGAGAAGCAATAATGATACCACTCCTCAAATCAGGAAAACACAGTCTCCAACTACATGCCCATCAGCCTCACAAGCTGTCTATGTAAAACAATGGAACACATTATCAATCTTAGGATGCAGTGGTAGCTTGAAAGTGAAAACCTTCTGGTATCACAGCAGCCAGGGTACAATTAGATGGTCGCAAGAGCAAGAAAGTTCTACTGCGTCATGGAGTCCCCCAGGGAGGAGTCCTGTCACCCACACTTTTCTTGGTTTACATCAATGACCTAGTTGCTGAACTACCCCACGGGATCAAAGTGGCAATGTATGCTGACGACCTGGTGATCTGGTGCACAGATGAATATGCAACAGTGGCCACTAAACAAATACAAAGAGCTATCGATGCCCTAACCTAATGGGCAAATAGATGGTGCGTCAGCATTAACACAGATAAGTGCAGCACTACACTCTTTACCCTCTCACCAAAACAAAAAGCTGGTCATATCAAGATAGAGGAGAGATCTTGAAAGAAGACAAACAACCCACATACCTCGGAGTTACTTTTGATGATAAACTGACATGGAAGCAGCACATAAACAAAGCAACAACAAAAGCCAGGAGGAAGCTAGCTATCCTGAGAAAACTAAGTGGAACCACATGGTGAACCAGTGGAAATATACTCAGTAAAGTTTACCAGCAAGGCATAAGACCACACCTGGAATATAGTTCAGCTGCGTGGTGTCCTGCATCAAACACCACATTACAATATCTAGATAAAGTGCAAAACCAGGCACTTAGAATAATGTTGGGAGCAATGAAATCAACACCCATAGCAGAGATGCAGAAAATGGGAAGAATGCAAACACTTGGCGAACGCAGAGACACAAAAGTACTAATTCAAGCCGAAAAGTTTCAGAGTATGCCAAGTCATCCAATGAAGGAAAGATTCCAAAATCTAGCAATGGGGCGACTGAAAAGGAGCAGCTTCATCCATCAAGCTAAACGACTCCGTAGACAACTTACAGACCTACCTGAAGTTGACAGCCCCTTAAGGTCTGTACCAGAACAAACCCCGTGGAGTGAAAGACATGGAATGCCAATATACATTCAGACCCATGTGAAAGGAATACTAAGCGAGGACGAAGAGAACAGTGTGCAGCGAATGACAGTCACCCTCAGTTTCCTGGATGAGGAATATCCACAAGATATATGGGTCAGAGTGTACACAGATGGGTCAGCACACAATGCTGTGAGGAATGGAGGTGCAGGTGTATATATAGAATATCCACACAAGCCTAGAGATACAATCAGAACACCGACGACAGGAAAATTCTGCAATAATTGTGATGCAGAAATCCAGGCAATTAGTGTGGCAGCTAAAAAACTGCTGAACTCCAACTCTGGCCTACAGCCTGTGGTATTCCTGACAGATGCATGGTCAGTGTTTCAAGCTCTCCAGTCTGGAAAACTAACAGACTTGAAAAAACTACTTAGAGAATTGTCTTACCAGTATAGGGTAACCATGCAGTGGATACCCTCTCACTGTGGAATACCAGGAAATGAAAAAGCAGACCAACTGGCTAAGGAAGGTGCTGCCGAAGACCAACCAGATATACCAATCACCTACCATCAGAAAAAACAGATGATCAAGTCAATAAGAAAGCCACAAACACCAACACAAGATGACTATCACATTATGAACAGATCAGAACAAGTTATAATTCTACGTCTCAGAACAGGACACAACCGACTCCGCAATCACATGTATACAAAGTTCAAGATTGGCAACACGGCCATGTGTACATGTGGACAGGCAGCACAGAGTGCCAAACATATACTTCAAGAGTGTTCTGAGCATGAAACGCTGAGGCAGACATATTGGCCAGAGGAAACGACACTGGAATCAAAGCTCTATGGGACACTGTATGAACTACAAAAGACAGTGAGTTTTATTAAGGAGACAGAATTACAGATATAGACATGTTTCAAGTGAACGAAAGAAGAAGAAGAACCGACACATTTAGAATTGTCCTGTTTAGTTTAATTGTATGTTTTTTATTTACCTTTTTTTCCCTACAAAAGACAGTGAGTTTTATTAAAGAGACAGACTTACAGATATAGACATGTTTCAAGTGAAGGAAAGAAGAAGAATATGCAGTGATGTAATGAAGATTTGTTTATATTATGTTACATTCTTGCTGGTTAGTCGAATTTTTTCACTGAACATGAGGGCCTGCTCCTGCTTTTTGGGTCTGCTCCAATAAGTCGACTGTTTTCGTATCGTTTGTTAAGTGTTTTTTGGATAATAATTTGCTCTTTCTGTCTGGTTATGTGGCCGTACCATTTAACTTGTTGTTTCTGGATGTAGTCTATTGTTGACTTGATCGCTAATTATTTCCTTAGTGCTTCATTCCTGATTTTGTCGCTCAAGCTAATTCCAATCATACGTCTCACACATTTCATTACAGTGGTGTTAATCTGATGTGTTGTTCTAGAATCTAATGTCCAAGTTTGACACTGATAACACAACGTTGGTAAAAAAAATGGTGCTTAAAAGCTCTTTCTTTGTTTCTAGTGTAATATCTTTGTTTCTTAGTAAAGATGTTAATTGACCATTGACCTGACAGGCTTTATTACATCTTGCGTTTATTTCTGCTTCTTGTTTATTGTCATATCTCAATGTGCTGCCCAGATATTTGAATTCATCTACTTGTTTTAGTTGTTTATTGTTTATCTATAAGTTGATGTTCTCCTTTTCTCTTGCAATATTCATTACTTCTGTTTTGTCTATGTTGATTTTCATTCCAAATTGCTTGCCTGTTGTGTCTATTATGCTTAAGTGGTCTTGCAGGTTTTTAATGCTGTTGTGAAATAAAACCTGGTCATCTGGTTCCCTATCTCAATGGCTGCTATTGGCATTGAAACTTGAGGAGGTAACCACACAGGACAGTGTCAAAGCGTTATCCGGGGGCACTACAACCGAACAAGTTTATGTAAAGGAGGCAGACTGATCGTGGAGATTGCCCAGGGTGTCAAAATTCCTAGTATCGGCGCTGAGCGTTACGGCCCACACTGTTGGACTTATAAATAACAACTTCGATAGCATAGATCAGTGAGTGAATAAAAGTGTGTGCTTGTGTGCGAATAATAAAAGATATAAATGTTTAAAAACAGTAAAAACTATCACAAGAAAATGTGTATTCTCGAACCTTAGGGGGACAAGGAACATAGGATAGGAAAACATAATGAATAGAGCTAAACATATATCGCTGTGACAAGGAAGACATTAATGGATATCACAAGACTGACCAAGTCATGGTGCATGTTTGTAAAATAGGGAAATTCCAAAGGTCAGACGAGTTCTTGACAACTTGTAACTATGCTAATATAGATAGCAGAGATCCATGACGGCATAGTTAATACATGACCTACTCCAAAAAAAGACCTTTTAAAAGAATTAATTAGACCTTTATTTGTAACGTTTTTATTATTGTCGTCAATTCGGTTGGCCACTATTTATATACATGGAGTCGCCTTGGCTATTTTTGGTATGCGATTCCTAGTATGCAATTAGTGACTAACGGAAAAAACGAGAATAATCAAGAAAAGGAACAAATGAAGGTCTAATTAATTCTGCGAACATGTCTTCTATATATCGCCGATGGTCTCTGTTAATCCTTCCTTGTATTGTTACTTTCATTACCTTCCTTGTATTGTTACTTTCGTTCTCAAACCATGGTCATGCACTGCATCGAACTTCACTTCCATTCGTTTCGATTCATCTTGCCACTGGTTTCAAATGATGTCCGACAAGAATGAGGTCGACGCTTTGTACCATTTCTCCTCACTTAATTCAAAATCTCCAGTGCAAGTCATTTTCACAATAGTCAAATCACACACAATAAGGGATCTTCTATTTGCTGATGACTAAGCCCTAAATGTAATGATCTACAAAGTATTATAGGCAGATTCTCCAAAACCTGTACCAACTTTGGACTTATTAAAAGGAGAAAACAGAAGTCATGATACAATCAGCACTTGGCAAAAGATTTCTTGAGTCCTGCATAAAGGTAAATGACATAGTACTGAAAGTTGTGAATATATTCACATACCTAGGTGTTCCGGTGTGTTTTCAGGGTGTTCCGGTGTGTTTTTAAGATGGAGGAATGTTTCTCTTTCGGTCTTGGATTACTCGGTTGTTCGGTTGTGTAAACTACTGCCAACATAAAACCTACCACTGTTTATGAACCAGAACCATAGTTACTATTAAGTCGACTGTTGTCAAACGTTGTTTTCCTATATTCATCTCTTTCTAATTCAAAAAGCGTTGGACTTACATCGGCCATGTTCTCAGAATGAACAGCCTAAGAATTCCCCAGCAGTCAGTATATTGGGTGCCACCTGGAGTAAGAAGAAGAGGGAGACCTAGAGAAACTCTACGAAGAACCATTAATAGAGAAGGCATGTCAATGAACCTAAACAACACGCAACAATTGAAAGACCTGGCAACACAAAGACAGAAATGGAAAGCTATGGTTTCTGCCCTATGTGCCGCCTATGACCCTGGAGGATCATAACATAACAGGTAGTACTTTATCACAAAAGGCCAACGTTGATGATGAAGTGTATACATGGATCGCCAAGGCAAGAATTAATGTCAGCAGAATGTACGCAACTGTGTGGCATAGAAATGGCATTAACCTACAGACTAAGCTGAAAGTTTACAGAGCCGCGTTACTTCCAGTTCTCTTATGCACTTGTGAAACATAGGGTGTGGTGTATAGACGTCATGTAAGGAAACTGAATCACTTTCACACAACTTGTCTCAGAAAAGTTTCGAACATCAGATGGCAAGACAAGATTCCAGATACAACTGTCTTTGACAGATGTGGTAACCCTAGCATGGACACTATTCTGGGCAGAAAAGATCACATAAAAAACACTGCAACATCGATCCTATCTCCTGGAAGACTACAGCCATTGATCGCTCAGCTTTGCAGAATCAGATCACTGCTGGCATCACTAAATAAGAAAAAAGAAATAACACTGCGGGAAATTTACCAGCGACGGAAGCGTAAAGACAAATCGGTTACATACACTCTCATACACCAGACCCTCTGCACTCCTGCATGCACTGCAATATAACATTCCTGGCACGAATTGGATTCATCGGGTATCTACGAACTCACAAACCAAATTAGGCAATCATAAATGTTTTGTTTCTGCTTGTTGATCACATTTATTGTTTTTCATGCCACGCTCGTCTTTATTTGCGAAGAAGGAATATCATCATCACCTATGCCAGAACATCACCTGCCAAAGAAACTTCTCTATGGTGTGCTGGAGTATGGTACAAGATTACAAAGTGGCCAAATAAACCGCAACAAGGACTCATTAAAGACCTCACTGAAAGCCTTTGAAATAGACCAAGATACATGGACAAAACTTACACAAAATATATCTACATTATTCTCTACAGTAAAAAAGAGCGCATAATCTTGTAAAAGAGGAAAAATGCAGCAGCTCAATAGCGGAGAGCAGCTAGAAAGTTACGGATACACCAAAAGCAGTCAACAGCGGTCATTCCATGCCCGGACTGTCCAAGGACATTTGCGACTAGAATAGGGTTTGTTAGCCATCTACGGACTCATAGGCATGGACATATCTCTAATTGAGTTCCAATAGTGGATGTAACAAATGGGCATCATCACTTGTGATGGACGAACAGCTACCTTATTTATAATAGATTTCTAGATTTCAATGTCTGTAGTCTAATGTTTTTGTGATATTGTCTTTATTTGTACTGTATTTACTGTTTGTTCACCGTATTTTCTTTTAAAAACCTTTAAATTAAGACTTTGACTTGTATACTGTTATTTTGTATTTGTGTTCATACCAATACCATATAGTCTGATAGTGAGTACGTTCATTGTAAAGCTCATCAACACCTGTAATATACCTAAGTACTATTAATAGATTAGAGTGCTGATCGCTACACTCTTATACGAGACGTTCATCAGTTACATCGTCAGAACAATTCCGAGACTTGTATGCTATATTCTCCCGATATGCTTCCCGTAAGTATGACTGGACACCTAAGTCAGTTGCATTTCGGACCCTCGACCGCTACATCGATGACACCCAGCGTGACATCCAACGACTCCACTTCACCCGAGTCATCTTCCCGGCTGCTAATGGGGTGCTGTTGTCGTCTGTCGTAAGAATATATATCGATAAGAGTGCCGGGGATTGTCGTCCTACCCCCTGTTCTACAAGGCCAAACATGCAAGAAAGACCCTATTGTAGACTACAACGACACAGTCTCTACCACCATCAAATGTTTGCTCACAACATCCTCCCCACTATAGCAGCCCCAGGGAAAGCAGTTTGGGTAAGCTAGCATTATATATGCTACCTAAAATTCACAAGACTTTCAACCCCGGTAAATCTATTGTCTCTACATGCTCCTGCCCTACGTAACACACCTCGAAATTTCTGGATAGTGTATTTCAATCATTAGTAGAGCAACTCCCTACATTCCTGAAGAGCACTAACCATTCCTTATCTATCTTAAAGAGAGAAAGTATGCCTCTGCCATGAATTAGCATCAACCTTAGAACAGCTAAACGATTATCCGCAACAACTGTAAACAACAATTGATGGACCTCTGGGTCACTAGCTCAAAAGGAGGAGTGCTATATGCAGACACGTTCCAACCAAATCCACACGACAGCATAAATAGACTACATCGCAAATATCAAAACATAATATTTAGACTGCGAACAACACATGTACAACTTAACAACTACATAAAATTAAAGCAGACCATACACCATACTGTAACCACTGTAACAGACAGGAGGATGAAACAGTATAACATTATTTTATTTAATATCCTGCACTACAAGACCTACGAAAACAACTGTTACCACCAAACCCGTCCATCATTAACACCTTATCTACAGAAACAACATAACTGAAGAAGACATGCACCTACCACAGGTAGGAAAGACACATGTTAGAATGAGTGAAAGTTCGCAAACCCGGAGATTGGATAAGTAAGTTAAGTTAAATTAAATATCCCCCGCTTACAATTATCGTCTCTTTCTACTTGATGTCTGCTCCAATTGCACCTCATACCACACTCAAAGGATATCAGGCCTTGAAATTTTTCCTCCATAAGCATCATCATCCATCTTTGTTGTATCTTTACTCTCATTCGTCTTGATGAGCTTGTACTCACTATTAACTCCTTTGAGTTGGATGGACACTTCTTCGACCATATCAGTATTGCTGCCATGGGCACCACGATGGACCACATTGAGCATCAAGTATGGGAATACTATGTTGGGCTCTTCCCATTGATGTTCCATAAGTAAATCGATGATTAATAGGCATCACTGATATGTCTAAGGCTGATCTGTCACGCTTCTTACACTTCATCGATAACTTCCACCCAGCCATCAAGTTCACGCCCTAGATGTGTACATCCCTTATGAACTTTCCAGACATATCCATTATTGTCCAACCCTCCTGTTGTAGCACATCAGTACACTGCAAACCGACTGATGCCCATAGCTTTCTCCGATCCTCTACAATCTCACCCCTGTACTGCCAACCTTCGTTTCGCAGACGGCACTTAATGTGATGAATCCATAAATCAAAGTAAGTCAAAGTATTATCATATGACATATTCAATTCATTCCAGAACGTAATCTTTTCTAATGGGTTCTCCGAATACTTCGAGATTTTGGATGAGTTGACCTGCCGCAACCAGAGCAATGTGATATATCACTGCACCATCAACGACTTGTGTACCACTTTTTATATGATGCAGAAACAGTTATATGCGTTTTACACGGTGATTGAAAAACATTCCTTCCGCACTGTATATATCAATGTTGAACGCATCGCATGTAAATTAGAAAATAAAGCAGTCATCAATTCTGTACTGTTTTCAATAATTAGTCAAAAGCAAGGGAAACTGTTAATCTTTGTTGTTATATTCATTCTGTAGACAATTCGTATCCACTTTCTGCATAAGTTCAACATTTCCAAAACCAAATCAGTTTAAGCCGAAGTCACCATTTACCTGCTCAGAACGATTGTTACAGAATAAGGTGACAATTGTTTAATGTTCAACCGCATTGTTTCTTTGATGTGTTGTGTAACGACAATCGTGTCCTCTTACTCTATGCTATTGCATATTAGCTAAAACTATCTAGTTTGATCAAGAACGTGCCCAGTGGTAGGCAGTAAATATAACATAAACGATGACATCATCATCTTCAGATTGCAACATGCTATAGCAGTCAATTCAGTCATGGCAGTCTTTAAGACCCAATGATGATCTTGAGTTGGTTTGTCCGTTTCTTTAATTGATATTCAAGACCATATAAAAGGAATTAATTTAAAGGGTTCAAACCCACTCCTTAGGAAAATAGACTATAAGATTTAGTATTGAGAAACTAGTAAATCGTTGTGTAACTTACCCCCTCCCCCACTTTAGTTATTTTCCTTTTAAAAAGACTATCAGAAATATAATAAAAACGAAATGAATATTTTTTTCAGCAAAAAACACATTTCTTACAAAAGTCGTATTTACGGCCCTGGTCTTATTGAGGTGCTCTTTAATATAGTGTGCCCACCTTCTTCTTGGTCTGCCTTTTTCATCGTCCTTGCAATATCCCCTATATTATGATTTTTAAAGCTGTTGTGTCATTTAATATGGTCAAAATATTTCAGTTTTCTGAAGAGAACCATGTTGTTCAGCCAGTTTTCTTTTACATTCAATTCTCTGATGAGCTGATTGGTGATCTTTTCATCCATGGTATTATCTCTTTTGTAGAATTTTGATTCATATTCTGCAATTTTTGTCACTTTATTGGTGATTGTCCATAATTCACAAACAATTATTTATACTTTGGTAATAATACAGACACTAAGTAATTCTCATTTTGTTATGCTGTTCCAGCCTAAGCATGTTTTTTATTTTAAATTTACGCTAGTTTCTTTTATGTGATGACGAACCTCCTTTTAACTTCTTCATAGCAACCGTAGCTGCTAAGAGAACTAAGTTAATTCAATCTTTCGTTTCGTTCTAGCTCTTTGTTAGTAATAGAGATTGAGAATTTGGTGGTATTGTCGCTTGTTATAACCTTGGTCTTATTGTCGTTCAAAATTTTGTTTTGCTTTTATTTATGTTCTATGATGGAACCTATTAAAGGTGAGACGGTGTTTGCTGTTTAACATAATGTTATATATATCACGATCGTATCCTAGTTCGTGAACTCAGATATTGAGTGGTTGGAATTTTTGTCACTGCTGGTCATTTCTAACATTTCTCACTGCGTAAATATTGAAGACCTATAGTGATAGGGCACTCATTGTCTCACTCAGATTTCTATACTGAAATCAGTGCTTCATTATCTACTTGTATTGTTGATTTTTGGCATTGGAACAATGTTTTGATGAAGTGAATTACAATTAAGTGTAGGGAAATTCCATATCTCTCGTGGTATTCCAAAGTTTCTGGTGGTATACATAATATCGAATTCCTTACTATAGTCAATAAAACATGTGTAGATGATAATGTTTAACTCAAAATTTCTCTATGTTTTGCATATTAAAAATGTTACAACTGCTGCCGCTGCATGCGTCTCATCTAATAATCCTTCCATTGGCTGGCTACAGTCATTAGAGAAATGATACTATAGTTGATGCGTAACGTTAGATTTCCTTTCTTTGGTAGAGATATTTTGTTCCATTCTATCCGTTCCTTCACCATTAAATATTTGTGTGCTTCCGTCGAAGTCGATGATGACCATTCAGCTCAATCGGGATGATGATGTCTGCGGTGTGTCAGACTATGACTAATGAGTCAAATCCGTGGTTGAAAATTGTCTACCACGATCTGGGCATGTGTGGGAGGTGTATTTTGGATATTGAGCAGCTCTTGTCTTTCTTCCAGCGCTTTTTGTTGTGCGGCTAGATATCTGAGATTCTCTGCAGCTGCTGCACCACTGATGATTCTGCGACCCCAGTCGGATCTGTCTTGTGCAAGATTCTTTCAAGAATTTGTGTCTATTTTGAAGTGTCAGTGGTGTCTTAAGAATGTGTTTAAAATGCCTCTGCTGTCCTCCTTCCATGCAGGAGCCAGTCTGGAGTTCTCCATATAACACCATTTGTGGTAGACGATGATCTTTCATGCGGATCATGTGTAGCATTTTTGCGCCTTCATCAATATTGTATGTATGCTAACAGACTTAAATTTCATCAGTACTTCACTGTCTGATATTTTATCCCACCAATAGATGTTGAGTATCTGACCACGGCAGCATGGGTGGAAGAGGTTAAGTGTTCTAGCGTGTCTGGCACATACTATTCCTGTTTCACAAGCATAAAAGAGTGATGATATTATTGCTTCGTAAACTATTAGTTTGTTGGTAGTTGTTATTCCCCTTCTTTCCCACACGTTTTCTCGCAGTACATATCTGTGTACATATTGCAGGGCAAATGAGGACTATTGTGGTATCTTCCATCCTGGATTAATTGGGCAGGAATATTATCGATCCTGGAAATCTACCAGGAAGACCCGTTTTTAATGGTCCGTTTAACTTAATCTACGATCAGCTCTGGCTTTATTTCTCTGCTGTTGTAGACGCGAAAACAACAATGCTGAAAACGACACGAAAAGATAGATGCATGGTGAGAGACGAAAAGACAACATAACTTACTGAGTAATATGAAAGGGAAGCACAGCGTCAGAGGGCAGCGGCAAGTGAAAATAGAAAGGGAAAACGTTCCCTGAAAATCGGAACTACAATATATGTTAGCTCAAGACAAGCTTCTAGCTACAGGTGCTCCTTACGAGCAAAGACTCAGACCCAATCGTGGGTGCCCGGCAAAGAAAGCAGCCCTGACCCAATTCTAATGTCTAGCTTTCCTATATTGGAAACACGCTCGCGAAGAGAAAGCGTTGAGTACCGATTGGCTCAGGCACAAATGGGACAAGGTCGTTCAGCTGGGACCTGGACGAGGGGTTCACAAATTCGGTGAACGACACCTCGGTTAAGAAGGCAAAAGAGCTTGGGTCCAACTGTTCTGTCGAGTTCTTCCTTAACCGGAACTACGCTCGCGGATGAGAAAAGGTTCAGTACCCGATGGGCACAGAAAGTCTAATTACACGATGCAAGTGCACTGACTGTGGAACATCTCGTGCGAGATAGACGTGAACGACAATGGTCTCAGCGAAGAGTCATTGCACACCAGTGCGCCCATCGACAAATAGGCAGGCTGTCACAGGTTAGGGAAGACCATTACCTGAATTAAAGGCATGACAAAACGGATGTGCTGGAACTCGGATATCCGGGCCACAAAGTGTGCCAACCGAGGTGCAAATAACACAGTTCAACTGTGGAACTGGCAGTACAGCGTACTTCACGCTCTCCGGCGGGAATAACACGAGTTTTTCGTTGTGGTTATAAGAGAGCGAACGCAAAAGAAGAAGAAGAAGAAGAGGCTCTCGTGTCTACCCAAGGTTAGCAGAAACCAATATCCTAAAAGTACATCCTCGAGGTGCACCCTGGAAACAGAAATACAGCTGCTCTTGCTGTCTTCCTGGCCAACACTTTAGGCTCGTGTTTGTGGATGTGGAGGCTGTAGATGGAATGAGAATTCCCTGCAAAGAGACATGCAATATCTTCGAGACCTCTACGCCAATACACTGTTGGCATACAGTGACGTAAGACATCTGAGCATTTCATCTCGACCAGCCACACATGCAGAAACATTGGTAGGTCGGACAATATTGTCCTTGTCCCCTTTAGGTAGATCTCGCTAGGATATGGTGAACATAATATTACACATTGAATCTGGAAAAGGTAACACGAACTAGCGGGCAGCGTTGTGTATATTAAACGATGTAGTGGCAACGAAGCTAGAATTGTCCAGCAAGAGACCGACTGGCGGAATTGCTGTTCATGCTCGAGAACACACATACGCCTACATGTCCAACTACAATTGACCCCATTCAAAAAAGAGTCATGGCTCTGATATTGGATACGCCAACTTGAGCACACACTCGTGGGTATGGAAAAAGCTTTGAATACAGCTCCCCACATCAAACAGGAAATGAATTGAACAAATCTCGAGGAGCACAATGTTCAAAACTTGTGTCCGAAGCAGTGTTGAGACTCCTTGGACTATGAATGTTGTGGGAAATGTAGACTAAAGCAAGTCATTGTCTTTGAGGACATCGCAAATCAATTCTAACTCGACTATCGTCGTTGCCCAACACGGCTCACACAGAGATAATTGGGCTCAGTACCCAATTACATAGAGGGGAATGATGCCTGTCTTACAAGAAACTTGTTCACCGACTGCGAAACTCCTTGTCCAGGATATGAGCAATATTCCTACTACTTTGGGTGATAAACGCAATGGCGGAGAGTCAAAACAATGGCAGCATCTGATGATGTATTGGAAGGCCATAACAGACGGATGATGCGAGTGCGTGAGACATGCACAGGTAAAATACCAGACCTCGAGGTGTTGGGTAAAGTAGCACCTTGTCTAGGAAGGTGTATCAACTATGCATCTAATTCTACTGTCGCCATTGCCAACACGGCTCATACAGAAGAAATTAGGTATGGGTCATAGGCACACAAAGGGTGGTAATGGAACGGACTTCCTACAAGAGGAATAGCTCACTGGCTGCGAAACGCCACAGAGAAAAGATACACAATAACCCAGGAAACTATCAGTTCGTCTTGTGACTACCCTCTGAGTAGAAGGTTGTTTCAATCTGAAAGCTGAAGTCTCCTGGATATGAAAGAAAGCTCTGAGAAGCCACCCCATTGCACATAGGAAGTAAAAGCAAATCTCTCGCTATTCCTGTGAATAAAAACCAACCACCATTTGAAATCTAGATTACACAAGATTGATTACAATTAACCCAATTATTTCACCAATGAGTCTTTTTTCTTCCTTTTTTCCACTAGCAAAAGAAGATTCTTTATTCTGATCAAGTACTAAGCCATAAATGGGAGGCGCTTGTTATAAGAGACGCAAAGATAACAGACTGAGTTATTCATGGGAAAGTAGCGGCAACTGGGATTTCAGATCTGTTCCATCAGACTCTGAATACGAAATCAACACGAACGACCTTTTGCTAATAAAGAGAAAATGGAAATTGCTGACAGCGGACAAAACAATACGAGTATTTGCGTATTCCTTATTTGAAAAGTAAGATAAGTGTATTTGTTTTATTACACAATTTAAAATTGCTCATGACAAAAATGTTTCCTGAATATTTCAAGTGCATTAGGTTCAGGTATGCATATAATGTATTGTCTATCCCCTAGTGGAAATTGTTCAAATATTATATTCAAATTTGAATACATGCAGAATATCATGCAAATCGTGTATAATTTTGAAATATTCATGCATCCACTGAACAAAATCCTCTTTACATGGAAACAACTCTGAAAACATTGAACACAAAAGTAAATAAGATTTCTGAATACACTTGTTTTGTTTGGCAATAATAGAAAATATGCTATATAATAATGAAAGTTAAAACCTACTTACCTAGCAACACCATTTAATGTTTGTTGAGAATTTGATAACTGTGTAGAGCTACATGCAATTTTAGAGGCATCAAAGGCACTAGAGGAAAAGAGACCAAGGGAACAAACATAGTCTTCTTATATGGCTGCAAGTCCGATCTCCAGAACATCGAAAGTGAACCTGAAGATCTCCTAACAAAAACAACTCTAGAACTTTTTAATAAACTGTCTACTAACAACATAGCGGTGTTGCAAAGATTCCTGCACACTGCGAAATTGAAGTAAGGGTGGCAGCTGATAGACTCAGAAAAAAAACCAGGTGCAAAAAGGAACAATTCCATCAAAGAATCTTAAAATAATGAACACAAAAGCAAAATACTTTCCCTGACTGAAGGAAAAACTATCATTAAAAAAATACATTCATGGAGTCTGAGAACAAACAGGCAACGACTCCACAGGACCCCATCCTAAATCTAAAAAGAGAAAACTACCATTTCTAGGCACCGCACAAGACACTCTAGACTACATGAGGCTACATGCACATCTCCACAAAATAAAGGGTTTTTTTTAACTGACCAATATCCATGTCAAAATGGTGCACAGACCCCATAACAAATTCTGCAGACATGTCCACTTTTTGACGACTTGTTGATTAAAATGTGGCCTCAAGATTTTTTATACCAACAAAAATGTGACCTCAACAGATCTGGAAGTGAAACTGTGGGGGTTACCTTGAGGACTTGCAGCTCAATGCTGAATTCATGGAGGCTTTCATCCTGACTGTATATACTTCTGAGCATATTAAACTGATCGCAGAGGAAGAAGACGAAAAACGAAGACTACATCTAGCTTATTCAATGGGATGTTTTCTGTGAAGATTCGTCTGATTGAACACCATCTCATTGTTTTTCTTAGGTTTCCATGCGAGGGACATGCAGTATTCTTATGTAAAAGTAAAGCGTACAATTCCGTAGAATACTATGTTCTGAGGACTATATGTAACCTAAAAAAAGTAATTATTTTATTTCGTATTCGTTATGACCTTTTTTTACTTGAATTGTTCACGACTTGAAGAATTCTTTGAAAGATGAGCACAAAGAAGTCCATAAAGTATTGATATTTGCTTTATATGTTATAACAAGGCCTTCGACAATATTTCAATATGAAACATGAATTTAATGCTTCCACGAAAGACATCGGACTGATGAGAACTATACGTATATGAAACAAACCACCAATAGGATGTTAAAAAATTTAACCACCATACACTGAAATAAAGAGGGATAAAACAATAACATATTTTTTTTATCACCTAGCCTATTTAACATGAACACAGATGATGTTTTAAACATATAGAATGAATGCCGGGAATCAGGTTCAGTCGGAACATAATAAACAATCTGTGATATGCAGATAACACTGTCCTCTTACAAGAACGTGAATGGAGCTAAAAAGACTAACAGGAGCTATAAAGATTAAAAGAGTAAGATGATCAAGTAAAGAACATGGACTAGATATAAACATACAAAAAACAAAAACACATTATAATCTGAAAAATCGCAGGTGAACAGGCGTTAAACATAAAAATACATGGAGAGATATTAGTAGATCTTTATCAATTTCTCGGACACATAATTACTGATGACAGCAAATGTGAAACAGAAGTTAAAAGGAGAATAGGAATAGCTAAACGTATTTTCAATTACCCGAGGAGAATATTAACATCTAAACAAATTGCAAACTATAATATAAATTATAAAACACTTTATATATTTTACATTATGTATGGATGAGAAACATGGATTATGAACAAATAACTGGAATGCATAAATGACGCCTTTTAGATGTCTTCTTCTTCTTCTTCTTCTCGTTCGGAGTTTGACATGTCTACACAGCAAGTCCTGCTTTCCTAATAAATGCTGCTGTATTTGAAAGCTCCTCAGTGCTTCCATATATCTTTCTGTGGATATCCATCTCTGTTGTCCAGTGTTCTACCCTTAACTGGTTTAGTGTACTGCAGTCTTGCAGGATATGTTCAGTGGTCTGTGTTGCCTGCCCACAAGGACACAGTGGTGATGGGACAAATCTTAGCCTATTTAAGTGGCTGTTTAATCTGTTGTGTCCTGTTTTGAGACGGAAGAACCTTTTAGATGTGAATAAAACTGAACAGAGAATGTGATAAATTGCACAACCACATCTGAGTCTCGCTTATTTTCATTTATACTTTCATTTATACTGACACAAATGAGTGAAAAAACAATCGAATACACTCAAGATCTAAACACAGCACTTTTAGACCAGGAAAATACATTCGACGGAGTAGACAGAAACATTCTATGGGAAACCTTAAAAATTTATAACATCAGAGGAAGCTGTTAGATAACATAAAAGCGATATATCAAAAATACAAAAGCACAGTAAGAACAACAGATGGTATGACTGAACCTTTAAAAACAAGATCTGGAGTAAGACAAGGATGCATGTTTTCACCTTTAGTTTTCAACGTATACATGGACAGGATAATAAAAGATGCTCACATCAACAAAGACAAAAACATTGCAAATAAACCTAATCAGAAACTTAATAACGAAATCAACGAATTACTATTCGTCAACGATCAAAATCTAATATACAAAGATAAGGAAAATTTTCAAAACCACATCAATGCATTGTTTTTAGCATGTAAGAAGGACAATTTGAAAATTAACGTATCAAAAACATAAGTTATGAAAATTAGTAAGTCTGCAACACCAATGAATATAACAACAGATAACACAAAATTGAAACAGGCCAACGAATTTAAATATCTAGGTAGCATTTTTTCTGAAAATTGAAGACTAGACAGAGAAATAGAAACAATGTGCCAAAAAGCAAACACAGTGACCTACCAACTTTCACCATTACTTCTTCACCCAAAGATCAAGATAGAATTTTTTTTTTTAAACCAGATAATATCTACAATTTTTATACCAACACTCTGCTACCAATGTCAAACATGGTCTTTAGCAGCCTAGCAGCAGAGAAAAATCGTCCATGTGAAATGAAGTGTACGAGAAAAGCTGCAATGGTTACTAAACTAGATAAAATAAGAAATGAAGAAATTAGGAAAAGAGTTGGTATAATATCATGTATTGAACATATTGAAAGATGGCAAGTAAAATATTTCGGTCACCTTATGATAATGAACCCAAACCAAATATCAATAAAAACATATAAAAAAATAATATCCGGGCATAAGGCTAAAGGTAGTCCAAGAAAACGTTGGATAGAAAACATCAAGAGAGCCTTGAACAAACATGGACTTGATGCAACCAAAGCGACACATTTGGCCTTAGAACGACAGCTTAAGCTCAAACCCCTATGCTTAATGGCAAGTGTGAATACATTGAACCATCATTCACCTGGGGACAAACAAAAGACAATATATAGAAGAATAGAGAAGTTTCATGAAAAGAAAACGAACGAAGAAGTTCTGACACCACTTCGTAATTTAAAAAAAAAAAAACAACTCTTGAGCAGTGGCAAACTACTGAACGTATTTATATTGCATAGAAAATTACCAATTGATGGAAATAAAAATCAAACTAATCAAGTATTTTGGACATATTAAAGACATGATACCTTGTTGAAGACCTCACTTGAAGGTAGAATTTTGGGTTGGTGAGCAAGAGGTTGGCAGAGATACAAGTAGGTAGGGGTAGTATAAGATGGTCAGGCTGCAGTCTAGCAGAGTGCACCACCAAAGCAAGAGTCAAGATGTTGGAAGTATGTTGCAGTGAACCTTCGTTGCGGAGAAGAAACGTGATGATCATCATTTATACAAATAATTTTTTTTCTGACTGATTTCTTAATTTTACTTGTTTTGATACATTTCTCAGGTTGTTTGTTTCATTTCCCGACAAAAATAAACTTCTTTTTGTGGCGGAGACTGGAGAATTTATCTCATCTCAGCAATGGAAGGAACATGCATTATTTGCTCAGCATGTGCGAGAAATAGTGAACGCACTTAGCACAGTATTTCAACTCTTGGATCAGCCTTCGAAACTCCGAGAATTTCTTAGGGCTTTGGAAGAGTTTCACCGGAGTCTCCGAGGAATGAAAAAGATTTATATAGAAGTAAGCAACACTGGATTCAATGACAACTGTTGTTTATACCAGGGGTGGACAAACTACGGGCCGCATGCGGCCATTGGATATTTTGCGGCCCTCAAACACATTTTTCAATAACAGAACGATCGTCACAAACGATTTTTCCCCCATTAATATTACGCAGAAACCATTGGAATTTTAATTCGACTTTCTTTTATATTAAATATACAATATTTTTTCCCAAAATGAGATCATTTAAATATATATATATATATATATATATATATATATATATATATTATATATATCGTCAATGAAATTTTACTACGTTTAATATGAGTGTTTAATATTGAGTAATTTACTATATTAGAATTGACGTAATTTGATTGGCTGAATGTTTCTCAATGATTATAAGTACTCGGACGATATAATTTTATAAAGGTTGAAAATCGCCTTTCAAATTATAATTAATTGTGTTTAACTTTTAAGCATTATGTCGGGATGTATGTTTAGTTTATATTAAAAAGATGTTTCATACAAAACAGAATATCGCTAAAATCTGTTATAATTAATAATACATCGTTACAACAATAATGTATCGTAAGAAATAAACACCCTCCCCCTCCCTCTCATATCCCACGAATGGAATGCGCAAATACTCAATTTGCAATTATTTAAGCTGCGCAGTGCCTGGGGAATTTTTTGTGTTACTCTCTGGAGCATTGGATACTGCTCAATTATTAGTTTTTATGCATGGAATAAACAATTCTTTTAAAGATTTTGAAGAGTTACAAAGTGTTAGGTTGATCAAAGACACTACCACTGGCCTCGATATATTAAATGCTTTTAGTAGCTGTATCGAAAGAGCTGGGTTAATGTGGAACAAGATGACCAGTATCACAACTGATGGTGCTCGTGCTTTAACTGGAAAAATATAGGACTGATAAAGTTGATCAATGATAGGATTAAGTCAGAATATCTTGACCACGCAATATTACCACTTCACTGTGTGATCCATCAGGAAAATTTGTGTAAATCTGCTTTAAAAATTAAGCATGTTATTGATCCAGTTGTCAGTGTCATAAACCTCATCAGATCAAGAGGACTCAAGCACAGGCAGTTCAGAGCATTACTAGACGGTCTAGAAACTGAACATTCTGATGTCCTGTATCGCAGTACAGTTCGATGGTTGAGTCTCGGAAAGGTTATAAGGAGAGTATGGGATCTCAAAGAAGAAATAGTAATGTTTCTAGAGATCAAGGGCATAGAATGTGACTTCAATGCTAACATTGTTGATGCAGAGTGGAAGCCTGACTTTATATTTGCCATTGAAATAATGGACAATTTAAATGAACTGAATGTTAAACTTCAGGGCAATGGTTTGTTTGCTCATGAAATGTAAGTTCATATAAAATCATTTCAAGTAAAACTCTCACTGTTTTCCAGACAAGTAAAGTGAAAACATGTTTTGTCACCTCCCTTTGCTGAAACAAGAAACTATTTCTGATGAAATGAGTAAAAATTCAAAGCTGTTAGATGAATTGGTTGAAGAAATTGGAAGAAGATTCCAAGATTTCAAGAACTTGGAGCAGCACTTCAGTGTTATCAGTTCTTCTCTCAGTGCAGAAGCTGATACAGCCCCAGAGCACATACAGTTGGAGTTGCTTGAATTACAAGCCAATCATCACCTGAAGGAAACATTTAAGTCTGAATGTTTGTTGGATTTCTATGGTTCTTTGCCTGAACAATCATTCCTAAAAAACTTTGCAGCTAAATTTTTGTTATTATTTGGATCTACATATATTCGTGAACATAGATTTTTTTCTTGCTTAAAAATCAACAAATCTAAGAATAGGTCATTATTATCTGATTGAAACCTAAATGCAGTTATGCAAATTTCTACAAGTAAACTTGTTCTAGATTTCAATGGAATTATAAAATCTTACAAGCAATTACATACATCTCATTAGAAATTAATAATATCAATAAAATTGTAACTGTTGTGACTTTATGTGTATGGTGTTTTTTTTTAAATCTTCATTAAAACTATTGATATGAACCCATATTGTAACTGTATGCAACATAATATTTTTCAAACATTGTTAAAATATTTGCAAAACCTTTTATCCATATTAGAAAATACACTGTTATAGTGTAAGTCTGTTAGAAATGTAATTTATTTCAGAAGTTATCTACATTATGTAAAACTACATTTCTTTACAATAAAAATATTTAATTGATTACTTACCGAGAATTTTAAACACAAATACACATAATATTATATGTGGCCCTCCAATAGCTTTACAATTTTCAATGTGGCCCTCTGCACAAAACGTTTGCCCACCCCTGGTTTATACTATTGTTTTTTAGTGAATTGATTAGGGATTTGTGTGTGTGCGTGAAAAAGGTGGCGGAAAGCAAATCCATGATGTTTAATTTGGGGTTTTTTTCCTTCATTTTTATGAATATCTATCCATCAATTAACCGTAATTCTCGACACCTACAATCAGAATCAAAATAAGTTTTTGCTATAGCTTTCCCCCCATTATTTTCGCACATTTCGTCGGTTAGAGGTGGCAGGCGACACAAACTATATACATAGTGAGGAAATGAAAACCACGGTGATAATAAGAATTGTAAAGAATGAAGGCGTGTTTGTATTACGCTTGCAGATTTTCTAATGGCGAGAGACACGCATAAACCCGTAATTTGTCATGGTCGTAGGGATGCTACATCAAATACGTCAGAGTGATCCAGGGATATCTATTGTTAGCTATGCAGATGAGTGTGAAAAAATATTGACCAAATCCTCTCTGTGATATCGTCTACCAATTACTTTCATTGGATTCCTCTGCTTCCTTTATCTTCAACCACACACTACAGGATCGTTTTTGAAAGGAAATAATGTTGGTGTACACGTTCAAACCATCATGCACGTTTTTGTTGTTTTACTCTTGAAACTAGTGATTCTTGTGAACGTGCTGCCCAAAAAGATGGAATAACAAACAAAATACATTCAATTCTGACTATACATGTCCGAATGTAACAAGGTATTCATACCATTAATGGTATATAGGTATGAATTACTTTTCAGTAATTTCCGTACACACGTGAGATGCAATAACACAAGTTTGGAGTTAATTATCATCGATTGTGATGGACAGCTATTATTATTATTGTCGGTTGTAAGCCAATATTTCTGAAAGTTTCCTTATAGTTTGAACTTTTTCTAACTATACTGTTATATATTGTGTCAAGGACATTATTGCCAGTTGGATAAGTTTATCACCAGAATAGTTCAATAACGGATAGAAAACTAATATTACAATTAGGGCAATGACGCCAATGTTTGTGTACAATGACATCCAATAATCATTTTCATTATTTGGGTCTTTTTCCTTCTTATTATTGTGTTGTTATGACTACGCTCCAGTACGCTCTGTTGTGCAAAATACATTTTACCGACGCGCACAGCAAAGAAAGGTCAATACATTTAGAAATGCATTGACATCCCACATCAAAGAAAGGTCCAAATCGTGTTTTTTTTAAAGTTGGGAACTCTCAAGCCATTTGGACCCAATTCCAACCACTCTTTTGTCTAGTTCCCGGTTGATGTTGTCTTTGTCTTTATTCATTTTGTTCCGTCATTTAGGTCTTCTTATTGTTCGTTTCGTTTCCACATATGTATTTACGTTTTTTATTTACCTATGTTCCTATCCTTCCGGCATCTCGCTTTCATGATTCGCTCGAACACATTTGTGTGTCATTGTTATTTTTACTCGTTTTCTTTTTTATATTATGTGATGATCTTGATAAAGGTCTTTTGGTCGAAACGTCAATTATGTCATGTGTATTGTTATTTGTATTATTGCATCATATGTATTATTGTTCGTATTATTTCACGTGAGTATCCAACAGTGATAGCGTATTTGTCGACGTTCAGTAAAACTTCATTACCTGTTTCCTACGCAAGTGCTAGTGTCTCGTAAAAATTAGTCATATATATATATATATATATATATATATATATATATATATATATATATATATATATATATATATATATATATATATATATATATATATATATATATATATATATATATACATATATATATATATATACATATATATATATATATATATAGTTTGCTGACGAAATTACATTATTGTAGTTTTTGATGCTGAATCAGAGCCTTTTTTCTCTGACAGCGAACATGGTGTGCTATTTTTACTGAAAAAATATACAGGTAGAGATGTTGAAAATAGTAAAAATCGAAGCATATGTATCGTCGTGAGTTGTACATTTCATGCAATATGTGTTGTGGTGACATGCCCCCATGAACTTTCAAGTCTAATAACTAACCAGTGTCAAAGGATATCCGACAAAGTAGAGAGTACGGCAGTAACAAATATCAGAAGTGATAACACTAAGGTTAATTTACTAGTTGTTTCTTATATATGATAAACATGCTAAATGTAAATAAAAAATAACAAGCAATCCAAGAAAAAAGGACATATTCTACGTTACGGTACAATTGGAACCTTTATCAAGAAAACGAAAAATGAACAGGATTTAAAACAACAAATACACATGAGTGCCCTTGGCAGTGCATCAAAGTGTGTGTTGTGACGACACTATCTAGTCGTGTTGAGTGATACAATAGTTATTGGTGCGTCTCTCAGACCGGTATCTCCGACTTCATTACCAGTGATTGTTTGGACAGAACTGTGGTTCTGCTTGATGTCATGGATGTCCTGATCAATCTTAGTGACTGGCCTCTGTTGGCTGCACTAAACCACATCTCCACTTCAAGGAGTTGGCCTTATGAGGATCAGAGTGTTTAAAAAAGGTTATGTGAAAGGATGCAATCATCATCGTGTTTAGTGTAAAGAAAAATTAGTGCTATGTTACTTGAGTGCACGCCAAAGAACTGTCGACAAACAGAAATATATACTTACATGTGTGTTATGGAACATATATTACATCTTCTCTCACGCAGAAATCGGCTGTGCTGGGCCTACAAGGCACGTAATGGTGGTACAATGTTACTACGCTTATCTGACGGAAATCGCACGAATATCCGTGCTGATTAATATGGATCGAAAACAAACATCTTCTGTCTGCCCACAGTGAAACAGACTGCCTCAATTAATACTGCGATATATCCTTGTGTTGTTGGGCGCGAAAAGGGAGCAAAGGATACCAGCAATGTATCTGAATAATCCTTTAATGTATTTTCCATATGCCGCATATTTTAGTGAAATTTTGTGGCTGAGAGGTACAGATCACGTCCTGGATGACCATGGTGCTAATAATTACAGCCGCAGGCAAATGCGGATACAATACAAGAATCAGTGAACGGGTTTCTACGGAACAAATAGCAAACATAATTAAACGGAAAGAAATTCCGATAATCGCATGTACCGATGCATCCAATATTCGACATCTCAGCTATGAAAGTCCCTGACCACTTTACACGCTCGCTGCACACTGAGTGGGAGGTGGATGGCCAGCTCATTGCGCGCAAATCGATAGATCGGTATTTTAAGTTACGTCTTTTTAAGTTTCCGAGATAGTGAATAGCATATGAAATTAAAAAGTTGGTTGTTGTCACGTGAGTCTTGTATTGAACCCAATTGTGCAACTGGACGGTTTAGATAGCAGTGAAAAAATCTATATATTTTATTTTCTCTACTTTTGATGTAATATGTCTCAGAGCTTAATGACCATCTGTTTTCGGGCTTTGACAAGTTATATAGCCGCCAACCGATCATTTTTTGGCTGTAGTGATTTTATAGGCTATATAAATACGTTCAGTGAGTTACCATTGCTTTCTGAAAGGTCCTGTTGCACAATTTTCTGTGGCGGGATTCCAATCCGGTACGCGTTCGGTACCACGCCGCCACGAAGCCGGAATTGTTTAGTTACGTGATAGCGTGACGTAAAAGTTGGTAACTTTAAATCCCATCTTTGTCATCTCCCTTACCTCTTGCTGCTTCCACTTTCATGTTGAAAGCCCTTGCCGCTGGCCAATAAGGGTTCATTCTCATTAAGCGGCTGACTTAATTAACTCTCTGTTTTTCAATATATTTTACCACAGACGTTGTTCCGACAGTTCTTGTAATCTCTGTATTACTCACATCATCTCATCTTGTTCTGTTTGCTGCTTTTTTTTAGACATCTCATTTCACACGCAGTAAACTTTCTCTAGTTATTTAGTTAATGTTCATATCTGACATTGATAACATGATGTTGGTATGAAGATTGAATTTATGTATTTGAAATACTATTTCTCATGTTCTTCGCATATTTTTCTTACTAAGATATTTATTTCCTCAGTCTTTCATTAGGATCATTGATGACTCGTTGTATTACAACTTTGGTTCGTTATACGCAGGCGAAACTAAGAGGGCCTTCAGAAAAGTATTAACTATGGTTTATTTCAAGTTGACATGGAGGTTATTAGTCTAGATGAGCTGTCTGGAATGTCGTTTATTTGCTGTTAATAAATGTTATTTTATTATGTTATGAATACAATAATTAGGAGGCATTGAGGAATGTAGAACAAAATTAGAAGATAGCAGAAGGTATATAAATCGGAACCGTTCAACAGGAGGATGACCGATGCAGTTGAATGCCTAATGATACATACATGTGTTAAATGTTTGTAGGCAGCGACGAATTAACATGCCTGTGTAATGTGTATGTGTTATTGCTGCCGTCAGTGTTTATATTGACTATTCCTAATAAAATTTAGGAATATACATGTTGGACGTCTTGATTAAAATCCCGTCTTTTTTTAGATTAGTTAGTTAGTTAGTTAGCTAGTTAGTTAGTTAGTCGCTGGATCAGCGTCATTGCACTCCGGACAAGTCCATGGGTGCTCAGATCTCTCCTTGAGTGTAGCTGCCATTACACGTTGACTGACGGTCCTAGTACGCAGTTGATTGACCATCATTCTTTCTTGCCCACGAAACCGCTCCGTTCTAGCGACACCACATTTCAAACCAAATTCCTTTATTCTAGCCTTGGAACAAGAGTCATCGTCGCGTATACAGTCATTTGCTCGTGCGTTTTCCCGTAGGGCGTTCAAAGTGAGCGATCTATCGCTCCACCAACAGCCGTAGTAGTAGCGTGTACGACCAACCTATCTGCTCTCTCATTACTCCGGACTGCCGCATGTCCAGGCACAAAAATGAAAGTCACTTTACGCATACAGCAATTCTTCACTGCATCCAGCGACTGTTCCAGAATGTATCCCGCCTGAACTTTCACAATCATGCTCATCGAGTCAATGAGTATGCAGACATGCTCGCAGATAGTCTGCGAACAGACCCATTGCAAAGCTTTGGTTATTGCCAAAACCTCCATTGTTATGCTGCTTGTCGTCTGAGCGAAAGCACCACTTTTCTCTCTGATGGTTTCTCCTCACCTTTTAGCCGTGAAGGCCCATGTACTTTTGATGTGTCTCTCAACCGACCCATATGTATATACAATCATAACACCTACCTTGGAATTTTCACCGATTAGACCGAGTACCTCCGACTCCACCACTGTCGGACACCATTCCCTGCATTCTCTACTGAGTGTTATCATTACTTTGAAGGCTGTCGGACAATCTAAGGGCGCACGACTCCATTCCGTACCAGGTAGCACATCCTCCAATCTACACACACTCTGTATAATATCTTCTGCGTGCCTCATCCACGACTTTCCTCTCTTAAATCGACTGCCTTTCACTTTGAGAATTTCAGGGTGTAGAGGATGTTCTTTATCAGCAGTGATTTGTATGTAGTCCTGCGCCCTGCAGATTTGTATTCTTTGCTCTGCAGTTGGGCAATCCAGTAAGTATCGCATAGCTCGTGCCGACGTATCTCTCGTACACCCCAAAATGATTCGCATTGCCTCATTCTGGATTCTATCACATCTTTATGTTTGAGTCTGATTCAGTGTTAGAATCGCCAGTACGTACTCTACCACCGCCACCACCAATCCATGATACATTAGAAATAGCAGCCTCTGTTCACATTGAGCAGTAGCCATAATTTTCATCGCCGCAAGACTTTATAAGCCTGTACAATGATGTGGTCAACATTATCTTTGAAACTCAGCCTGCGGTCCAACATAACCCCTAAGTACTTCATTGTGCCGGTTTTCTCGAGGACATCCCCTCTCAAAGTAACCGATGACGTGGGCATGTTTACTATGTGATTTTTTTTTTTTAGAGAAATGGGTTTGTCGAATTCTGAAATATATAGACTCAAACGTGGAGGCGAGTCGGTGCCAGCTGAACGGTTGTGATTCAAATCATGTATATCACCTTCTGATTTATTATGCAACGCTTATTTTGTTATGTAGACTTGTAGAGTGCATATAGAATTTTTAGTGAGCTATATAAACCATTAAGAATGAGTACATGTGAATGGAAGGATAAAATCAGAAACTCAGATATTATAAACACACTGAATATTCCAGAGTGTTGGTTACTAAACACAATAACAAAAAGAAAACTACGCCTGTTTGGTCATATAAAGAGACATAACTGTTTAGAAAGACAAATAATGGAGGGAAGAGTACCTGGGAAGAGGAGAAGGGGCAGACCAAGAAGACGATGGACTGACGACATTAAAGATAATATGAATACATCGCTAGAAAATGCAAGCCACATCGCCCAAGACAGAGAGAGGTTCAGCGAGTTCATTGGGAAGACAACGTTCTGGAAGGAATACGTCACATGACACATGTGAATACCATTAAGAAACTAAATGTACGAACAAATAACAGGAACGAATGCCTAAACGGATGCAAAATTAGAGGATCCATAAATAATGCGCATAAAACATATTAAGCGGTAAACCAGAATAAAAGGAAATATCAGAAGCAATGCAAGAAAAAAATAGAGAGAAGTTGATATTAGTTGTAAGGGTCTCATTCAAACCGGAAGGGAAACTTCCTGAAAGGAGGGGGGGACACGGAAAGAAAATATTGAGAACCAGTACTTAAAATAATAACTCATATGTTGATGGAGTCGATATGGGAGCATAGAATCTTGACACTTATCTGCAAAGCCGTAAGAAACCACTAAGGGGGTTTTGAGGTGAGTTTGCTGTCCACTACCATACAGACTCAAAGTGACACAGAAGTCATGCCGAAGTCGGTTGTGTCAAGCCGATGTGTCAGATATCTTAGCTAAGATGTAAATAATTACACATGCACTCCGCTCTCCAGACTATATCCTTCTGATATGCAGGAGTTTGTGAACTAATGAGGAAGATGAATAACTCGGACGAGAGGAATATCTCTTGGTACTATATTTCTTGTTCATAACAAGAGTGTGGATTGTGAAATCACTAAAGGTAGAAAATATTTGGAGAAAAAAAATTGACCAGATGAAACGAGGTCAGAAGTATGGAGAACAAAAACGACATAGCCAATCATGAAACTACTGACCTTCACAAATGTATTCCTGCATGGAACATATTGTTTGAAATTATAAGATAGGAACACCATTGAGATATTCACAGACATAAATAACCTGGCACAGTGACAGAAAGACTGAAATAAACTTTTTGACTAGATAGTACAAAAACTGACTGGTTGTGTTATAAAAAGTCAATGATGATTGAAACATGTATGCATAAAAGAGTCAAGAACATGGGAGAGATAAATAATACATGTTAAGGATTAGACGATCTAAGTAGCAACAAAAAATTGATGATAGTAGATGTATGCTTTTAGGGGTGTAATTCACAGATACCTGAAGTGTGATATAGAGAGGTTTATGCAGACAATAGTGATTAGGTATGTTTGAAGTACAATTGTTTCGTTGTTTGTTAATATTCCTCACATAAATACACAATTCAACGAACAGGTTGTGTTGTTCCTTTAATTTTTCTATCTTCGAAAAAAAAAAATTTGTAAAAATACGTCACGATCAAGGATCAAACCGCGAACTCTTTAACACAAGAAAGATTGCTTAACCACGTCACCACGCACCTAACTTTAATTACAATTCCAACAACATCCGCTAGGAAAATATAGTACAATTTTCACACATTAATTTTTTCTTTAATGAGAATACTGTGGTGGTCTCTTACCGAAAGAAGCGCGGGCATACACCTGATGATTATCTATCTATCTATCTATCTATCTATCTATCTATCTATCTATCTATCTATCTATCTATCTATCTATCTATCAGACAGACAGACAGACAGATAGATAGATAGATAGATAGATAGAAAGATAATATATATATCTATCTATCTATCTATCTATCTATCTATCTATCTATCTATCTATCTATCTATCTATCTATCTATCTATCTATCTATCTATCTATCTATCTATCTATCTATCTATCTGTCTGTCTGTCTGTATGTCTGTCCGTCCGTCTGTCTGTCTGTCTGCCTGTCTATCTATCTATCTATCTGTCTGTCTGTCTGTCTATCTATCTATCTGTCTGTCTGTCTATTTATCTTTCTATCTATATATCTGTTAGCTAAATCCCTTTTTTGCCTTTCAGCGTCAGGGGAAGAAGAGTTTTCTGGAGACGCTCCTCTTGTGTGCTGAGTATATTGTGAAATATGTCGCCTCTTTTATTTAATAGTCCATCGTTTTCGTTGTTGCCCTCTAGATCTGCCTTTGCTATATCTTTGCAGCATAACTTGCTGTGGTATGCTGTCTGATGGTAGTCTGTTGATATATGCAAACCATTTTATCTGTTTTACTATCTATAGATATTATTTGATGATATCATCATCATCATCAAGTGCCGTCTCCGCAACGAAGGTTGGCTGCAACGTATCTCCAACATCTCCTGTATCTTGTCTTGGTGGTGCACTCTGCTAGACTGTAACCTGTCCATCGTGTAATGTTACTCTCCCACTTGTATCTCTGCCTACCTCTTGCTCGCTTCCCTTTGACTTTACCCTCAAGTAAGGTCTTCAATAGAGTGTCATGTCTTTTAATGTGTCTAAAGTATTTTATTTGCCTGATCTTTATTTCTCTTAGTAGTTCTTTCTTCATATTAAGTGTCTTTAGCACCTCTTTATTTGTTTTCTTCTCTTTCCATGATGTTCTCCCTATTCTTCTATATACCCACATCTCAAAGGCATCAATTTTGTCTTATAATTGTTTATTTAGTGTCCATGTTTCTGAGCCATACATTAATATGGAATAGATGTAGCATTTTTTAATTCTCATTTTTAACTTCTTTGTAATTTGTTTAGATATTAATAATTTCCTCATGTCACACAAGGCAACACACAAAAATCATCACAGATAATTTTATATGGGTTTTGTAGTATTTGGTTAGCTGATTTCAAATCTGTCTTTAGTTTTTTTCTACCACGTAACATTTTTTTGTAATAGCTAATTATAATATCTTTCAACAGTGGTTATGACCACAAATCGAGTACAATGTTTTATTTAGATTGGTATCGATACTTTATTACTGGCTGTTACAATTTTGTTCAGTTTCGGGTCACGTGATTTAGTATCGATGCTACCATTTTTGTGTATTCGATAGGATAGTAAATCCATTTATACACGTGTGGTGTTTGCTTAAAGTAATTACGACAAGTATATTATGAGATTTCGTTGTTTTGTACTTTCTTTTATTTTAAAGGTTGCAAAAACCTTGCATTTGTGTACTTGATAACTTATTTTGATAACTTCATTGATTCCTCGCGAAGAAGCTTAAAGGCAGTTCTTTAACACAATGGAAATTTAAAACCAAGCATACCAGTTGCACATTCTGTTTATCTGAAAGAATCTTATTACAACATGAACAGCTTGCTTGAAGTTATCCATTATAAAACACACCAGTGGAGCATCTGTGGTGATCTAAAGGTCATTGGCATGTTGATGGGCATGCAAGGAGGATTCACTAAATACTGCTGTTTCCTATGCCTATGGGATAGTCGAGCAACAGCGGAACATTATGTCAAACGTGTCTGGGAGCCCAGGCATATCTATACGCCAGGAGCAAGCAGTGTCCAAAATATGCCCCTTGTTGATCCACAGAAAATATTTATGCCACCTCTCCATATTAAGCTAGGACTGATGAAAACCCTTGTGAAGACCATGGGTAAGACAAACTCAGAAGGTTTTCAGTACCTTGTTAATAAATTCACAAACATCACTGCTGCAAAAATGAAGGAATGGATATTTATAGGTCCACAAATCAGATCTGTTTTACAAGATAAAGGTTTAAAACAGTCTCTGTCAGGAGCTGAGCTAGAAGCCTAGGAGGCATTCAAGTGGGTCTGTGAAAACTTTCTTGGTAATCATAAGTCCCCTACGTACAGGGAAGGAGTTCAGCGTCTAATAGATTCTTACCAGAACCTTGGCTGTCGCATGTCATTAAAAGTGCACTTCTTGCACTCCCATGTAGATTTCTTCCCAGAAAATCTTGGTATGGTGAGTGAAGAGCAAGGAGAACGTTTTCACCAGGACATTCAGTTAATGGAGCGCCGTTATCAAGGTTTGTGGAATGAGAGTATGATGGCCGACTTCTGCTGGATGCTATTCCGTGATAATCCAGGCGAAGAATATAACAGAAAATCAAATTCCAAGCATTTTTGAAGAAACATTCTACATATCTATGCTGTGATGTGAGTATATTTGATTTAGTCTAGAAGATGTGAATCATTTGCTTAATTGATGTTTGCGATTCTCGAAAAAAATACAGCCAAGTTCAGTGAAAACTAACATCACTCATAACTTTAAAACTTGACGTGATAGAAAAAAACTGATACCAGATCTGAAATCAGCGCCAAAAAATCCTTTAGAAAAGTGTATTTTGGTTTCAGATGATTAAAAAAAGTTTTATTTTGTTGCCTTGTGTCATTGAAGGTACTTTTAGCCACTCCTATTCTCCTTTTAACTTCTGTTTCACATCTGCCATCATTTGTGACTATGTGTCCAAGATATTGATACTGTTTTACTTGTTGTAGTTTCTCTCCCTGTATGTTTATGTTTACCTCCTGTTCTTCTGTGTCTTTGCTGATTATCATGGTTTTTGTTTTTTGAATGTTTATATCCAGTCCATATTCATTACTTGATTTATTGACTTGATCTATTAGTCTTTGTAGTTCATGTTCACATTCTGCTAAAAGAACAGTGTCATCTGCATATCTAATGTTGTTTATTATTTTCCCATTGATCTTGAGTCCTGGTAGTTCTTCTATATTTTTAAAGATATTCTCTGTGTAGATATTAAATAGGCTTGGTGATAAAATGCATCCTTGTCTTACCCCTCTTCTTATTTCTATGTATGGAGAGTAGCTGTTTACACACCTTATTGATGCAGTTTGTTCCCAATATACATTTATAATCAGCCTGATGTCTTTTCCATCTATGCCGATTTCTTGAAGACATTTGATTAATTTTTCATGTTGGACTCTGTCAAAGGCCTTGCTGTAGTCTATGAAGCAAATATAGATACTTTTTTGGACTTCTATATATTTATCTATCACTAGCCGGATTCTCAGTATAGCTTCTCTAGTTCCTTTGTTTTTCCTAAAACCGAATTGTTCTTCACCGACCTCCATGTCTATCTTGTTCTTAATTCTTTCATGTATTATCTTGAGAAGTATTTTAGTTAGATGGCTCATTAGACTTATTGTTCTATATTATGTACAGTCCACAGCACTGGGCTTCTTAGGTAGTGGTATGAATATTGATGATGTTAGGTCTTTAGGTATATGGCCTGTTTCGTATATGTCATTGCAAATTTCTGTGATAGTATCTACACCAAATTCATTTAGAGTTTTTATTATGTCTGCTGTTATGTTGTCAGAGCCTGCAGCTTTTCCACATTTTATTGAATTTATTATATGTTCTACTTCTGATTTCAGTATTGCTGGTCCATCATTGTTGTGTATTGTTGGTCTTTTGTTCTGTTGGTCGTCAAACAGTTCTGTTACATAATCTGCCCATCTTGTGAGTGCTTCTGTTTTATCAAATATTATTTTACCATTTTTATATTTAATGCAGCCACCCCCATTTATAGGATATTTCTTATTTGTGATCAGCCTATCTCCTTATGCATTAATTTTGTCTTCTGTTGTATGGACATCTCCTCTATTTCACTGCATTTTGTTGATAGCTTAGTACTAATGGGAAGGTTCTACACATGTATCACAGAGTTGTTTCAGAGAGAAATAGACAGCTTTTATAAAGTGACTTTACATATTTCATATGTAAGAAGAGGATTTCACAGACAACAGCAATTGATGATGACTTGATGAATCTCAGAGATTGTTAACGACTTGGTGAGGCTCAACAGCGATGGTTGACGGCTTGATCAGGCTTAACTGCATTGTAAACTACTTGAAAAGCTTAAACAGCGATTGAACAGTACTTAATGGGTCTCAACAGCTATTGTTGATGGCTTCGTGAGGTTCAACAGCGCCTCATGAAGATGGCTTGTAGATTACTTGTTGTGTCTCAGCGATTAATGACGACTTGATGAGACTTAAAGATTGATGACGACTTGATGAGTCTCAGTGAAGTGATTGATGACAATGCGTCTTTCTTTATTGATGAGTTTCAGCGATTAATGAGAATGTAATGAGGCTCAGCAAGGATTGTTGACGATGTGACGAGTTATCATCAACGATTAATAACGACTTGAGTTTCAGCTGCGATTGGAGGAATTATATATTCAATGTGATAAGAGCGTGACTATGACTGCTAAACTGCGGAGCCGAGTAAGGAGATGTTTAATACGCCAGTTACAGAAAAATCAGCAAGTATATGTCATTCGCCCACATAGTCCTCCGCGCAGATCTCAAACTGCATGACTTATCCCGTAGTCGTAACCTTCGATAAAAGTTACCATGTTGTTCCGACAGACCGAGGTTGTGCTTGAAGTAGTTACGGGCACGACATGGGTGGGCGGAACAACAAAGAAACCTGTCGCAAGGGCCAGAGTTGTGCCCTGATGTCGACGTCTGTTTCGGCTGTATTGGACTAGAAACACCATCGAGTCGAATGGCTGCTGGAACAGAGGGCGGAGCACTTATGGGAATGCTCCACGTGCTAGAGGCCAGTTTTCTAATCAAGAATCAAGACTTATCAAGTCTGATCTTTGATCACTTAGCATTTACTGTGTGTCCCTGTTCAATGGAAAGTACGAGAAAAGCCAGATCAGTCATCAGCCGAAGACGGATGTGTCGGGCCATTGGCGCAAATAAAACTGGGACACAACGCATTTCCATTCTCTGGACTACATCTTGCTGGAAATCTAGTAGCATCATAGTCCTGATATAATGGAGATCCAGCGGGAGTTTGAGAATGAACGCTGAAGAAGAAGGAGAAGAAGATCAGTCACAATAAGTGAAGTAATTTTAGATATGCATGCAGGATTATTCTGGAGAACTTGATTCATACCATTTATAATATGTGATCACCCCACTACAGGAGAGAGCTGAACACCATCACATAAAGAATAGTCACAATGGCCTACATCGGAGAAGAGAATGTCGCATCGTTGATTTGGATATTCTTCTTCTTCTTCTTCAGCGTTCATTCTCAAACTCCCGCTTGATCTCCCTTGTAATCCAGAGAATGGAAATGCGTTGTGTCACAGTTTTATTTGCACCAATGGCCCGACACATCCGTCTTCGGCTTAAATTTGGATATAAAGATAATATATCGTGGCAATATATTTCACTGGAAGACCTATGGTCTCTGGTTCTGTTTATTTATTTGTTGGAGAATCCCGGGAATTGCGAGTGATTAGCTTTTATTTCCTATGTGCAGTGAGGTGGTTTTTCTGAGCTTTCTTTCATACCCAGGACACTTCAGCTTTCGGCTTAGTGCAATGCCTTTTGAAGGAGCCTTCTACTCAGAGGAGGTCTATAGTTGTATAGATGACAAGTTAGCAACAATCAATATGGACTGGTCGAACAACACACAGACAAGCAACACACAAACATACACTGCACATGAAGTAGGGTATCAGGACTTCGACCACACAGCATCCCTAAAAAAGATATGATTTTAGTCAAGACTTTCTACGTGTAAGCCACTATAAATATGGACCGGTCGAACGACACATAGACAACACACACACACACTCACGCAAGCATGCGCACACACACACACACACACAACACAACACAGCACAGATATATACATTCAGAGAACCACAAACATTTAATCTTGGGAATGTATGCGCTGAATGTCTTGACTAAAATCGCATTTTTGTGTGGTCGGAAGCGTAAAGTGTTGACTCAGGTTGCGAGACGCTTATATACCATCTGAATGGACCTGGTTTACATAACAGTTACTGCATTACAATTTTTCTTTAAACAATTAGGTGTTCGGACATTATAAGAAATGAAGAGATATGAAAACGAACAAACAAAGATCTTGTGTACACACGGGTTATTGGGGAGAGAAAATGGAGATAAAGTGTTTACACGCTCAGAAAATCAGTAAAAGGTAGAGCTAGAAGATCAATGTCTTGGACCCCTAGAGATTAAAAAAAAAGAAGAAAAAAAGAAAGAAAATACATAGGAAATGGATAATAGAGACAATAAATAGCTTGACAGACTTGGAACTTACATAAAATGAAGATGGGAACATATTAAATGATGGAGAAAAGTTCTTCTCGTGGTATATGATTCCGCGGATGTAGTACCTTTGCATAGATTAATGTCATCACACCGTCCCGCACATAACGACAACCATTCAATAATCTACACACCACAAGCACATACACTATTTGCATCGCTGATGAACGCATACACTATCCCAATGTTGCAAAATAATTAGGGCTTATACAGAGCTAGTATGAATCGTATGCACTACATTAATGTTTTCCTAAGAGAAGATAATCCCAGGTAATTTATAACATTTTGAAAAGAGTAAATACAATAATGTAGACTATTGACCAGTCAGATAGACTATTTTCGTATGGTCAAAAAAATATTTCACTCGACCTAGCTTTGTTAAAAGCTTTCTGGCACAACATCTTGATTTCAACTTCTATCCATCCGTCCATCCATCCACACACCCTATCTATCTATCTATCTATCTATCTATCTATCTATCTATCTATCTATCTATCTATCTATCTATCTATCTATCTATCTATCTATCTATCTATCTATCTATCTATCTATCTATCTATCTATCTATCTATCTATCTGTCTATCTATCTATATACATATCTATCTATCTATCTACATATCTATCTATCTATCTACATATCTATATATCTATCTATCTATCTATCTATCTATCTATCTATCTATCTATCTATCTATCTATCTATCTATCTATCTATCTATCTATCTATCTATCTATCTATCTATCTATCTATCTATCTATCTATCTGTCTTTCTGTTTGTCTGTCTGTCTGCCTGCCTGTATGCCTGCCTGTCTGTCGGTCGGTCTGTATGTCTGTCTGTCTGTCTATTTAATCTAGTTGTTGTGGGCGGCCCCTAGGACTGCCTTCACTGTATAAGTGTTGCATAGCTTGCTGTGATACGCTGTCTAATGGTATTCTGCTGATGTGTGCAAACTATATGAACTGTTCTCTCTTAATATTTTCCAAGATTGGGGTGGCGCCTGTTCTTTTTCTAATATCTTCCTCATTCTGTCTCTTAGTGACATCCCTAGGATTCTGCGTAAACATGTCATTTCATATGCCACACGTTTACGTTTGTCTTGTGCTGTCGTTGTCCATATTTGGCTGTGGTATCACAGCGTTGGCATAATAATCGTTTTGAATAGTGTTATTTTGGTGTTTAAGTCTACATTTTTTTTTCTGAAGATTTGTGTTATTTGTTCTAGGGCTTGATATACTTTACTACATCTATTGTGTATTTCTTTGCTGCTCTTGTTCAGTAAATTTCAAGTATTAGTCACTGCTATACTAATAATAATAACAATAGTAGTAGTAGTAGTAGTAGTAGTAGTAGTAGTAGTATTAGTAGTAGTAGTAGTAGTAGTAGTAGTAATAATTGATGGGCTGAGTTGATATGGAAAAATCTGAGTTTAATGAAAATTCTCTACGCATCAAACATCAGACGCTAACATCAGATAGATAGCCAAAACCAATATCAGTACTGGAGCACATTATAAAAAGACAACAGATCAAGTCGTTTTCACTCGCTTCCAGACTACCAACATACAGCATGCTACAGATGTTCATGACACACAGACATAACGGCTATAAAGCCAGAGGCAGACCAAGTAAACGATGAATCACACAAATCAAAGAAGCCACAGGAACAAGCTTACAAACAGCACACAGGAAGGCCATCTCCAGAGAACTCTTCTACCCTGACGCCGCAAGGCAAACAAGGGATACAGCGTTTAGATAGATAGATATAATTCTCTACGCCTATTGAATCTATTGTTTATTGTATAGTGTGCTTCCACGTTACCCATTTCCTATCACCGGGTATTATTATATCGGCAGGCAACAATGGGCAATAATTGACGATGTATAGCGATAAACACGCTCAGTGTCGTATACGACTTTGGGAAGGAAAAGAGGGAAGGGTGTGTTTCCTAAAAAAAAGTTCACTGCGATCCTAATGATGATGATGATATTGGGGGGGGGGGGGGAGGCCAGGGCAGGGACGTGGGAACCATCATTGCTTGTTGTTAAGTGTCATGTTCTAGTTTCCTTACAAGAAGTATGAGTGGTGTGGGCTTGAACCATACAACCGCCGTTCATCGTCCTGCTTCGATGAGTTTCAACATGTTGATGTGCATTAGTTCTATCGACAAATACCTTATCGACTAATTTAACTCGACATATGATCTAGACCAAGAAGACGATGGACTGACGACATTAAAGATAACATGAATACGTCGTATGAAAACTCGAACCCATGGTCCAAGACAGAGAAGGGTTCAGGGGGTTCATTTGGAAATCAACGTACTGGAGAGAATACATCACATGACACATATGATCTATTTAGAGTAGGCGTTGGGGATACTTTTGGCCTAGTGGTTAAGCCGTTTGCCTTGTGCTCAAGAGCTAGCTAGTTCGAATCCAGCTAGTGACGCCGTGTTTCCAAAATTAATTTCTAGCCTGCAGATTATCGTGGCTTGCACTAGACGTATTAGCAAACTTTTAATTTTAGAAGGGCGACACTTTCGATCGTTCCACGAGGATATGGACTTTGATAGCGTTAAGTTTGGTGTAGGAATTCTCATTCTTCAAACAGGAAAAAAAATTAAAACATCGGAAAAAAACTTTATCATATATTATATACAGTTGTGATCATAACAGCGCTAATTCTTCCTGCAGAGTTTTCTCAAACATACCTCTCAAACAAGAGGTTTGAACTCTCTTAAATCAAAGGTGAAGAGATTTAAACCAATCGAAAGGCAAATGATAAAGGTTATTTTTCTATCACTACTCTATTGCCAATACCAGACTTAAGATAATATCTTCACAAAAAAGAAAGTGAAATATTCAATTAAATGCTTGTGGAAGGTTGACTGGATTACTAGATTACACAGATTACGAAATTATGGCATCAAAATTAGAATAACCATTATACTAAGCATTGAATATACCAAAGCACAGCAACTACAATGATTTGAGATGGGAGGGGTACATTTATTATATCTTATGAGAGTGACAGACAAATCACTAAAAGTGCATATAATAAAGAATAGACGGCTAAATGTTTTCAAATACATATGCTACAGACTGGGTATATTCTAAAAAGTGCATAAGACAAATGTGTACGTAAGAAATAAGATAGAGATGTATACAAGTTTACAAGAAACATTACTTTCAGTATTGAAACGACGAAAACTCGCATGGATTGAACATGTATGCCGTAATGATTTGTGTCACAGACGATACTACAGGGAACAGTCGAAGTTGCAAGAAGCAGGAGAGGTAAAATAAAATCATTGACATATAACATCAAGGACTGAACAGGTCGGGGGCTTTTTTTTCTCCGCTCATCCATATCGCTGAAGATGGAAACCGATGGAGGTCTCTGTGTGTGATGGGCACATGAGCTCTCATTGTGATACTACCACGACCCTCACGTGTTATGAGTTTGTGGATATGAATATAATGAAAATGATCAGGTTACAAAGTCAGAGAAAATTCAAGATACAAATGGACAGAGATCATCGAAGACCATTTTGAACAAACGTGGGTATAACATTGTTGTTCGTCCGTCGCAAGTGATGATGACCATTTGTTGCATACACTTTTGAAATTCAGTTAGAATTATATCTTTTATTTTGAGTCCGTAGATATCTAATAAACCCTATTTGAGCAGCAAATGTCATTTGACAGTGCGGGCATAGAATAGTAGGCGGTTATTGGTCTACCCATGACATTCTAGCAACTCTCCACTGTTGAGCTGCTGCATTTCTCCTCTTTTCACAAAAAGCTTTCCCTTTTTTACTGTAGAGCGCCATATAGATCTATTTTGTGCAAATTATTCCCATGTATCTTAATCTATTTCAACGATTTTCAGGTCTTTAGTGCGTCATTGAAGCGCTTCTTTTGGTCACTTTGAAATCGTATGCCCTTCTGCAGCTCACAATAGAGAAGTATCTTTGACAGGCGATGTTTTGACATATGCAGCAGATGACCTGCCAAACGAATCTGTGTCTACATCAGAATCGTGTTAATGCTAGGTATACCATATCTATCAAAGGTATCCTTATTTTACCAACTGATGTTCTTAACTTTTCTGAGACAGTTTGTGTAAATGTGACTGAGTTTCTCACATGATGTCTATACAGAGTCCATGTTTCATTGGCGTATAACAACACTGCAAAGACACTGTACTGTAAAATTTCCTCTTAGTATGTAGGTTATTACCATTTATATGCCACACATTTGCGTACAATCTGCCAAAAGTGCTGCTTGCCTTGGCGATCATTGTATACACTTCATCATCAACGTTGGCAATACTTTGGGTTTAGCAAAGCACAACAGAGGCGACACATCTGTCCTTCAAGCAAGTTGTATGCGGTTGTTATATTTATTGAATATTTTTCAAATATCAACACGATAAATGATGTCATTTACATTGAATAAGACTTCTTTATGAGATGAGAAGTCATTATTCAATGTTTGTTCTCAGATTTACCAAAGGTAGTACTAATATATACTTCGTTCCGTTTAATATCTTAGTTGGCGTACACTCAAAATGAACTGCCTTGGCTACGGGTGTATGAGACAGCAGTCTCAGCCTTATGACATAAGTACTCTGTCTCAGGAGTGGGACTTGAACTCACCAGCATTGATTAATTATCATTTGTTTCTGACACCTGCAGAAATCGAAATGATTTCGGAGAAATGGAATCATCTCACACAACAGGGCAAGTACAAAGATGTTGGATGCATCTTCTTTGAAAGGTGAGCTGATCAGTCGCGTAATAATTGTGTGATAATATGGAGTTCGCTTGCTAGACTGCAATAAAATTAAACCAAATACCCACGAGTTGTGGTAGAAACTGAACACAAAATGTTGACATTTTCGCGAAGAACAGAAATATCGCAGTAAAGTTAGTAGGCGATCTCTCAGAGTGATTTGAGACAGAGTGGAGTAAGGCAAGGATGTACACTCTCCCCATACCTGTTCAACATCTACGCAGAAAATATAATGTGAGAGAAGACATACACAACTTTGACTATCACGCTTGACTATCACGGTGGCTTCGAAATCCCTGATCTACGCTACGCATAAGATACTGGGCTTCTTTCAATAGATACAATGGGATTGGAACAACAAATCAATAACATAAAGAATTATAGCGAATCGCACAACTTATATTTAAACACACAAAAACAAAAATAATGTCAACAGATATAACAACACAACAACTAAAAAACAGAATAGACAATACCAAGATAGAGTGGGAGGATAAATTCGAATACTTAGAAGCAAACATCAGCGGTGGAGGAGACCTCATGCAGAAATAAGGAAAAGATTGACAATGGCATATTGTAAAGTAACACAGTTGAAAAAAATATGGGAAAAAAACAACAAAATAGAAACGAAATTGCTAATGCTACGAACTTGTATTTTTCTGGTTGCAATATACGGCTGTGAAACATGGACCTTAAGTAAAACAGTGGCAAAGAAGATCAACGTCTTTGAGATGAAATGCTACAGAAAAATACTTAGAGTATCATGGAAAGAAAAAAAAAGAGAAACTCAGATATTATAAACACATTGAAGATTCCGGAGTTTTGGTTAATAAACACAATAGCAAAAAGAAAACTACACCTGTTTGGTCACATAAAGAGACAGAACTGTTTAGAAAGACAAATAAGGGAGGGTAGATTACCTGGATGCGAGAAAGGGTAGACCAAGAAGACGATGGACTGACGATATTAAATATAACATGAATACATCCCTGAAAAATGCAAGCCGCATCGCCCAAGACAGAAGGGGGTTCAGAGAGACCATTGGAAAGACAATGTTCTCGACAGAATACGTCACATGACAAACAGCAATATCGAAGTCACCATTTTTACCATTGCACTTGCCACTATTTCCAAATGGTTTGTGAATATTCATACGGGTCTCAGAAAATACTTGCATTTGGGACGACGCAATTGTTCGATGAGGAACGAGCGATTCGTGGTCAAACCAGCACATTATTAGTTGTAATGATTTATGGACAATATTTTTTCATTCAGTAGTTTACCATTTATTTCTGGATGTTCAAAATCCGCAATTATCCGGGCAGAAATTGAACCTGGTGTCTTGGTCTCGAAGACGTTCTCTGTACCTTTCCACCACACAGGTTTAAATAGAATCTCTATTCTATATTATATTATGCATTTACCCATTTCACATTTGAATCAAATCGACCTATCCATATTCAAGGGTAGGCCCAACGTAGTGGCGTAGCGAGGGCGGAAGTACGATTCGTCCCGGACGGCATCATCGGGAGGGCGGCAAATTTATTTTCAGCCAGTCTTTCACAATCACTGACATATTTTTTTAATGTCACAAAGGCGGAAAATTATGATTCCGCCCCGGGCATTATTGGCCCACGCTACGCCACTTGTCCCATGGCATCTGTCGTCGGGGATGAAGATAAGTCTTCAAATACTAAGCCGCAAAAACTGACTGGGACACTGAGTTTATATTATTTTAGATGGCTGACGGAACGGCAAACAGAGCAGATATGGGAATGCCACAAGTGAATGGCCAGTTTCCTTCGTTGTTTTTACTTCCCCTAACTCATGCGTTAGGTAGTCATTTACAGCTGAGTCGACTGGAGAAGTAGTCGTGAAATGAGAAATCACAACCCGAATTTTTTAATTTTTTGTGCGGATGTGGTTTCGAACCAGGCACGCTGTAACCCAGTGGTAGCAAGCAAGCTCACTATACTATCAACTAGGCTACCACGCTCCTCATTCTGATAGTTACTTGATAATATACACGTTGGAATTCTTGACATAGTAGCTTGAGAATATACACGTTGGAAGTCTTGACATAGTAGCTTGAGAATATACACGTTTGAAGTCTTGACATAGTAGCTTGAGAATATACACGTTGGAAGTCTTGACATAGTAGCTTGAGAATATACACGTTTGAAGTCTTGACATAGTAGCTTGAGAATATACACGTTTGAAGTCTTGACATAGTAGCTAGAGAATATACACGTTTGAAGTCTTGACATAGTAGCTTGAGAATATACACGTTTGAAGTCTTGACATAGTAGCTTGAGAATATACACGTTGGAAGTCTTGACATAGTAGCTTGAGAATATACACGTTTGAAGTCTTGACATAGTAGCTTGAGAATATACACGTTGGAAGTCTTGACATAGTAGCTTGAGAATATACACGTTGGAAGTCTTGACATAGTAGCTTGAGAATATACACGTTGGAAGTCTTGACATAGTAGCTTGAGAATATACACGTTGGAAGTCTTGACATAGTAGCTTGAGAATATACACGTTGGAAGTCTTGACATAGTAGCTTGAGAATATGCACGTTGGAAGTCTTGACCATACGTGCATCTTTTTTGGAGATGCAGTGTGGTCGAAGACGGAAACCGTGTTGATTCAAGTTGCCAGATGAGTAGGTGCTATCTGAGAGGACCTGATTCAAATTTAGTATGCTGCATTATGACTTTTTTTAAATTGTTTAAATTGTTTACTGTACTGTTTAATTTTTGGAAGGGTGCAATGAAGAACTCGCTAATGAAACAGGAACAATGGGATGATATGCTTTACGGCTAAGAATCTCTTCCACAGAAAATATACAAAAAGCTATTTATAAATTACTTCTAAATATGGTTTCATACAATTACTAATGACACGTCTTATATAAACTCTTGTATATGTCAATATGGATACTTAAAGTAAGGCGGCTGTTGTAACACGTACCATTAGATTTGCCCAACTTTAAAATATCGTAATTTAGCAAATATATCATGCTTTTAATTGAAATTGTGTGTGTAAATTAAAAATGGTATAGAACCTATAAATTAATTGTTTCATTAAAATGCATTCATTTGTTTCATTTTTCGCTTCTTTGTGATATAGATCAAAAGTCTACTTGTCAAGACACACAAGAAAATTAGGTTGTTTACGAAGAATTTATATGACGTCATTTACACATGATTTATTTATCAAACATTTGACATTATTTAAGTGTGAAATAGAACTATTTTGCACTCTTGAACTCAAGACAGACGTTAGACGGTGCTTAAAATTTGTATTCGGTGTAATGTCTGAAGTATTAAAACGTGTTATCTCAGGACACAATAATTAGTATACCGAAACAATATTTCGCCTTAGAACAGGCCACTGCAGACTGTTGGGTCACCTTTACCGATTGAGGATCTCATACACAGAAGAATGTCCATGTGGATCCGGAACCCAGACCCCGGAACACATACTTCAGGACTGCCCAACATACAAAGAGCAGAGACAGCAGACCTGGCCAGAGGATACAGACTTGATGCAAAAGCTATGGGGCAGCCGCTCTGACCTGGAGAAGACAGTGGACTTCGTCTTGACGACAGGCCTGACAATATAGCATGACCACAGATGCTGAACGCAGAAGAAAAAGTATACCGAAAGAGATCAAAGGATTTCATTCATGCACAAAAACTGGACATGGTGCACAAATATAAATTAATAGGGTGTAATTTTTCATAACCCAGTCTATATATATCAAGTAACATATTGTCTTCATCGCGGTCATAACCCAGTCTATATATATCAAGTAACATATTGTCTTCATCGCGGTCATAACCCAGTCTATATATATCAAGTAACATATTATTTTCAGAACGTTGTCTTCATCGCGGATACTCTGAATCAGGGCCAGATTTAGACTTGATAGGGTCCTAAGCTATTTGAGATGTGGGGCCCTAAGCTATTTTGATATGGGGGCCCTTTAACGATTAAGAATATATAGGTAGTGAAATGATAAAATATTTTGGGCCCGCAAAACAGTGGGGCAAAACTGCACTACCTAGTGGTAGTCCCGGGCTTATGACTGTTGGTGCCCATGACCAGCTCCCAATAACAACCTGTCTCTGAAAAAGTGCTGAGAAAATCCACTTGACAATAAAAGGGCTAACTTGGAGTTGCAGCATTATTCATTTCATTCATTCATTTTCTTTTTGCGCTGAAGTTAGCTCATAGGGCAGAGGTCAGATCTCTCCAATTCTGTCTGTTCAAAGATATTCTGTGCAGTTCTTGAATAGTATGAACATTGGTTGTTTTACTTTCTCTAAGTATTGTTCTTCTGAGTATTTCTTTTGGTCTACCCCTTGCTCTTTTGCCTGTAGGTATCCATTCAAGAGATTGGCAGTGTATTCTGTTGGTGTCTGCGCGTAGGACATGCCCGATGTAGGACCAACGGCGTTTTCTGATAACATCTGTGATGAAATTTTGATGTGTCTCTTCTCTGATTTTATCATTCGATTTGAATTCACTCCAATGGGTGTTAGTTATCCTACGAAGACATTTGTTCTCGAAACTCAGTAATTTCTTTTCTGAAGATAAAGAGCTTTTCCAGCTCTCACATCCATATGATAGATAGCACCGGAATTATGGTCATCAATATATCCAAGGGCACTCTTTAATAAGGATCTTCCAGGTCTATTACAGCGGCGCACGTCTCATTTCGAGCGTCAAAAGTTTGGAACACGTCATGCGCGAATACAGCGATGTTGTGTCATATCTGCTTTCCAAGACAATAGCTCCCGAACGTTGAGGGCAGTGCACTATTCCTCTATAGATGTAAGAACAATTTCCACACAATAATTTCCAACAACTTGCCGATCGTATTCTACATGGTTATGAGCCTGAAACCCTGAATCTTTGCATGACTCTTGCCAGGCTTGGGTAGTAGGATTAAGTAATTATGCAACCAGTCTTCTACTGTGTCATTCGCTGTACTCTTGTTGAACAACATTGCCAGTTCCTTGGGGTCCTCGTCTGACCTGCCTCTGAGATCGTTGCATTTAATGACGTCAGGCCCTAACGCTGAGTTTCTTGATCTTTTCAGTGCGACTTTAATATCTACAAGAGTAATTGCATTATCACTTTCCATAACTTGCTTATTGCACATGTCTATGATTGTTTTCATGATTTCATTGTAATTCCCTAAGTTCATCTGACTAATTTGTGCCTTATAATGAGCCAGCAGTGCTGCGCCCTTATTCTAATCAGTCTTCTGCCATACTGTCATGATTTGGAAATTGGGGATTGTTATACGCTCATTTGGGTCGTTCATTGATTTATGCAGGCATAAATGCATAATTACATAAATTACTTTTCGTTTGCAATCTCCTGACAAAAGTCTTCCCACTTTTTTTCTTTTGCAGATTTGGCGATATTTTTAAACTGTTGAACCCTATCATTTTTCGTCTGTTTTAATTGCTCAACAAGATCTGGTTGTAAGGTCACTTTTTTCTTGCTTTTTGCCACTTTACAACTGCGCTGCTTTTGCACTTCCATGCACATTGAGCCTCATCATTCCACCAGGGGGTTTGATTCCACACATGTAAATTGGTGTCTTGTGTCCTAAGTTTTTCCACCCTAATTCTGCTTACGATGACCCGTTGTTTCTACCCAAAAAAAACCATTAGCAAAACTTGAAACAGGGTAATGTATCACGGGTAACACTCGCAATAACACACACAAATCGAAGTTTCGATTAAAAGGCCTTTAACAAAAATAACATTCATAACATAATACGACTAGTAAGAACGGCACTATTGACATTCACGTTCACATGACCGAGCTAAATATAGATACCATTATTATATGTGTTACATGTGATTAGTAAAACTTCATTACCCTGTTCCAAGTTTAACCTGTTGGACTTTATTATTTTCTGCATTTGCGCACATATTAGTACAAAATATGTACAAAATGTGTACATTATGTACAAAATAGACACAGATATGTACATATTATCGATTTCTTGTAGAAACATATTCTTAATATAACGAACTCAGCTCTCTGGACAGCATCCTACTAATATGTAGGAGTTTGAGAACAAACACAGGAGAAGGTTATGATTAAAAACAGCATAAACGAGGTAATACTACACATATAAAAAAGAATACAAACATAGGTTAAACATTCAGAAGAATTATTTTGTATTTCATCCCAAAAATGAAATATTCAGTAAACAATATAGAAATGTTTTTGCCTAAAAATGCCAAGGGCAACTGTCACAGCGTAGTTGCTACACATTTGTCGCATGGCGACAGACAGGGAGGCAGTCACAGGCTAGGGAAATTAACTCAAACTAAAGGCACACCGAAGTCGGACGAGGTAGACCTACATAACGCATAACGGTTGCACAACGTACATTCACGGTCACCGGCGGAAATAACACGAACATTCATTTTGGTTATAAGAGAACGAACAAAACAAATAACAACTGGTCGCCTAGTATCTTACTAGTTTCTCTGATATCACGTTACATGATTTACAAATGTTAATAACTTTACGGGTCTAACATGTAATGCCATCGTAGATAGGGAATATGCCAGTATGAAATGACATAACTTACATGGGCACGTAATGGTCTGAAACATTTGTTCTGGGGTGACTATTGACAAACACTTGTATCACGAACTAGTAAAAACTAGCATATAAAAATTACACACATTACACCAGTTGATAATACAAGTAAATTCAAGAAGGAAGCCAGAGGATAAATTAAAAATTCTTGAGACCAACGGGGATTGAGTCTGTCCGTTCAAATGTACCAAATCGCCTAGCAACTATCGTACACGGGTTTTTCCGTATTTGACTGAGTCTGACAAAATCGCATCTACGGAAAAACCAGTGTACGAGAGTTACCAGTTGATAAGCATGCATAATTATGATCTCTATCTCTTCTCAGGTTTTTCATGTATGCTCCAGATACTAAACATCTCTTCTTCACACTTGACGACAACTATACAAGTAAACGAGATTGGCAAAGACATCCACTGTTCTTGTCTCATGTAAGAAGAGTCATCAACAGTATAGACATGGCAATTCTGTTATTAGATAGACCAGATGAACTTGAAGCCCACTTAAAACAAAACAGAGAATATCATCAGAGAATCATAGAATTAAGAAAATCTCATATTCAAGTAAGTATAATATGATTATGATAAACATAATCTTGCTATTTTTAGTCTGCTATACAGACACAATGGAGATTCAAAGCCAGAGGCTGACCATGCAAAAGATTGATTACAGAAATAAAAGAATCAACGAAAACAAAAATATATGAAATACACAAAAAGATCATATCCAGAGAACTCTTTTACCCCTGACTCTGAAAGGCATAAAGAGGTATAACGTGAAAAGACATAAAAAGGATAAAAAGTAAGATTCATTTGTTCCATTCCCGGGAGTTACGAAAGTGAATATCTTGAAGTCAATCTTGATTCCTATGCTATATATAGGATATGCTATATCCTATGCTATGCTTGATTCCTATTTAGGAGGGGGGGATGGTATCTCCAGATCTTCTTTTATACACAGAGGACTCCATTTCTCATTCGTAGAAAGTATTGCTCTGAGAAGTCTCCTACTCAGAGTGGATCAACGTGTGCATGCTGTAGTCACGTTCAACCATTTTGTATGCAGACATCTAATCACATGAAAACCTGCAGTCAATATCCCCTCTATTTTTTTCTCACTCGAGCAAATCTGAAGATGTCTGAGAGAAAGGACTATTTTTGAGTGAAGGTTACTACTACAACTAAAAAGATAATTCGCTCGTTCTTTATGTACGCTGGTAGCAAGTTTCCTGGGCGGTTCCGTCGAATTACGTGCGCGGCAGCTTCCCTGTGCACGTTAGATGGAATATTAAAATGCGACCATTCGGAGTATAACTAATTAAGCTGAACTACTGTTCACTACATGAAATTCATTCTATGAAATACATGACTTCAATACGGCCATAACAATAAGGTAAAGATAGTGCCACATCATATTATGATACACATGCGTGTAGTTATTTGTTTCCAAGTAGTTATTTCTACCCCTTGCTTGTAAGTTGAATTAATTATGTTTGCTTTTGCACAAAATTGAACTTTCCCTGTTGATTGTTCCGCGTAGAGTTGTTGTTTTTTTTGGCGACCTAGTTTTATTATACCCTTTGCTTTCCACGTGATGGTTTGTTTAGAAAATTCTTTTATCAGTTCTAAGTGTAGTTCCTATGTAGTTCCAACGTTTTCTTCATATAAAATTTGGCCCAAATTCTTGTTTTTTTTTCCTACAGGAAGTATATGTGGTAATATGGGGTAACCCGAGTATAAGGAAGTCACACCTCTACATTTTCAACCCTTTGAAAAAAAGAAGGAATTGAAATAATCTACATATGGTGAAATTTGCACAAGATCTTCATGTCTGCTACAGAAAAGGGTCAATCATTTCATCTTCAGCATACTTTCCAGGTTGTAAGAGAGTCATAGTAAATTACTTCTCAGTTAAGAAGGCTGATCAATTCCTAGAATTGTATTCATAACCACATTGAGAGATGAGTATCCTCTACGAATTTAAAGAAAGTTCTGGAAAACTCCTGTTCAAATATGTCACAGCAAGAGAGAACTCAAGGAAGCAGCCTTGGAAAACTTATGTTAAATGTGTCACCGAAGAAATATCCAAAGCAAAGGTCAGCAAAATGTAGCGTGTGAGCTAAATCGGCCCGCCCAACAATTTGTACTGGCTTGTCAGGCGGATGTAAAATTACGATATTCATTGACCCATGAGCGCATACGGAATTTGCGACTGTTCTAATTATATATATTCGCATTCCTTCATTTTCCTTTTGCGCTGAAGTTAGCGCATATGGCAGAGGTCAGATCTCTCCAATTCTGTCTGTTCAAAGATATTCTGTGCAGTTCTTGAATAGTATGAATATTGGTTGTTTTACTTTCTCTACGTATTGTTCTTCTGAGTGTTTCTTTTGGTCTACCCCTTGCTCTTTTGCCTGTAGGTATCCATTCAAGATTGGTAGTGTATTCTGTTGGTGTCTGCGCGTATGACATGCCCGATGTAGGACCAACGGCGTTTTCTGATAACATCTGTGATGAAATTTTGATGGGTCTCTTCTCTGATTTTATCATAGGATTTTAATTCACTTCAATGGGTGTTAGGTACCCTCTGAGATAAATGAATGTAAAAGAAAACTGGCTAAAAAAGAGCATGTTCCTTACAAAAAAACTACAATATTTTGGCCATATCAAACGCCATGACAGCCTAGAGAAGACCAGAATGGAGGGGATGATTCAGGGGGCCCACAAGAGGCAGACAAAAAGAAATGGACGCAAGACATCAAAGATCACCTGAACATGACAGTATCAAAAGCAGGAAGACTGGCTCACGGTTGACAGAAGTTTCGAAAACTGTGATGAATGCTACATCCTGTTCAGGATATGCTACATGATGATAATGGCTCTCAGCCACACGAAAATAACTTACTCTCCGGGCCTTTGATCGATAACGGTCGCCCATCTCTGATATCTGATTTGAGAAACTTAACTTACAATTTCATTAATGATACTAGGAAAAACATGCAAACTCTCATTCCCTTGGGAATTGCTGAAATAAATAACTATAGCGTACTACAATTCTTTCATTTCTACATCTAATTACTCTATTTTGTTTCAGATGTTTATAAAGATATTTGAAGATGTCGTGGCGACCATGTTGAATAAAATGTACACAGAAGAGAATAAAGTGGCTTATAGAAAATTTTTTACAAAGATATATGTAGTTATGTCTCAAGACCTTTCAGAATAAAGTGTATGATCACACAGAACTGTAAACAATGAATTATCATGAGAGTTTCGAATGCTGATATTGTTCCATACACAGATGTTTGCTCTCTCTCTCTTTCTCTCTCTCTCTCTCACTCTCTCTCTCTCTCTCTCATGTGATTATTGGAGCGCATGGGTGCGTCCATAAATGATGTCAACAATTAGGGGAAGGTTTTTTTTAAATGTTTAGAAGCATTTTTTAAATGTGCAGAGGTTCTTATTGATGCTGGCGTAAAAATATCAATCATATCCAACATTGGGGCAGACAGTCAAGGTTTCTAGGGCATGTGCTGAGAAGAGCACAGCTTGAACACTTAATAACCACTGGAAAGATCAAAGGGAGAAGAGATAGGGGTCGACAAAGAGAAAAGTTACTAGATGGGCTTGTATCGTGGCACGGTAGAAGCGCACCAATCGAGCTTATATGACAACACAAGAGACAGAGAGTCGTGGAGAAACATGATCGCCTACGCCAGTCCGCATGGCACTTGATTGATTGATTGATTAGAAGCGATTGACAATGAGTTGCGGGAGAGATCGACAAAAGTTGTTGATGTCAAAATACTGAAATTTATACACCAATTAAATTGTTCTAATTTGAAATTTTTACCAAAAAAATATGAAAAATTATGGGTTTTTTCGTCCCTTTATAAACATTTTTTATGATGTGTGTGTGTGTGTGTGTGTGTGTGTGTGTGTGTGTGTGTGTGTGTGTGTGTGTGGAGGAGGAAAGGCGGGAGGGGGGGGAGTATTGGTTACATATTTTGGGGCGTAATTAAGTAGTAGAGCCTCTGAATTTTATTTACAGTTATTGACACGTTATTTTTCCAACGTGGGGCCCACGCCCAACAGGGGAGCAATTTTACTGTTCAGGAGGGCAATTCGAACAAGTCATAACTAGGCTTTATTTAGGGAATAAATCAATGTTTGCATATAAAATATACGTATATATTACATAGAGGACATCGGAATTTTATAAAAACTTTGGTGGGACATGGTAAAAATTGTTTTTGGGAAACACTGAGTTAGAAGGAGATCAAATATTGAAACATATGCATGTAGCAATGATATTCTGAAATAATGTTAAATGGAGTTCGAACCATGAGGTTGCGCTTTATTTTAATTCAAATCAGTCCCATATCACTAAATAGACACCATATATATTTTACCACAACATCAACAATCTGTGAACTGTACTGATTATTTTAGCTGGTAAAAATATGAGATGTGATAGTTGAATTCGGATATATAAATCTGCAAGATCGGAAGGCAGTAGATGGATTTGAACTAGGTCCATTTGGCTGAAACCAATTTGTATCGAAACTTTAGTGTACACGTTTTCCAAATTCTACCACACCATATCTCCCATTCGACACAATTTTGTGATGCTGTTTGGTCGAATTTGGAAAACCTGTTGACTCAAGCTGCGAGGATAATTGTTGCCAGCTTAATGGACCTGATTCTTTTACTTATACGCTCGTTATCAAACTACAACAAATTAGCATTATTTTGATCGAATATATAATGCGCTGTGTCACAGTTTACAGTTTTTCTGCGATATTTGCGCCTGACACATCTGACTTCAACATGGTTTCTGGCCACTCAAACTTTGACTCATTATGGGATAGCTAACTCCACCCACCATATAGCCCCCTTAGCCACATCTTACAACATGCATGGAAGGTGAACAGTGTTGATATTCTTTGCTCCTCCCGGCAACACATGGGCGTGAACATGGTTTAAATCATGTTTACTGCTGTCGGATTTACCCTATAACTCATCGATATTACTTACTATTGAAGTTACTCATTGAAAACCGCACGAACAAGAAGGAAAAAACTCAAATCAGAATGACAGATTGAATAATACTAATATTATTTACTGGAACTGAGCCAAGCAAGATGCTACCCACTTATAAATGTTATATTTTTACTGTTGTTCGTCCGTCGAAGTCGACCATTCAGCTCAACTGGAATGATAATGATGTCTGCGGAGTGCCCGACTGTGACAAATGAATTATATGCATGCCTGGAAATTATCACACTCTGAGCATGTGTGAGAGGAGTCTGTGGTATATTGAGCAGTTTTTGTCTTTCTTCTAGATTTTTTTGTGTTTTTTGTAAGTTATAAAATCGCCACAGGACTTGTGTAAGTTATACAAATCGCCACATGACTTGTGTAAGTTATACATATCGCCACATGACTTGTGTAAGTTATACAAATCGCCACAAGACTTGTGTAAGTTATACAAATCGCCACAGGACTTGTGTAAGTTACACAAATCGCCACATGACTTGTGTAAGTTATACAAATCGCCACAAGACGTGTGTAAGTTATACAAATCGCCACAGAACTTGTGTAAGTTACACAAATCGCCACATGACGTGTAAGTTATACAAATCGCCACAAGACTTGTGTAAGTTATACAAATCGTCACAGGACTTGTGTAAGTTATACAAATCGCCACAAGACTTGTGTAAGTTATACAAATCGCCACAAGACTTGTGTAAGTTATACAAATCGTCACAGGACTTGTGTAAGTTATACAAATCGTCACAGGACTTGTGTAAGTTATACCAAAAAAGAGAAGATGCTGATAAATGAAGTTAGTTGAGTTATGACTAGCGCTGAATTTTGTTTACAGTTTGGAGGAGTTGCACCATTCATCGACCACACTCTCTCTTCTTGACCCAACATTGTTCCAGTGGCAAGGTAAATCAAGACGACTGGAAATGTAATATGATACAGTGAATTACCAGAGTGTTCTATGTGTTTCACAAAGCCCTTTGCGTTCTATAACGCTCTGCTGGCAAGTGCCTTCCAGCCATTGAACATCAGATGTTTCATCTACCTATCTGCCATATCCAGGCTTCAGTTGCTTGGGCAGACATGCCCTGTGTTTACCTCCGAGCTGGAGCCCCTCGGTTACCGTAACCTGATTTGGTCTGTCTGTCAAAGCCGTTACCGGGGTGTGGCCACTGTCCTATGAGGGCAACTACTGGGGGCCACAGGTAAGAGTTAAGTGCCAGGTGGTGACCGATGTCAGAACTACTCCAAGAAATTATGTCAGCCTCAGCGGTACTACCCCTCCATGGCACCCCATACGCCTTCTGTTTTACTAGGAATATTGTGACACTACAGAAGACTGCTTGTGATAACGATGTGCTAAAAAGAACATATTTAAATGTCATTTATAATAGTCTATAGAAGTCATCTCTGTCAGAACACACTGACAAAAGACAAATCAGGAGACTTCTCACGTGGACTTGCACTGACAGAATTGTTACCATACCAGGGTATTACAACTTCAAGCAGTTGGAATACAGAATGTGAAACTCATATCACCAACATCACTGTTATGATATCCAATCTATATTAGATTGATATCTATATAAGAGAGCTACAGGTCAAACAGGTGAATCAGATAGTTCAATCAACTTGTCACTGGTTTTTGCCCGTCTTTGCTACAATTAATCCATGGAAAGTGTTGGGATTATTACAAGTAGTGATCATTATCACATGTATTATTCTGGTTGTAAGGTGACAAACCAGACAACACAATACAAATTACATCACCCGAGTATGCTATACTAGGTCATAGCATGTGAGAGGAACCAAAGACATATATATATATATATATATATGTAAGGACAAAGAACAGGCGTTGCAAAAATGATTGATTGTTACCAAAAATATCTGGGATTTCACATACAGTATTTACAGTCTTTCTCCAAGATGATCCTGCGTGCTGACCACACAGCATCACTTTTTTTGGCTGTGTGATAGATAATTTATCATTTGTGTATACTATTGTGCTATTCATTTTTTGCATGCCAATGAATATCACAGAAATAGTCAAATATAAGTGATTCTTGATTACGAACCATCTCAATACCTGGGACATTCCCATAATGTTCAGCTCTCGGATCAATAAGAATAATCTAAGGGTGTATAAACTCAGTGCACCAGTATTTGGTTGCACATTCCTTGGGTCTTTCCAAAGAGGAGGCACTTTCTTCCCTCTCCCTTGGTCACTCTATTTTCCAATACATAGCTCTATCATTACCTCCTGTGATAGTAAATCCATGTGATACTTTGGATATTGCTGAGAAGAGTAACTCATTCCTTTCTTCTCATGAACTTTTTTATTTAGCATAGCATGCTCTGATAGAATCACTGTGTGTGGGTGTTGTTGGTTCTCTATATCCATTATCATACTTGATGTTATTGGATAGGTAGTAGATTTATATGAAACTTTCCTACCATTTTGGTAGACAACAAAACCCCAACCACACCTGGGGTTTATCTTATTACCGAATGATATGTGTAGATGTACCTTTGTACCTTTTTCAGTTTTAGTGGCATCACATCTCTCTTCCTAGCTGTATCATAACATTTGCCAAGGATTTTTCTTCCATATTTCCATTCATTCACACCATCTTCCTACTTCCTCTTTCTCACAGACTATGCAGAAGGCATCTTCAGCCTCTGCCACCAATGATTTTCCTCTTTAAGGTGCCTTCTTTTTGTGTTGTCTTAAGGATGCTGTAAAGGGTGGTGGTTATTGTTGATGACTAAAATATTCTTTAACCTGTGCATTTCAATGTCTTACTTTGATGGTGGGGTAAGTCTCAAAGAAATGTTGGTGTATCATCAGAAAAATAGGAGCCACTGTTTCTATCTCTATTTCCATTTTAATGCTTGATGTTGTAGAATAGGTAGCAGATATTCCTACCATTTTCTTGTCATTTTTGTAGGTAATAAAATTCCATTTTTTTGTGTTCTTATGTGAGCAATTACTATGTATTTAGCAGTCTGATATTTTCATTCTTGTGCTCGATGTTGTAGAATAGGAAGCAGATTTTTCCACCATTCTCTTGCGATTTTTGTAGGTAACAAAATTCCATTTTTTTGTTCTTATGTGAGCAATCACTACGCTTTAGCAGCCATTATTGTGTTTATTTCCATTCCCATGCTCGATGTTGTAGAACAGGCAGCAGATTTGTTCACCACTTTTGTAGGTGACAAAACCTCATTCTTCTTCTTATGTGATTAATCACTATCTGTTCAGCTTGATATTGATCATATATAGAACGGTTTGTTTTAGATCACTGAATGTTCCCAATAATTTGGTTTCCATAGACACTCATGTGGGCTAGACTGTCGCTCTGTGAACAGCAATGTTGAGATAGTTCTGTAGTAAGTGTTGTCTGTGTGGTTGATCCACAGATGCAAACAACAGAAATAATGATGATGATTTTATATACCTAAGTGTACTTTTAGATTTTAAAAAGTGTCCCATTCGCAGTTGAAATTTCATGTGTCTCTTCTTGTTGTATAGAAAACCACATCAACATACCTCACTTATACAATTAAGACAATTAAGAGCTGATTTCTGTAGACTCTAGTAATAGACCATGATTACCAATCTACATGTTAATTAATACAGACACAAAGGTGAAGCAGAATAATATTGTACCTTCATTATGTTAGCAATCTATTTTGCTGAGGAATAATTGATTAAAAATTTAGTAGAGCTCACTCCCCCCCCCCCTCTCCAAGTTAGTTTGGTGGTAAACAAAATACAATAATGCATAGAATACCATTGAGAATAATTGTAATAATTATCAAATTTAATCTCTATAAATTTGTAAAACTGGAACTTCAACTTTGCAAATATCTGGGGAAAAAATAATAAATACAAAACAAACATGTCTTGACAAATTATAAACCTGATAATATATACTATTCTAGCACTCAAAGCAACCTCTAGTCTTTTTTCAGCTTGTTTAATGTTTCAACCATAGCACTTTTACAATGTTTGGTATTTGAAACCAATAAACTGACCACTCAACTACAACAAACAAGCAATACCCCGGTACTCATATTTCAATCTGTGAAAGCATATAAACACTCAGAACATCTAATCAACCTCTCTGCAGAATACACATATGATTGGGACATATGAGAATGAAGGGCTATTGTATCCTGAAATATATATTTTCTGGTGAATTCTCAGAGTACTTCCTGGCAGAATATTGTTAGAATACAAAGATGAATGCAAGGAATAAATAAATTACTTTTGCACCATAATAACTGGGAGAAGTTAACTAGAAGACCAAGCATAGATAACAAAAAAAACATCACTATAATTTGTGAAAACAAAGAATTTATAGTTATGCAGTATAATTTTTAATTATTTAATATTACAGTACAAGTATCTGACTTTAACTGGAATAAATAGTATTTCAAACTCTATTACTAAGAAATAACATTCCATTTCTATTCATTCAAAAAATTATGTCAAAGTGAAGTTGATGTTGCATGAATTAATAGAAACCAAATTAAAAGAACGTTTTCCCAAACAATCAACTCATTATTCAATCTAATCAGTATACAGATTACATAAACAGTGACATAATGCTCAAGCATGAATTTTTCGTAGTACTGGGAGAGGCATGGAAAAAAAATAACCCATCCATAAGCCCATATCCTATCAGGATAGTAGGGGTACCATAATAGATGCATTAAAAGACAGAGTCCTCCAGTGAATTTTATCTTCAGCAATGCAGATGAGTGTCAAAAAATTAAGACCTGTCCAATATTTGATGTCTGCCCATGATTTTCTTTGACTCCATCTGCTTCTTCCATCCTCTACCTTCATTTTTGACAAGGAATCATGTCTGCATACATGCATGTTTTAATCATGTCACCATTGAAAGTAATGATTCTTGTGGACTTGTGTGCATCTCTATTTTATTTCTTGCATATACATTTGTATTATGCTTCCTAGAGGAGATGTGCAGAATTCATCTGTAACATTTGTGTTCGAAAGCATGTATTCATCGCTCCATGTCTGCCTTGACATAACAGCGAAAGCCATCTCCAGCCGTATCTTTAAATTTGTTGTGCATTTTCCATTGCTACATATGCTGGATCCAAGGTATTTGAAAGTATTCATTTCCTCAAGCTTATGCCCATTCATCAGGATGTTGGCCTGTACCTCTGTCTCTGCTGTTAACCAAGATATTACTCTCTTCAGTGTTGATTTCTATTCTGTACTTGCTGGTAACTAAAAGAGTTACTAGACATCACAAATTATATGAAAGTGCAGAAGTTGTATGAAAACAGTTTTAATCATGGTTCTAGAGAACAATTGGTATAATAGAATACATGCATCTTTTTATGAACAAAATTATATAGTTTTATGAACAAAGATTTTTTGGCAAAATAAATAGAAAAAAAATACCCGGTATATATAAAATTGATTATATCTTAGAGCCATAGACATAAGATACAGCACATATGCATAGTCAAGTTTAAAGTAATTGAAGCGTCACATGTAAATTATCACCACAAGCTCGGGGGGGGGGGGGAATTAATTATATTATAAGGAAGATAGTCATTGATGACAAGATCACTGGAAGACGTGGCTATATGGTTCTATAGACAAATTTAACAAATACCATTGACATTTTATACAATCATTAATAGGAGTACACAAATATACAAAAATATTTCATTAACTTATAATTGGTTAATAGTAAAAGCATAGGAAGTTATGAAGGTTGACTTCTGCCTCTGTCAATCAGCATGGCAGAAGATAATGTTGAGGTCATAATCAAATATTACTTTTCACCCTTAATAAAGAAATAGCATGGATCTCAGGTCAATGTGGTATAATAAAAATAATGAAAATGCTCATTTCAAAGGAAAACCTTTTTGACAAAACCACAGGTTGTGTAACTGAGACAACACCTAGACACATAAGATTGTCTCAAAGGCATAGTTGTGTAAGGAAGGTTTATGGATGCATGTTTAGTCCCAGAAGGGAGGCAGACACTAGTATCCCAGGATTACCACATACTTCCAGATGCACATCACATACTTCTGGGTCAATTATCTCTTCATTATTCTGTCAGATCTGTTGATCCTTATAATGATGGCACATCTAGCGTTCCCCATCTCCTAGGAGTCTGCCAGAAAAGAGAAAGGTGCAATGTCCTATGGCTTGCATCTCTTTGTCATCCATGGGATTTTGTGATAGTAGATAAAGGTAAGAAATTAAAACAAGTTGTGACAATGATTTGTTCACAGGTTATCAGCCTATAACCAAACTTTCCTTAGTTGTCTTCTTTGACATTTTTGGAAAGAAGATAGTGACCCTATTATTTGCAACCTGAACTAGAAGTTCAGGCCACAAAGACAGTCTATGATTATAAAATAACTGATGGACTGACTGCTGGTACAGGTTTTAAATTAAGAACATCTGCTATGGATACTAAGCTCATTATATGACTATGATAATAAAGTAACGTAAATTGGAATAAAATATTAGTATCTGAAATGAATATTTGATTTGTGTATGCAATCAGCAGTAGGAAGTAGCATCATGCATTCTATTTGTCATCTGTTGAAGGAGGATGAATATTTGTGGGTATGTATTAACTGAAGTGACAATCAATCTGACATGAATAACCACATTGAACCCATAATACATCTGAATCACAGGTTTTGCCAAAATGACAAAAATTATCATTTAAAATACTAACCATGAAAAAATGTGCTGGAACTTTTTGCTGTTGTCTGTGATGTTATCGACATTTTAAATGATAAAAATTACTCGACAAAATTTGAAGATTGTTAAAAAATATGAACATTTAGACATTAAATGATGTTAATATTATGTTAATGAATGGTGTAGCCTAGTTTGGAACTTGGAATAAATTTGGGTAGCTCTTCTACTGGTGAGTTTGGTTCTTCACTTTCTCCAATATCTTGTAGTTGAAAATCATCAGAATACATTCCAGAATGACTGGATAATGATACTATTACATTATCTGGATCAGAAGGCATATAGGAGCTGAGTGAGTCAGTGTGGAGAGATCCAAGCAATGGTTTCTGATTCTGTGAAGTGAAATGTCTTGGACTGGATGATGACCTAAGTGCACTATTTATTTTTGGTATGGGGAGGTCATTATCGATTGGACCAAGTGGCTGATAAATATCTTCTTTCTGACTAAGTTTGAAGTCATTAGTATTAGACATACTTAATTTAGAAGTTACAGATTTTGAGGAGGTTGATGGGTCGATTCTTTGTGAAAATGAAGGTATGTAATTATGGGCTGTAGGGTCTAGTTTATTGGTTGATCTTCTCACTGAAGGAACAGGTGAATTTTCAGACTGCTGTGGGTTGATGACAGGGAATTTCTGTGAAGCTCTCATAGATGCTGCAGACCTTCTTCCGCTGTCATCATCCTCTGATTTGTTTTCTTCTTGACTTAAAAGGTCCTGCAATTCTGGCTCATCAGTGGATTGAAATTGATGTGTGTCATAATCGGTAGACTGAAGCTGTTTTGAATGATTCTTATCCGAGGTAAAATTCTTTGAATGGCGTGTTGATTCCAAAGGTGAATTATCATCAAGTGTTAAAGATACATTCAGAGATTCATTGGCTGCACCATTAATAGATTCTGGAAGGGAAATATCTCTTGCTAAATACTTAGGAAAATTGATACTCCGAGGTTCTCTCTTCTCTGTTAAGCTGTCATCTGGAAGAGGAATGTCATCATCACTGCCAGTTAAATCAGGAGATGGTAGACACACTTCTATGGATCGACTTCTTGAACTTAAATCAGGACTTGGCTGTTGAGCCTCTATGTCTGGAAAAAGCAAAGAATACAACTTATTAGAGTGTAGCATGTTAAGAGAACGGATTGACATCATTGTACTCGGGTTTCCCTATATGTGCTAAGTTTCTCTCAATGAAGCTGCACTTTGCCTGCCTAGAGTACTACTTATTGCATACAACTCTATAGCTTCCAGAAGTTTCAGCACACATTTAACTAGAGTTTAATTTAGACAAAACATTAACATAGCAAAACATGGCAATGATAAGGAGGTCAGTAGACATGGGTTCTAGTCCAAGAAAATCAGAATCCCAATCCCCTACTAGCATACAAACTATTCACTATCTACTGATAGAGCAGGAATTCTCATGGGGATGTTTATAGTGTTCATATTTACTGTTGTTAGTTCAGCAAATCACTAAAACACGCATCCTTGTCTAACTATATTTTTGAACAGCTAAACAAATTTAAATTCGGACATGGGTTCCAGAACAAATCTGAGAAAGTATAGGTGATCAATATTATGGTGATCACATTACCTTTAGCATACTGTTGGTTACAGGAAATTATGGACCTAGCAATGTATTTTCTATACACCTCAACATTTTTAAAAGAGATTTTATATTTTAATTATTTTATTGACTATGCACAATTGATAAATGACTCGCTGGATAATAAAGTTAAGAATGCATACAAATATAAGATTCAAGGGTCAGACTGCATGAAGTTTGGAGCTGTACAGCAAGAGAAGCCATATGATAAAGGCTCAAAAAGGGCACAAAAGGTATGGGGGAAAGGAATTTACTTCATTATACTCGGGTTCTCCACTCATCCATCTTAGCAGAGGAGGGGTGATGCCACCTGCAGAATCAATCATAGCACATGACTTTGTAGCTAGAAGCGATAATCCCTAGGAATCACAGAAAAAAACTTTTAAAACAGACATTACAGCAAGAACTGAATATACAATCTCTCTTAAGCACAAAGTAAATGGGTTAACTGCTATGCCCGAGAGATATCCTGTTTTGGTAAAGCATAAATAAAAATCTGCTAAGTAGAACATGCAGCATATTCAGAATATGCACACACAAAAATAATATATGTATATATAATAAGTTAATTCCTTACTTTTAGTATTCAGCTTTAGGTCACTCTGCAATGAAGATGTCAAATGTCTCAAATGCCGTGCTTGTGGCACAGGTCTTCTAATTATTTCATCAGATCCTGAAGAGCCCATTACTTTCTCATTTTGATAAGATGTTTGATTTTTATGTGGTTTCGTTCTGCTTTTAGAAGATATAGGCCTAATTTTCTGTAGTGATCTATGACTAGAGGATATTCTATGAGTTTCATTTTGCTTAGATTTGTTCACATTTCCATCAGCATTTCTATCTTTCACTTGGATTGTTTTACTTGCGTCCTGCTTTGCAGCCAGTCCTGCAGAAATGCCTGTTTCACTTACTACCGGTATGTCATGAAGAGCGTCTCCACCTGAGGTATTGTTTAGTTCTTTCTCTGCCAGTCGTCTCACTTCTGTAAGTGTATCTGAAAACATAGCTGCAGTCATGTCATCAATGTCATTTTGTTTCTTAGCTTGCTTTTTAATTTTCAGATCTGCAACCTCTTTTTCTACTGTATGTAACCATTGTGGATTTGTTTTCTGAAGTCTCAGTCGTTGAGTATTTGTTAGTCTATAGACGAGTTTACTTTTTTTTGTAGGAAGTAAAAAATGGTGTTTTTGAAATCGCTGGTTTCCTTTTTCAGTTGTTTCAGGCTTTACTGAATGGTGAAAATTGTGTGATTTGGGTGGCTTTTCAGTATTGTTTACATTTTTGTTGTCCTTAGAATTTTCAAGCTTTTTTGTTAATGTGGAAGCAATAGCAGTTACCACAGATGATGGTAGTTTTTCATTCTTCTCTATATTCTTAAATTTTACTTCATTTTCAGGTGAATGACCAGACTTCTTCATGCTATGAGATGCAGCTTGCATTCGATTTGATACATTCAATAATAACTGTGGATTTTGAATGCAGGAGAGCTCATTAATGAGAGCAGTCAGCAATGGAAAAACTGTGCCAGAATTAGGGGCTACTTGTAAACCCTGCACTATTTCACCCACTCTTGCCTGAGGTATTGGTAATTCAGGAGATATAAACTCTTTTTCTGATTCAAAATATGCAGCTTGATGGGCAATTTTCATTTGAACATTTTCTTCTTTAGGAATCTTTACTTTTTCCAAACCTTGACCATCGTAACTTTCTATATCTGACAAATCATCTACAAATATTTGATTAGGCTCTGGGCATAAATTTTGTTTAAGTATTTTTATGTTGGGCAAAGCTTTGCTATTGTAGAACAATGGGGGTGGACAGACAATATTATTTATGACAATATCATCATGATCATCTGCTTGATGCCCTACAAAGTCACCCCACTTCCTCTGCACATTCTGTGCTTCTTTAATCTTTTTTCTTCTTTCTGTTTGAGTAGATATGCTATATGATCCTTTATTATATGTAGCTCTTATTTTTGTTTGGCTATCAGGAACAAACTCTGCCACATTAATTGCCTTATCTTCCATTTCCATAGTTTGCAGATTAATATCATGTTTAACTGGATCAGTCATACATGCCGAATTTCTTAGCTTTATCTCAGGATCATTGAGACAATTAGTTTCTTCCAACCGCTGTTGAATTATTTCTTGAACTTGTCTATCCTCTTTGGATTCCTTTATTTTAAAATGCTGATGAAGAAGTACAGAATCTGGTATATGTGGGATTAAGCTTTGTCCCAGATATAACAGCCTGAATCCTAACACAAAATAGCCAATCTCATTTCCCATAAGATTATAAAGCTTGAAAAGACCCTTGTCACCATGTACAGAAGGAACAGTTGGTCCAAGTTTAGAAATGTCAATGCATATTGAATTCATTGTACTGTTTAGTGGCACTGAGCTATTACCTATAAGCTTTGGTACTTCTGGGAATACATCAATTATCATAACATACAGAGGAGTATTTGCAAGGTGCTGCTTGAGAGTGTCTACTTGTATTCTTAACAGACATGATTTTCCTTTGTTAACCATGAAATTACCGTGCCTGTCTTTCAATTCTGTGAACTGTTCAGGCAGTGTATAGTAAGGATCAAACGATATCTTACTCCTTATAGCCTTTCCAAGGTCATCCTCAACATGCTTAATAACAATAGTTGGATAATCTAACAATCTGAAAGCAATCGCTGGAAATCTACATGGTGTGTGTGGAATATACACTTTTTCTACCACAAGTTCTAATGAAAATAGAGAATCGTCTAGTTTTAATTCTCCTGGCTGAGGCATTGTGAATGTTTTTCTCAGTATTATAGCAGAAAGCAAATCAGTCAGCAAGAAGAATTGTGCAATTAAACATCAGAATCGAGCCTATATATTATATATAGATGTATCATCGTATAGTATATTAAATGTAATATTTCATAGAAGTGTACGAAGCTGCAAGTTCAAACAACGATACCGCGGTAGCCATATCTGACGACAGATCAACAAGTGAAAAACGAGGCTATCACTGTCGCCACACCCTTGCTCTGTCCCCGTGATCTGGGATTTTTCTATAAATCTAGTGATCTGATTTTCCTCCCAGAAACTCGACCCTTTTGATTTTATATTTTTTTACATTTAGTTGTGGCCAAAATTTTAAGTCCAGCTTGTAAAATATATTTCATACTACTAAAGATTGTTTGCATAATTTGTTATTTTAGGGCAATTCTTCTTCAGCGTTCATTCTCAAGCTCCTGCTCACTTGTAGCAAGATAATGATCTTACTATATTTCCAGTAGAATGTAGTCCAGAGAATGGAAATGCGTTGTGTCGCCGTTCTATTTGCGTCAATGGTCTGACACATCCGTCTTCAGTGGATAGTGCACACTGACAGCAACCATTGCAGTGTATTGTATCACGCATACACTGTAAAATGTGAAAGCACGGGCTCCTTTTGTATCCAGTGCCGTTTGGTTATTTTGAGGGTGTTATCTCTGGATTTTATGTTCACCATAAATGGACAAAAACCGACATTTTCTGCCATTCATAGTTCATATAGTTATATTACGTATACTAGGGTACACAGATAACGTAATATCAATGTTGAAATTTACTGTAATAATTAGGCGGTTCAAAGTGAAATCGACGGTACCAATTAGACGTTACTTTTTTTTTTATCGAAAGAGAAGTGGTTCTCCTAGAAAAACAGTTATCAACGAATCTCGTATGCATGTCCACAACAAAGATTCAACAGTGAAATTCGCATATGGTTATCTCATTTAATTTTTGTCAGAGTGGTAAACGGTCAATGATACTGACGCAAGTTATCCCAATGATAGATTATCAGATTATAGATTTATAGCAAACTTCGTCTATTTTCCTTAGGTAGTGAAGTTTAGTACAAAAGATAAAAATCCTGGATTAGGTGTATCTTATTTCACCTTAGATGAAGCTGGATAAATAAACACTGCCTGGACCGTGAGTCTTGACAAAAGAAGACCTGAATGAAGAAGAAAACAAGCCTCTTTACGACCTTTTCTATTATTTCCGTGATTTTCGTTGATCGGCATTGGCAGGCGGACTCAAAGTGGCCAGTAAAAATATTTTCGTGACCTACGGTAATATTCAATATCCGAAGGCCTGTTTTGACTCAGTTTGTAGGTCTTACATGTGTGAGAGTCACGCCTGATCTTGTTTCTACATCAAAATTGACAGCATAGTTAACCTAGTACAGTATAATGTGAGTGGAATGTTAATTGTTCAGTTGAAAACTTATTGTGCACATAATATCAGTTCTGAGCTGGTTTTTTTGTATGAAACAAATTGTGTTTTTATTTTTGATAATAAGCATTGTGTGTGGTGTGACAAATGTTCGGCAGAAACTATTAGACATGTATTTTGTGCTTACAAGGACATACATATTTCTGTATAAAATGAGCATTTTAAGGATGCCAAAGATGTCGCCGCGACGTGTAGGCCCTACAGGAAGAATTTTTTTGTTGCACCTCAAAAAGACAAAAATGCTTGTATCAACCGCGGATTGAAACCGGGACCTCAGGAATCTGAGGCCAGAGTTCTAGCACTTCCGCCACGCGCTATACAGCTCACTAAAACGTAGTCTATGGACATGACCTTTGGGGCCAAGTCATTTTTTTTTTTAGAAATAAAGATCAAAATTGATGGGGCGCAACGAAAGCCTTCGACGGCAGTGTTTCTCAACCTCTTTCGGCCAGTTGTCCTTTTTGCACGTCTCTCCGCCCGTTTCTCTCTCATGTTCCTTTTTTTGGGTGGTGGTGGTGGTGTGGGTATGGAGAGCGGAAGGGGGGGATGGGGTGAGCACCACCTCAACTCGCCCACATCACTGTTAGGGAAATTTCAAATTTTTTCAAATTTCCCCCTTCCCCATACAAAGTAAAATTGTCCTCCGTGGACCATAGGCATAAGCGCCCCACATTTGGTAACACGGGTCTAGGGGAGTCACAGAAAGGTAATTATTTGAATGATATCTAATGAAACTTTAAAGATGGACTATGTATGTTGATTATCGCCTTTGTACACTGGACATGTCCAAATTTCTCCGCTGCAGTAAATCTCTGACGTAACATATAATAATAAGCATTGAAGAAAAATAACAAACTATTTGTTTTAGGTCCAATGGTAGAAGTAAATAAGAGTAAAAAAAAATAAATAATTGAAGAACACAAGAAAGCCATTTCCAGAGAACTCTTCTAACTCCGACGCTGCAAGGCACAAATGAGTATAAAGCGAGAAGAAAGGTAGTCACTGACCAAAAAGGGGACCAATGGGGTAAAATGAAAAGGTTGAAAACGACTGCTCTAGATTATCAGTCCACATATGTTTGAACACATCACGAGAAGAGGAAAGATAGAATACATTGTATCAACAGGCAAGTTGGAGAGCAAGAGGGATAGGGGAAGACCATGAGAGAAGACGCTTGACAACCTAGCATTGTGGCATGGGTAGGGTTGCCAGATACGTGGACACCAAATGGAGGACATAATAAAACAAAACAGAGGACAAAGGAGGACGTTTTGAATGATTCATTTGAGTCGTTCCGGATTAAACTCACAGTGAGCACAATTTTATTGTAATGGCTGTCAATTAAGTGTATCTTACTCTTAGTGAATCGACCAAGAAACAATCACGTTGAAAAACAAATTCAACGGACGCCTTTTTCAAAATGTCAAAAAACATAATTTAAATAGCCAATTGTACAGTCATTACCTTATAATCTTTATTACATGACATATTTCTCGGAGGAGCCAACTTTTCGCAGAAGATCCTCTTTAGCAATCACATATGCATAAATAAACTGTTCACAGGTAAGATTAATCAAATTGTACTTTGTAAGAATGATGCCCTTTACAGAGTCGAGTAAGAGTCTATTCCTTTCCTTTGTCCATTGAGCATTAATCAAGGAGAACACTCTTTCCACATTGCCATTCTGTCCAGGGATACAGAAGAAAAATTCACAAATTTTAAGTAACTCTGAAAAGCAACATGGATTTGGGCAAGTTTGGAAAAATAAACTCCACTGTTCATGCAAAAGTCTTTTAAAAAACTGTTCATTTTTGTTTTGTACAAATAATTTAAGATTGCAGTATTGGTCAAACAATTGCACATCATCTACAATAATACCCTTCTCTTTCAGATACAATATGCACGCCAAAAGGTCATCTTATTTACAGTCTTTAATTTTTATCTAAGTGCATCCAATTAAAGCATTGAAATTCATAAAACGGGTTTAACCACTTTTCTAAGTAAATAATGCATGCTTCATACACCAACTTAACATATGCCATAAAATTATTATACTCTTCTTCTCGACCACTTTCCTCAAGTCATCTCCACATCCCCCTGACTTTCAGTGAAATAAATGTCTCCTTCAATCTGTTTTTCAAAACTTCCAAGGTTGTATGAAGAAGGCTCATAACCTCTAATACTGATGTTTCTTCTCGTTTAATGACTTCAATATTGACTTGGAAGGCAGACATCAAGGAATGCAGAAACCAAAGGTAAACTTCTGAAATATCGTTCTCAAATTTTTTTTCAATCATAGCAGGTGGTTGGTTTACAGAAAAGCAAATATTCTTTCAAAGCAGTAAACAGCTTCAGCAGCCTTTAAACAGCTGGAAACAGTGAGCTATCAGATTTTATAGTGATACAGTAGTTGCTGATAGTTAGATTATTGTCTTTAATGTTACTGTCATACGATATAATAGTTGTAACACCGATACATAAAAATTATAATATAAAATGTAAGAAAAGCTGGACATTTTAAAAGATTTTAGCTTTGCTTGCCGGAGAATATTGAGCTAAGAGGGAGGACATCTCCTTTTGCCGAATAATCTGGCAACCCTAAGCATGGGAGAACATTGGTATCGGAAATAATTGCAAGAACACGAATTAGAAGGATGTGGAAAGACATGGTAACCAGCGTCCACTTCATGGATCATAAGAATAAGATCATCTTAATTGAATAATACAATATATAGGATCATCAATAATTTATTCCAAGAGAATAACATTATTTGAATTAAAGTGTTATAGAAAGTATCTATATTTGCTTCATAGACTACAGCAAGGCCTTTGACAGAGTCCAACATGAAAAATTAATCAAATGTCTTCAAGAAATAGGCATAGATGGAAAAGACATCAGGCTGATTGGAAATATATATTGGGAACAAACTGCATCAATAAGGTGTGAAAACAGCTACTCACCGTACATAGAAATAAGAAGAGGGGTAAGACAAGGATGCATTTTATCACCAAGCCTATTTAATATCTACACAGAGAATATCTTTAAAAATATAGAAGAAATACCAGGACTCAAGATCAATGGGAAAATAATAAACAACATTAGATATGCAGATGACACTGTTCTTTTAGCAGAAAGTGAACATGAACTACAAAGACTAATAGATCAAGTCAATAAATCAAGTAATGAATATGGACTGGATATAAACATTTTTGAAAAAACAAAAACCATGATAATCAGCAAAAACACAGAAGAACAGGAGGTAAACATAAACATACAGGGAGAGAAACTACAACAAGTAAAACAGTATCAATATCTTGGACACATAGTCACAAATGATGGCAGATGTGAAACAGAAGTTAAAAGGAGAATAGGAATGGCTAAAAGTACCTTCAATGACATGAGGAAATTATTAATATCTAAACAAATTACAAACAAGTTAAAAATGAAAATTATAAAATGCTACATCTATTCCATATTAATGTATGGCTCAGAAACATGGACACTAAATAAACAATAAGAAGACAAAATTGATGCCTTTGAGATGTGGGTATATAGAAGAATAGGGAGAACATCATGGAAAGAGAAAAAACAAATAAAGAGGTGCTAAAAACACTTAATATGAAGAAAGAACTACTAAGAGAAATAAAGATCAGGCAAATAAAATACTTTGGACACATTAAAAGACATGCCACCCTATTGAAGACCTTACTTGAGGGTAAAGTCAAAGGGAAGCGAGCAAGAGGTAGGCAGAGATACAATTGGGAGAGTAACATTACACGATGGACAGGTTACAGTCTAGCAGAGTGCACCACCAAGACAAGAGACAGGAGATGTTGGAGATACGTTGCAGCCAACCTTCGTTGCGGAGACGGCACTTAATGATGATGATGTTATAGAAGAGTTTTGAGAATACCACGGACAGCGAAGAGAACAAACCAGGAGGTGTTACGAACAATTAACGCCCAGGAAGGCTGGCTTCTGAACACTATATTAAAGAAAAAGCTAGCTTTTTACGGTCATATTAAGAGACACGACGGCATGGAGAGAGTGTTAATGGAGGGGATGATAGAAGGCAACAGGGGCAAAGGCCGACCAAATCGCCGTTGGACCATTCAAGAATGCCTGCGCATGTCACTGGAAGATGCAGGGCAGCTTGCTCAAGACCGCGGAGAATTCAAGAGATCCATAGGAAAGACCACGTTCTGGAAAGAATATGTCACTTGATGATGAATAATTATTGTTAAAAAATATTCGGAATCATTATGTTGGCGCAGCACGCTGATCGTGCTCAATTCCCGTTTGCTGCGGTTTCATTTTTCATCTTAATTGATCCGATTAAAACAAATTCATGTTTTTAAAACGAGGTCAGCACTTTACAAAACAAAACCAGATATAATTGGTGCCAAATATGACAAGCTTGGAAATGGATACGATGCTGTAAATAATATACAAGTTTATAGTAGGTATACATTTTTTGTGATTGTACTAACTAGTTCATATGCTATAGGCTAGTATAGGCCCCTATTATACACGAACCGACAATGACGATATAATAAATAATATTGTGAATATGTGATTATAGGGCTATCCTGACTATCCTGGACTATCCAGTATCTCTTATCTGGCTTCTATCTTCACACTCACACAGTGACGTGTGACACACTATTCATTCATTCACTATGGACTACTATGGAGTTTTTAGTAGCTTCCTCGCTCGTAACTTTGACTTCAGTAAAACTAAAGTCACTAAGCGAATAATCATGCCATGAGTCGCCAAAGTCGCTGAATAGGGCATTAGATGATTAGGGGCCTCACTGTAGTTTTAAGTTTACTCTGGTCAAAACCGATTAGAATCAATAAAGGAATTTTAAAATTATTATAATTAAATTATTATTATAATTATACCAATGTTTAAGTTAGGCAGTCTAATCTGAATCCGCGAATCCCATAACTTTATTTAATATTTATAACTTTCACTTTCAAGCTTTTGCCAGTAGAGTGGTAGTTTAGATCTTTTAAGTAAGACCACTAGCCTATTTGTTTGTGTTCCATAGACAATGTCTGCCTAATATTGGAATATTCCTAAACACATTAAGTCCAAATAAATGTTTTTGACAACTGATACAGTGCAGCCTACTTTAATTGTTTTTTTTCTAGAGTGGATAATTGTAAAAAAGAACATGTAGGTCTAGTAGGCTTACAATTGTTATTGGTAATAAAAATTAGACCCATAACCCGTCAGGGTTGTAGTAGGGGTGCCACGAATACATCAGCACAAAAGTTCCCCAAACAACTCTTATCTTCAACCATTCGGAGAAGTGTAGAAAAATCATACCAAAACCATTCCTTGATGTTATCAATCCAGGATTTTCTCTGTATCTCCTCCTTCCACCATTGCAAAATAATGTAAGCAAGTCGTGTCTCGTTACATGTCCAAATCAAACATGTTTAAGCTGTTTCAGAACTGTCGAAATTGGTTCTTGATAACCTACAAGTTTATTTATTTGCTGTCTTACAAATATATTTATCTTGTGTTCTTGATAGCTAATTCTTAACAAACATCTGTAGTACTTGTTTTCAACTACCTGAATCCTTTTTGTTGGCATTGAGTGTCCCACTTTCACATCATTATAAAATTGTGCTTAGCACTAGCGACCTGAATGGATTGGTCTAACTATAATACTGATCTTACTTTTTCAAATCATATTCAACCTCGCCATGGCAGCCATCGCCATCTTGAGTCTTAGATTAATCTCATTTTCTGAATTGCCATCATCACTTATTTGGGTCCTGAGATATTGAAGGTAGTAAGTTCTTCATGTTTATGACTGCTTAACCGGATATTCATGGGATCTTGCTTTGTTTAACTAGTCATCAATACCTGCTTTTATCAATGCTAATTTTTATGCCATATTTCTGACTAATGTCTACCAACTTTGAGGTGATTTTTATTCATACCTATATTGAAAAGAGTATTTCTTGTGCTTCCCCCAATTTAATTTCTCGCTGACATATGAAGCAAGGCGAAATCGACCCTTGGGGGGGGGGGTCCATATAGACCACTTGGGGAAAGCTATAGTGGTCTAATTGTTAGGCAGACCATTCTATATGTGCTATCATTAGCATAACTGATTCAGCATATAATTAATTTTAGTCTGGATGAAATTATTTTTTTAGCTTAAAAAATATTACTCACAATGGACCTACATCTGTTAGACTTAATTTCTTTGGGACTAAAAATTGTTTAAATATTATAGGCTGATGTCAGATTACAGAGAAATTTATAATTTTGATAACTGTTTGAATCATTATGTAGTGTCACATACAGTTAAAATGTAAAATTGGTGGCAAATTTTTTTTTACTTATGGAGAACCACAGACCACAATAATTGTAACAGAGCATTCTAAATGGTCTTATTTCTAATCCATTTCTGAATACACTACAGATTTTTAAATTGCGATTTGCAAAATAGTGTGTTTGAACTGTTCCCAAAGTTGTATCATGACCATGCACTGACAAAATTGTAGACAGTTGCAGATATACATTAGTCAAACTAAAAGTATTAACTTTAAATACAATTAAAGTAGCATCTGTTATGTGTCCATTTAATCTTGATTAGAAACTAGCATCACAGCATGCGGGATACTCCCATACGCTCCACTTTCTGTTCCAGCAGCCATCCAAATGTATGTAGACTCAGAGTTCCAGTCAGGTGTTGATTATACAATCTTCGGGTCTTTCCAAAAAGACAACTTTTCCTTCCCTCACCTCTAGTCACTCCCATTTCTGACATTCTTTGTATATGTACATTCTTAGTCTCTTTAACCTCATCTTCAATTTGCAATGAAATTATGACTGCCTTAATCAAGTCTGCTTTATCTCTTCTCAGCATTTTGCCTGCTATCGTCACATTGCCTGCTAATTGTCAACTCTCTCATTTCCTCTGACCACGACATGACAAGGACAGTATATTCATGTAATGATCTGGACAATTTGGTTAGACAATATATCCAACCATTCCTTTCTGAGCATACATTTTTATATCTTGCGCAGCATACTGTGAGGGTCTCTGAGTATTACAGAGTGTGTTTGTTGATGTATCAGTTATCAACCAATTTAGTGCTGCTGTAACTCCCTCTATCTCCATCCTCAAAGTATGTTCATTTAAAGAAAAGTGCAATGACTTTATAGATATGTAGACTGTTATAGCAAATGATTGTTATCGTTAAATCTGTTTGAATGATGTGAGAACTAAAATATGGCTTGAAAGATACAGATTTGAAGGTAAAGCTGTTTTGTGTTGTCGGGGCCAGAAAGGGGAGCAAAGAGTAGCAACATTGTTTACCTTCCAAGCATGTCGTAAGAGGCGACTAAGGAGGTTATGGGATGGAGTTGGCTGTCCCATCCCATATAGGGTCAGTGACCCAAAGCTATGCTGAAGTCTGATGTGTCATGCCGAAAGGTACAGATATCGCAGCAATGCTATAAACCACGACACAACACATTCCGTTCTCCGGATTACTTCCTGCTAATCTGCAGGAGTTTGAGAACAGAAGGAGCAGAAGAAGAAATATTTATTAAAATGTTCATATTTGAGACATACCTTTAAAAAGCTCAACATTTGCCTAGTAAGCATTCTTTCTTCCCCTAACTCACCCATGTGTTTCTGAATTGTATTATCTAAATTCTACATTCTTTAATCAAGGTCTCAGACAGCTAACTCGGTAATACTTTACCTTCACAAGTGACCATACTCTACCTTCACAGAACATTCTACAAGATGCAAGCCCTTCTAATTAATCCTTTGATCCACACAACTTCAGTTACCTTGGCTGATGCCTCTTTTAATGGCCATTTTGCATATACTTTGATTCACCAGTCAATGAAAAACACAGGAAAAGTTGGCTCAGCACAGATAAATGACGTTTGGATTTCATCCAAACTGGTATTCTTTAAAATGGCCACTCTGAAACTAGATACTGTACTTGTTTTGTTTGAAAATTTGTGAAATTGATTTTTCTTGCTAGGCTCTGCCAGAGATCGCCATGCTTGATTTTTGCTGGGGAAACAGTATTTGTTTGTCACAATGGACATCACAAGACCTGTGGGCTAACTTGGGATTTATCCTTATATCGTGATTCATTTGATTTTTATGGCAAATTTATTTGGTTGATGACACAAAGTGACCAATAAAAATAACAGGAAAAGTTGAATGCATCACTTTATGTATGAATCCTGATCAACCAGCAAGACTGTAAATGACGAAAGACACGGGTAAATTTTCCAGGTTTTGTGACAGGTGAAATCAGATATTTTGAAATGGGGCTTTTGTGCTAAAAGTTAGTACCAACGAAGAATGGGTTAACTTTAAATTCAAACTGATATCTATCTTCAGTTTCAGGTTGTTTCCCAACACTAGCTGTATCGCAAATCTATCACCAGGGAGCATGGTCAGTGTCGGACGACAGTTTACTATTCTGATAAAAAAATAATAAATCACTGCAGAATTTTATGTTTTGGTCATGCCTAAAAATTACTTTAGGTTGAATCAAATGAGAAAAAGAGTACGGAACAAATGAAACAATAAAATATATGTATACGCCGTATACCTTCATATACCCAGAAAAAAGCACTGATTATATTCCCATTGATCTTGAGTTCTGACTTTCCTTCCATATGTTTAAAGATTTTCTTTGTGTACATATTAAATAGACTGTGTGATAAAATACATCCTCATCTTACCCCTCTTCTTATTTCTATCCATGGTGAGTAGCTGTTTTCCCACCTTATTGATGCAGTCTGTCTCCAATATATATTTCTAATCAGTCTAATGTCTTTTCCATCAATGCCTATTTCTTGAAGACATTCAATTAATTTTTCATGTTGGACTCTGTCAAAGGCCATGCTATAGTCTATGAAGCAAATATACCGTAGATACTTTTTTGAACTTCTATATATTATATTTATTGATCAACAGTCAGATACTAAGTATATCTTTTCTGGTTTCTTTGTTTTGCCTTAAACCGAATTGCTCTTCCCCTACTCAGTGTATCTTGTTTTTAAGTCTTTCATGTATTATTTTGAGTAGTATTTTGGTTATATGGCTCATCAAACTTATTGTTCTATATTCGTTTATATAGTTCTTTATTGTTCTATAATAGGCCTAGGCCTTTCTAATAAATGTTAGCTGGATTAATATATTCTTAATTATTAACAAATTAAAATTAATTTGGCATCACATTTACAATAAGAAAATATAAATTAATTTGATTAAGAGTACACTGGTTTATTATATTATTTTTTCTATATAGATATGAACAAATCAGTTTCACACAAGATCTAGTCATTGTAGACATAACACTTCATTATTTAAGACCTTTTGTGCTCTTAATTTTAATAGAATAGTAACCATAATGGATTGCAATAAAGGATTAGCTTCAGATGTTGAAACTGATGTTGTTGAGGAGGAGATTGCAGACATGGAATTTGACATCTTGAATGATGATGACGATGACATTCTGATTCAAGCTGAGCATGAAATGTGTAGTAAACAAGAGGAAGAATATGAAAACGGTAAGAAAAAAAATAAATTCATTTCTGCAAACGTCTTCTGTGTTCTCAAAATTCTGTAGATTAGTAGGATGAAGGATGGAATGCATCATGTCATGGTTCACAGCTGCAATATCAACACTTTATGGTCTGACTTCAACATGACTTCAGGGTCACTTTAACTCTCTATGGCCGTGCTCTACAACCAGTATTTCAATTTTATATTGTTATTATTAATATTTAATGTGATGATGTGTTATTTTGACCCATATAAGTAAATATGTGGGTCTAGTTCTTATATTAGATATGTATGTCTATAAAGAAAATAAAAAACTACTGGAATTTATATCTGTATATTATTTTACATGGTTCTATGTATCCATACAACTACTTTGGGTCATACATTTGTACGTGTGCATATTCTTGTGTTATAGTAATACATGTGAATATTTTCATGTGAACGAATGTGTATGGGAATACATGTACACCCTGTATGTTTCTGTATGTGAATGTTCATGTTATATGTATTTATGTGAGAAAATGTTTATGTGAATTCATGTATATTTATTTTGTCATTATGTACACCTATTCTTGTGTGACCCCTACTTGTGATTTGCATACTTGTATTTGCATATATATGTGTGTGTATGTATATAGTGTATATACATATATACATATATATATATATATATATTTGTGTATGTAGACACCCATACACGTGTATGCGTTTTATTCACATGTATGCTTTCATATCAGTATACACTTTTATATATATGTTTAGATATTTGTATGTATATGTGAATATATATTTAGGTATTTATGTTTATTCAACTAGAATGTATATATATATATATATATATATATATATATATATTTATATATTCATTTAGTTGTTCGATTGTTTGTTGATGTAAATATATCCCACGTGCTATCAGTTGCTATACTTACGTGCACATTTCTATGTTCTCCGTATCTATTTGTAGTTCCCCCTGTGTACTAATTTCTTTCTCTATCCTTTCTCCTTTTATCTCCTACCCCCTTACCCTCCCCCATACTTGATATCTCGAATTGTTGTCCCATTTCTTTATTTTTGCATTTTTCATCCTATAATTTGAGTTTCCATTTCATCATCTTTTCCATACCCATTTCTGTCTGTCAATATTGAACGCATAATTCTGCATCTAATTTAAATGATGAGCCAAAACCATGACTTGGGCAATGGTCTTTTGAAAGGAAGGCATTGTCTAGGTCTTGGTTTTTTTATAGTTGTCTTTAGTTGGTTTTTGTTTCTTGATAAAGGTCCCAATAGGACCGGCATGTCAATAATTGTCTTTGTTCTATATTTTATTGTTATTTCTGAGTATTTTATATTGATAGTTAGTTATTTTCAGTAACTGTATTTGCCTCTTATTTATCTCGTTAATGCAGCACTTTCCATTTTGTCAGCTATCCACCGATATTTTGGTTATTTATATTTTAATTATTATGGCATCTTAGCATGCACACAGCCAATTTTGAAATCTTTAGTCAATGATATTAAGCAGTAAATGCTCTCTACAAACAGTGATCTCCAATTTTTTTCTGCAGAAACTGGATTTGATACAAATGATATCAACTTTGGTGAGGAGATGGAAGATGATGAAGCAGCAAATATATCCGTAGGAGTTGATTCTGATGCCATTAGAACTACAACTGACCAGTACTCTGGGGAATCAGGATTTGATTTCTCAGCTGGAAATCTATGGATATACCCAACCAACTACCCCATTAGAGACTATCAATACAATATAGTGCAAAAGGTTTGATTATTTTTCATACTGAATAAATGCAACCTCATAGCAAGTAATGCCATAGAAGTGTAGAATGTTATATGTATTACAATAATAGACCATTAATTGAATCTTCTGTGATCAGTTTCCTATGCACAGAAATCTATATGAGCAGGAGGTCTGCCTCCATGAATCCAGTCATCATCATGAGGTCCTCACAGTTGCCCCACAGCTTCACTTACAAATAGGTCTTCTAGGGCCAGGTTTTAATCCTCAAGTAGCCAAAAAGTGGATAGTTAGTTAGTTAGTTAGTCGTTGGATCATCATCACTGCAAACTGGACACATCCATAGTTGCTCCGATCTCTCCTTGAGTGTATCCGCCATCACATTTCTGCTGACAGTACCGGTCCTATGCTGGTTGACCATCATTCTTCTGCGCCCTCCAAAATGTTCACCTCTAGCAACACCGCATCTCAATCCCTGATCTTTAATCCTAGCCATTGAAAAGGAATCATCATCCACATTCGTCTCACTCTCGCGTGTTATATCTCTTAAGGAGTTCAATACGTCAGCGCGATCCATTGCCCCATCGCCCTTTGCCACAATCGCACACGATGCCAGTTGATCCGCTCTTTCATTGCCTCGAACGCCCACATGTCCCGGCACGAAAATAAATGTAACCACTTTCAAGCTCGCATTTTTCAAGGCCTCAATCCACTGTTCGCGAACGAGACCCACTTGTACCTTCTTAATCATACTCATAGAGTCACTCAAGATGCAGACCTGCGTTACTTTCTGTGTGCGTAACCACTCAAATGCCTTGGTCACCGCCATAGTCTCCATGGTCATACTACTCGTAGTGACCGCAAAGGCACCACTTTCCTCCTTGATCGTTTTACCTGCGCACTGAGCTGTAAAGGCCCAAGCACTGCGAACATGCCTAATTACAGATCCATCAGTGTATATAATCACATCCCCCTCTTTGTTATTCTCACTGATTAAAGCCTGCACTTCTTTCTCCACAGCTGTGGGACACCATTCTCTGCATTCCCTGCTAAGTGATATTACTACTCTCAAACAAGTTTCGAAATCTGTGGGTAGACCTATCCATTCCGCACCAGCTGCCACATCCTGTAATCGGCACACGCTTTGTATTACATCCTCAGCACGTCCCATCCACGACCTTCCTCTCTTGAGTCTGCTGCCTTTGACTTTCTGTATTTCGGAATGCAACGGGTGTTCCTTATCTGCAAAAAGTGGATATCTCTGCAGAATGTGTTCTGTAGATTCTTTTGACATAGACATTGATCAGATTGGATAATATTTATTTTGTGGAGATGTGCTTATAGTCTACAGTGCCTTGTGGAGAGCCTAAAAATGGAGTTTGCTGTGATCTGTTCAGCTTTAGGTTGGGATCCTGTGCATAGTTGCTGCCTGTTCTCTGACACCATACATGTTTGTATTTTCCTTTGCTGAGAGTTCTTGCTTCGGTCAGTTCTTTCATTCACTTGAAACATGTCTATATCTGTAATTCTGTCTCCTGATTAAAACTCACTATCTTTTGTAGTTCGCACAGTGGCCCATAGAGCTTTGATTCTATTGTTGTTTCCTCTGTCCAATATGTATACCTCCGTGTTTCATACTCAGAACACTCTTGAAGTATATGTTTGGCACTCTGTGCTGCCTGTCCACATGTATACATGACAGTGTTGCCAATAATGAATTTTGTGAACATGTGACTGCAGAGTTGGTTGTGTCCCATTCTGTGGTGTAAATTGTTCTGATCTGTTAATAATGTGATAGTCATCTTATGTTGGTATTTGTAGCTTTCTTATTTACTTGATCATCTGATTTTTCTGATGGTAGGTGATAGGTACATCTGGTTGATTTTCGACAGCACCTTCCTTAACCAGTTGGTCTGCTTTTTCATTTCCTGGTATTCCACAATGAGAGGGTATCTATTGCATAGTTATAGCTGTTTCTATTTCTCCAGGTTGTTTCTTCATTGACTTTCATAAGCTTTTTTGATAAATGATTGAAGGTTAATCTTTTCTGTTGATGTTTTATCAGTTCATTTGTTTTCTCATGCATAGGGTGGATTTTTCAGATGTCAAAATTTTTTGAGCCATTATTGTAATTTTCTCATTCCTGTGGTTTGTTAGATTTTGTAAACCTACTGTCACTTCCATTGCCATTATAGGTGTGCTCCTTAATCCTTCTGTAATAATTTGGAGACCTGCATTCTGAATTTTGCCCAGCTCCTAAAGATTGGTGTTTGCTGCTGTTGCATATGTGCTCAATCCATATTTCAGAGTTGGCCAAATATGACTTACATAGATTTGTCTTATGGTTTTAATGTTGACTCCCTAATTTGTCCCAGATAGTTTTTTCATTATTTTTAGTCCGCGTGTGGCTTTATTTTTCTGTCTCTTCTGTATGTGATCCTCATTTAATGCTATTGTCAAATTTTAGTTCTAGGTAGACTGGATTGTTTTCTTTCGGGAGTAGGGTAATGCCTAGTGTGAGAATATAAATTTCAGGTTTTGGGAAGAGTGAGGTGATGGTTTTGTTTTTATTTATTTTAACACCCCAGATTTTTTCCCACTCTTCAGTTTTATTTATTATTTGGCTCCTGCATTCTCACCTTTGTGACTCTATGTATTCTGATTGGATCCAAATAGCCAGATCATCAACATGGAGAGCCCTATATATGCATGGTGTGAGTAGCTTTAGTTGGTTATCTATTGGTTGTTTGGTTGCTGATCCAGCTGTCCATGGGCTCATGCCCTTTGACCGGTTATCTATTAAAGTAGTGAAGAGTGTGGTGAATGAACTCCTCCCTGTGGGACAGGGGCACCTTCAGTTATGTTGATCATTTTTGATTTTTTCCCTGGAGTTTGACTCTTGCATGTCTTCCACGTAAAAAGCTTTTGATCCACTGTAGAATTTTGCCTCTAATTCCTTTCTGGGTGAGATTTAGCAATAAACCCTCTTTCCAGACTTTATCAAAGGCCTATGTGAAATCAAAGAACTTACCTAGGAGTTTTGATTTTTGGCAAGGTGTGTTGTGTGGTCTTCAGTACTTCTGTGTTTTCTGAAGCCTTCTCTCACGTCCATCTCCATCATCTGGTGTTTAATCTTTTATTTCCACCTGTATTAGAAAACCATCTGCCGATCATCTGTTCTGACTTTCTGTTGTTTACATTACTTCCACTTCCTGCATATGCCTCTTCAATATGGCAAACAATATGTTGTATGAACTAGTGTCATATCAAGCAAAGAGATGGTTCCACTATTAGTAGTATTTCTAGTTTTGTTTTAAATTTAATATTTTTATTATATGCTGCATGTTTTGGTCATATAATTTCAAATTCTTCCACTGTTTTCTTTTTTGCTTCTCACTTATATAAGCATGTTAGATTTTTAGTACATAATTATGTAATCTTTAGGCAAAATTATCACTTCATTCTAATTTGTCTCTATCTTGAGAAAGACTTTTTGGTCAAAACATTGATTTCTTGTATTTGATAACATGAAACTGCTATTTAATATCTTTTATAATGTTTTATTATATTAATTTACTACTAGGCCATAACATTTGAATATGCAAGTGTCATGTTCTTCCCCCCCCCCCCCCCCAATATTTTCTCAATTTTCTAACTCATTTATTCAGGATCTCATTTATCTGGGTCAACATCAACATGCATAAATTATATATAAATACCGGTAACTTATTAAAAAAATTTTAAAAAGCTATTGACACTTTACACTTGACTATGCCATTGTCATCTACGATGTTCAAATAATCTTGCTAAATTTATGAAGACTTTAGTTAATTTGTTTTTTTTAAACTACAACTTCGGCATATTGTAATGCAAATTTTGATTATAAAAATTAAAAAGAAAGTGTCAGTTTTCTTTATTTATGTCACAGGAGTTAACTTAGCTGGAGCTTCATTTCTGATCTTGCGGTCTTCAGTTGTAGTTCCTGTTGCTGGTTTGAATGCAGTGTTTACAAATTGCTTGCTTGCTGGGCCAGTAGCAGTGGTAGCATGATTTTCACTGACCTGGTTTACAAAAACTCTTTCAAGCACTGCAACATCGATCCTAGCTCCTGGGAGACTACAGCCCTTGATCGATCAGCTTGGCACACCCAGATCATTGCTGACATCACTAAATTTGAAAAAGAAAGAACATTGCAGGCAATCTATAAGCAACAAAAGCGGAAGGGTAAATGCGAAAACTCTCCTACCCCGAACCCTCTGCACTCCTATATGCTCTGCAATATAACTTTTCTGACATGAATCGGACATCTACAACTCAAAAACCAAATTAGACAATCACAAATGTTTTGTTTCTTTCTATTTTTTCATCACATGTTAGGATATTCATATCTTTCTCTGCAGAGTAACTTACAGTTCACTCTTGAATTGAACACAAATTATACTAAATCTGTTAGAAAACATATTTTAAATGAAGAATCTGATAAAGGCTCCAATGGTTACTAAACTAGACAGAAGAAGAAATTAGGAAAATAGGAGGTATATCATTTATTGAACATATTGAAAAACAGCAAGTAAATTGGTTCGATCACATGAAAATGAACTCAACCAAATACCAATAAGAACATATAACAAAAGAATATCATATGGCATAACGCCAGAGGTATACCAAGAAAATGGTGAATAGAAAACATCAAAATAACCTTAAACAAACATGGACTCAACGCAATCAAGATGACATATCTGTCCTTGGAAAGACAACTAAGGCTTCCACCTCCATGCTTAGTAGCAAGTGGGGATATTAACAAACATCATTCACATAGGGAAAGACAATGGACATTTTTGAGTCCAGGTTTTTCCAGAAATGTGGGTCATATCCAATGGTTCAAATTCCGTCTGATATATCTCAATGGAGTCTGTGGTGAAGGAAAAACTAGACAGGCAGTTTCTAAACAACAACTGGTTAGACAGCTAAGTACTTATGTTTAAAACTATGTGTGATATTATATTGATTCATAATTCAACATATTTTTACCTATCCTCAGGCATTGTACAAAAATACTTTAGTAGTTCTACCAACTGGTCTTGGAAAGACTTTTATTGCTGCAGTTGTGATGTATAACTTCTTTCGCTGGTTCCCTCAAGGCAAGATTGTGTTCATGGCCCCAACCAAACCATTAGTAGCCCAACAAATTCAGGCATGCTATGATATAATGGGAATACCCAAGGCAGACACTATAGAGATGACAGGCAAGTGTTTTATATGTTATGTTTCTACATCAATTTGTAAAATATTAAGAGCATCATCTCTTTTTTGTGTGTTCGTTTCAAACTTTCACTTCCCATACTTTTATTGTTTTAATATCTTTTTGTGTGTATTTATTTCAAATTTTTCTTGTAATTTTATTGTTTTAAGGTTTATTTGTACCATTGGTTCAATACATCCAACTTTTTTACAGTGATATACATACATTCAAACAGAGTGTTTTTACTAATTGCACTAAATGGTGGATGTCCATAGCCATATTTCTAGGAGACCTGCCTGTGAGCCACAATCTGTATATCAGTATTGCTCGCACAGCACACTAACCTTTTTTTTTGTCACCCTTCCAAATTGTGGACATGGTCTTCATTGCTAGTACTTTTTACAGTTGTCTGGGTTTCTATAAACTTGATCACAGATGCCCACATATTATCTATAAATTGCAAATGCAATAATATCTTATATAAAAGCATAATATCTAAATGAAATTAATATTTATAATGAAATTCTTATTACCTTGTAATATGTCTGATATATTTGCCTATAATCAATTTGTTGTACAGGAACAATGCCCCCAACTATCCGTCAGAAAGTCTGGAGGGAAAAGAGAGTTGTGTTTCTCACCCCGCAAGTTATGACTAATGACATGAGCAGAGGCTCTCTCACAGCTGACAGTATTAAGTGTTTGGTGTTGGATGAGGCTCACAAAGCTCTAGGCAATCATGCCTACTGCCAGGTTATTTTGTGTTATTTGTTTTATAGCCAATTTTTAACTGCAATATTACTAAAAAAGTTGATCAACAAGAATTTATGACCAGTTATTCTTTATAAAAATTTCATATTTTAAGCTAGACTCTGCTGGAATTGGTAAAAGTTGAGAGCATCAATAAAGAAGACTACATTCTGGACAAAATTTCACCTGAATAAATAATAACAGACTCAAAGCTTCAAGTGTGTTCGCAACTTCAAGTTTCTTCCTATAATTATAAACCTCATTCATGCTGAAGTCTGATATGTTCAGATCATTGGCTCAAAAAAGACAGTGACACAATATTTTTCCTTTCTTTAGACTACATTCTGCTGGAAATCTAGTAGAACCATTGTCCTTCTACAAGATATGTAGCGGAAGTTTAAGAACAAAGGTTTGTAAAACTAAATTTCAACATTAAAATCACAATTTAAAGTTACATTCATGCAGATAAAATTTTGTAGTGACTATTCACCACTGATATGTGAACAGCCTTGCAGCAGAGCAAGCAGGACACTCATCTCACATGTACCTTGTCTACTAATTAATCTCAATATAAATCTAATAATATTTATGTTGTATTCTAATTTACTGCCATTGGATTCTCATATAGTAACACAGAAACACCAGTGCATTCATTGGAAATGTTTTAATAACTGACAAATTTCATTTTATATGTCATGAAAAATAGAACATAGAACATAACAAAAACATAGTTACGGAGTTAATCATTTATATATACACAAGCACGCACACACAATCATGTGCATAAGAGAGAGAGGGGAGGATGAGAGGGAGAGGGATATTCTGAGGGAGTGAATTATACAGGTTTTGTGACTTTTCTATCTTTCTGCAAAATGCAGTGTTGGAGTCATGAGCTTCAACTCCCATGCCAAGCATCCTTTCCTGTCAGAGGTGTCCATAGCAACCCAGCTCTAGATCATGGTCATAAGGGGGCGTGGCAATTATGCAGGGATAACATGTTTGTCTGATTCTGGGATCTCCTGTGGATTTCTCACCTCTTGCACAGAAATGCTTTTAATCACATTCCATGTGTCACCTGTTCATAGCTACCGCACTACATACACGTTGGCAGTTAGGACCATGGTCAGCGCTGTAGTTCACCTGGTGTTTCTAATATTTTAGTGTCCCTGACAAATTAGTCTGAGTGCTCATGCTGTAAATGTTTTTTTTGGTATAGGTTGTCAGAGAGCTCATAAAATTCACAAGAGACTTTCGAATTTTGGCTCTTAGTGCTACACCAGGAAGTGATCTTAAGGTAAAAAAAAATGTTACAAGTGTGAAAGCAAGTATTTGTATTTATAACCTAATGAACATCTTCTTTAAGTTCTAGAGGGAGTACTCTGTATAGATATGCATTCAATAAATTCTCTTAAGCTAATTAAGTGAAAGTGGGATTATTTCTTAAGTATAAATAATAACCACACTGTAAGAGAATGTGAAACAAGGTGGAGAGTGCATCAGTAACAGAAATAAGTGATAACATCTATGATAATATATTATTGTCACTGATTACTAATAATAACTAATAAATAGCAAGTATACCAAATTTAAAGTAAATGACATTTATCAATGAAAAACAACAAAAAACAAAGGAATAGACTTTTTCACGTTACGGTCCAATAGGGACCTTTATCAAGAAACAACCACGACTAAAAATAAAAATAAACAATACGATCAATACAATAAGATGGCCTTACCACAGCATCCTATTGTATTAGATGAGAAAAGGCACAGAAATGTTTAATTATAATCCAATAAATGTGCACATTTTAGTTTTGTGGTAATGCTGACGCTTCAGTAACTGATTTGTTATGTTGCTACTCTTGTGACTGTGGACACCTTTCTCTGGAATATCAATTAATTTAACTTCTTGGTATCCCATCATAATCATCATGTGCCATCTCCGCAACAAAGGTTGGTTGCAACAGACCTCCAACATTCCCAGTCTCTTGTTTTGATGGTGCACTCTGCTATACTGTAAGCTGTTCATTTTCTGATGTTATTCTCCCACTTGTATCCCGGCTACTTCTTGCTCACCTAACTTCAATTTTACCCTCAATTAAGGTCTTCAACAAGGTGTCATGTCTATTAATGTGTCCAAAAGATTTTATTTGCTTGAAATTTAATACTTCTTTATTCATATTAAGTGTTAAAACTGTTTAAATGATGCCGTGCTGTTCCACTGTGTTTCTTATTTCACCACTTAACACGTCCCCATATTTGCTCCACTGTTTGGATATGGGCCCTGGTTACTTGATCCATGAAGTTGTATCTGTGGTTCACTGTTAGATGGTTGAAGCCTGCTCTTCTGATCTCAGTAGTTTTATATCCTTTCCAACAGTCGGAATATATCATTGATCCAAGCTCAATATTGTCAACAATCGCCTTCATTAAGGTAGCAGAACTTTTGTCTTGTAGCAAGAAAATATCCTTTGTCTCTCGACATAGGCCACAAGATTCCATTGTTGTGGAACACTCTGCTAGCAGATTTTGCCTTTCTTTTGGTAAATAGGCTTTCATCTATCTTGACGATCATTCTTTCTCCTCCAATATGTCTTCATGGCAGCTGTGTCATGCTGTAGACACAAACTTCATGCATAAATGTGTTCCATTCAACAACTCTTGACTTGCTAATCTATAGCTCACAAGCACACCAGTCGGCAGATGTCATCTCAAAAGCCCATCCATAAATTAAATGACATATTTATACAAACATGTTTATGCATTGCAAGCACGTGCCGACTTTTGCATTTATGCACTAGCCATTTATATTTTTACAAATTACATGTTCGTGCATTGCAAGCACATGCCGACCTTTGCATTTGTGCGCTGGGAGTGTCGCCTTATATTGTAATACCATTGAATCCATCAACCATTGTTATACAAAAAGATCATTGGATGACCCTGACTGCACATCTTGTCCTGTTATAACACTCCTCATGTTTGTAACAGGCGTACAGCTTCTTTTTCAGTAGCTGGCATGCTCAGTAGACAGACATTGATTGCATTAGCCATTTTGTTTTGTTGACAAGTTGACATGAAAGATGCACACACAGTGTCTTGTACATAACACACATTAAAAGTAAAGTTGGATTAGATGAGCAAACGGTGTCTACACATAACATTAAAAGTTGTGACCCTGTATATTGATTCTTGTATAGTACCCATGATTCTTTTTAAAAAAATGTTGTCAGTTAGTAGAGAAAAACATGAACCAAAATAACATTAGGTTTTGATCCACTACATTATTGTGATTTATTGCATAGTACCCGGGTATTTAAGAAATAAAACTGCTTTGCTGTATTTCCATGTTATGGTGGTAATGGCAATAGCTAATCAAAAATCTTATCCCATGCTGAACAGGTCAAAGGTTAGAAACCAGACAAAGAAAGGAAATTCTTGGCAGACCAGGAACAACCACATATTCATGAAGCAAAATTGGCAAAAAAATGTTAATTGAATTAGCTGGGCAACAAGACCTAATTAAACAGCATATTGTAAAGTCAATCAAAGTGCTATGCCAAGTGGTGTAGGCAATCATGTTTCTCCAGAACTTGTCTTTTGTGTTGTTAATAAGTTCAGTTGATGACATTCTCTCATGTCACAATGACAAGCCATCTAACAATTTTGTCTTTCTCTGTCTCTTATCTTGATCTTTTGTTCTCTATTAAATGTTAAAATTTTGCTCTTCTCATCGCATTCCCTAAAAATCTTAACTGTCTGCTACTAATTTTTGCTATAAGAGCTTACTGTATTCAAATTAATATAATTATGTGCTAGCAAGCATCAAATGTAAATATAGTATTTGTCATCTTTCTTTCCTACATTTACAATTTTTAATTCCCCAGGCAGTTCAACAAGTGATGAATAATCTTCTTATCAGTCATATAGAACTGAGATCAGAAGATTCTATAGATATCTGCCCATACACTCATGAGAGAAAAGTTGACAAGATTGTTGTTCCACTAGGGGAGGAACTGAGCGGTATTAAACTTAAATATATTAAGGTATAAAATAAAGTCATGCTATGATAAAAAAAAATGAAAATCAATGTTAAAGAATAGTAGTAAATTCACTGTGCACCTTTTTATGTCAGTAAATACTGTATGACAATAATGATAGAAAATAGAAAACATCTTGTTATTTAGTTTTACATTTAGCAAAAAAAGGCTGAATTTATTATCTGTCTTTGCAGACTTCTTATTGTCAACTATCATCTATCATGTGTTTTCTGTCATTAGTAGTTCTTTTTTTTTGGCTGTACTTGTACATTTGCAAAGTTTTACTCTACACCTGTACAATACATTGAACATATTTTATGTATATTTCTGCAGTTAATTTTTATTTTTTGAATTTTTTTCTTCAATTTATTGATGACACTGAAGTTTTTGAGGTTTTTATTTATTTTTAATGGCAACACTTATTTATTGATATTTTTTTGTTGTGGCAACACTAATTTATGCTGGGTTTTTATTTTATTTTCAAAAATGTTTGAGATTTTTAATTTTAGTAGCAACACTGCTTTTAAACACATTACTTTTATTATTTCCTTTGATTGTTAACTCACCTTTGGTGTATCATCTTGACACTTTTATTTTTGTTCACATGGACATCGTAAGTACATATATGTGTGTACATATCGTTTACTATGTAAGCTTTTGTTTGCAGCATATGTAGTGTAAGTCTAAAGTTAAATAATAAAATATTTAGACCTAGGCCCCATTTTCCGACACTGCTAATGATGCTTTATAATAATGTGTATAGTTAATTATGGGAATCAGTGGCCACATTTTAGCGGAACAAATCATATATTATGAAGCAAACTTTCACTAAAGATGCATAAACTGGCATATCCATTGTTCTGCGTGTAAGGCACTGACAGCACCCCTTTCCTCCTGCCTGGAAGACCCTGGGAGATATGGCTCTCAAGGCATTGCACGCAGATGGCAGCAGAAGTTGCGTCTTTATATCCTTTATATATATATATAACAGTTATAGGTATTTAGGAGGACTTTATCAATGTTGCCACACATTGCTCAAGTATTAAGGTCGTCAAGAAATTCTACTTGCGATATTTTAAATGGCGTTTTGAGATTTTCCCCCCAATTTTCAATATCACAACTTGCTCACAATTGTCATATCATACATACAACAAAAGAAACATGATTATATGTATTATTCACTCCTTTATTTACATGTAAAAAAATTATTTTGATATCTTTACACACACAAAAGTTATCACGTTTACCAAACACTCACCAAAAATAATGCACATTGTCAAAAAATAATTCAGGCCCTGGAGGGATATTGTGTAATTTTAATACATGGTCCTAAAGTTTAATCTCTGAGCTATGGAAGCTGTAGACCTATCAGTTTTTTAGACCTAGGCCTTGTAATACATCATTCATTTTGCAGTGCAAAATAAACATAATTAAAACAGTCTCTTTCTGCAGTAACATTCATATATCTGATATTTTTTTTTCAAGAGCACAAGGCATGCACATGTTGCATATAATAAAGAACATGCTAGTGGATAGATTATTATGTTACATAATACAATAACACACTGAAGCCTTCGAAATCAGCATTCATGAAGAATTAACGAACATTCGGCGTGACTGAAGTTAGGTTCATACAGAATGGCTTACAAATGTGAAAAGATGGAATAAATTATGACTTGGTTTACATATCACTGCGAAAAATTAAGGACAATCACTCTAGCAAAAATTTATTACAAAAACATGATGGGAAACTAACATGCAAATTTGTTGTCCATGACAACAAATAGCAACCTCAATGTGGCTAAAGCTGCCTTTGGGAACCTACCAACAATAGATATGTGACTAATGCCGTCTTCGGGTTGCTACAGGTTTTAAAATAAAATCACTTTGCTCATCAATGGTATACAGTTTTACAGCAATCCCACCTATTTTAAATTGCAACAGCACTAGAATTTTGGACCCAAGTGTTTCCTTTGTAAAATTAATGTGAAACAAGTTTAGATTGTTAATTGCAAAGACAATGGACACATACAAATTTTCCTTGTGATAAAAAAAATGTCCTATTCAGGATGTAGCTATCAACCCAGTATTTTTTGGCTGTAATATAAATGATTTTCTAGATAATAAAAGTACATTCAGTAGTTTGCCATTGCTTTCTGAACGATTTGGATGCTCAAATGCCTGTGACGGGAATCAAACTCTGTACCTTGGCGATCACAGATGTGCTCTGTACCACTTCATCACAGAGCTGGATACAATGTTACAATACTTGATTTAATCCGTAATCTTTTGAGATTTAGAGCCAGGTACTACATCCACTTTGCAGAATCTTTATAGATTAAACACCAGATCATTTCTTTCGTAACTTTTGACCTGACATGTGAATTGCAGTCATCAATTTGCAGTTATGTCTTATTGGGCATTTTTTGTAAAAAATAATTGTACTTGCTTAATGCCCCAGACAACAACAATAATGAAAATTAAGTACTGTATTTCTGAATGGGCTGCTATGGATAAAACAAATAAAGATAACTGAAGCTGTGTACAAAGGGCAAACAGAAAAATAAAGTTGCAACTATTAAATAGCTATATTTTTCCAGTGGCAACATATGTTTATGGGATGTGGGCAATAACCATCTGCAAAGGAAAAGAAAAAATTGGCATTTGAAATGAAATGTTATAGAAAGGTCCTAAGAATTCATGGACATAATATGGCACTAGAATAAACTGAGCAGCTTGCACAGAACTGAGAGGCTTACAGAGTGGCAGTGAGGAAACATTATTTAAAGGACATGTTACATAGACAGATAGATAGAAGCCATGTACATGGTTCCTTAACTATTAATAAGCTGGCAACATAACCATCAATTCTTTCTTCAAAATTATTCAACATTGTTGTTCATATGAACATCTAAGGATTAAAAGGGACCAAATAATCTGTCTTGAAACATATCCAAACCAAAACATATCTGTAATTTAATAATTAACATTATGTCTCATTGTTTTAAGTGTCTTGTCCTTGGTACTAGGACCAAGAAACTCAAATCAATATACAATTACAAATGTGGTAAATAAAATGGTAGATTCACTGCTGTGAAAAGATTTTGATTGGGTAATACTTATGTAACATCTTTTACAAGATGCCCAGTACGGCAATCATTAAGCTAATTTTCCATTATCTTTATTTTCTTATTTTCTTCAATGCAGATAATAACATGTGTCATACAGCGGTTGGTCAGTAACAGAGTTCTATATAACAAAGAAGCAACAAAACTGTCCAAGTTTACACTACTAAAGGCTAGAATTGAGTTTAGACAGAATCCACCACAGCACTTGCTTATGGTATGTTCAATTTGCTTGTAAAATGGGATTGACTGCAGTCAAAATACTAGAGAGTAGTTTTTAAAAATTCAGATATTTAGGAAAGTAAAATATTTTAATGACATAATGTTATTAAATATGTGAATGAGTACAAAACAGAACCTGATGTCACTAAAAGGCATAGATGATGTCATCAAGAATGTTACTTTGAGTACGTTGCCATCTGGCAAATGTCATCAAGAATGAGTACTTTCCTCTCACAAGCAGCGTGCCTGCCAAATATCATTCACCAGAATGTATCTCTGAAGATCAAAAGATAATTTCAGGGATATTTAAAAAAAATAGTAAATATGTATATATATTTATATATATATATATACATATTTACTATTTTAAAAAAAATATCCCTGAAGTTATCTTTTGTTTTTATATTATATAAATTATCCGATTTTTATATATATGTTGTACTAGAAAATGGGAAGAAAAATGTTAAAACTGGATCCACATGAATGTTCAGGAAAAGAATTATGGTAAGAATCTTCTTGCAATGAGTCTATGCTTCTATTTACATATATAGTTTATTGATACTGTGGCTAATTTATTTTGTTTTGGGGGAAAAAAGCAATAATGTTAATTGACACCCAATAATTCCTCAAGCATTTACTGCCATCAAATAACAGAACACAACATTCTTGATACTTTGGGTAATTTTTGTGACCTTTGTCAGGAGAATCAAGTGAGAACATCTTGGCAATGAGAAACATCACATTTGTAGAAATGATTGACAGTACACAAAATAGAACACTGTGGAAAGATACAATTTCCAACACCATATTACATGGACTATGAGAAGTTATTTTTACAGGTGATTAGGAAGCAGGCCAATGTCTCAATTGTTGGTGGTTACTCATGTTCACAATTGGCTTCATCTTTCGTGGCACTGGGTCAGGGCTGGCAAGACTGATAGTAATCAACATCATTTTTACCAGGCATACTGGTGTCCGAATGAATGGAAATATAGACTGACAATAAGATTACATGAATCAAATGAACAGACATTCTATGATCAGAATGCCTTCAGGGAGATGAACCATGCAAGAATTATTTGTCAGTCTGCAAACTTGAAGAAATTGCATGAACATGTCAAGAGAACTGTGGCTAGACAAGAAGTAGCCAGAAGACACTGGTTAACATAGAGTGGGTGGCTTCATTCACTACAAGCTATGTTTTATTTTAGGAGAACTGAGCATTCATATAGCGATAGTTCAATGTTCAAAGAGCATGATCTATGGACTAGGTATCACCAGTCTACTGACTAACTTGATAATGATGATTCACTTAATCTTTCATGTATTTTCTTGATTGTAAATGGGTGGCAACTCTGTATCCACAGCAACAGTTTGGAAACATAGAGGCTGATTTTGCCATGGCCATCAGTTTGTACCATGGATTTGAGCTATTGCAACTTCATGGCTTACGATCTCTGTATAATTTCCTGACTGGCATCATTACTGGAGAAAAGGGATATGGTCGGACGCGATCTGAGCTGATGAGAAATGCAGACTTCAATGACATCATGGAACTTTTACGACAAAAATTCTTAGTACCAGGGTGAGTTTCTTGTTATGAGATGTAAACCATTCTTATTCTATCTGTCAGCAGTCAGTACTTGAATTTTATTCTAGTCGGTTTTCTTTCTGATGTTGAAGTAATCCGAATAATGCTTATATAAAGGTATTTGACGATTATGATTTTAAAAAAAAGGATTTTATTGATTGACTTGCTGCCAAGTGTTTTATGCTGTGTTCACAATATCCATTCTGGTAAGAATGCAAAAATCTCCATTGGTTACTTTATCAATCATGAAATTCAGCAATATATTCTGTTATTATTGGTATAAGCTATCGACTATACATTTTAATAGTTTCTACAATGAAGATTTGTTAAGAAATTCTCAGAAAGTAATAGATGGAATTTGAGCCTGGTCCATTCAGCTAACACCTATTCGTCTTGCTAGAAATGTTCTTAGTCAATGTGTTTTCTGAATATACTATGCCACATCTATAAAGAAAGATGAGGTGTTAGTCTAGACTTCCAACATGTGTATTCTCAAGTTACATAGTGCCCCTTCAGGTTATGATCATCTCTGGTTTCACAACTTCTCTGAAGTTGTAGGATCAGCTTCACCTTGCAACTTAACACACGTTGAAAGGCTTGACTAAAATTCAGGCCTGATTGCACATACTAGTGTTAAATGTTTTTCATCCTTGAGAAATTTACATGCCTGTGCAGTGTGTGTGTGTGTGTTTGTTTTTAAATCAACCAGTCCATATTCATAGTAATTTGAGAATACACACATTGTAAATATTGAAAAAATTGAATATTTATTAGAGATGCAATGTGGTCGAGTTTGGAAACGTGTTGACTCAAGTTGCGTGACGAATAGGTGACAACTGATGAAACTGGCTCATATTCCATCTACTACCTTCTGATTTTTATTTATAACTCCGTGATGCTTCCTATTTATATAGAAATACTACATGTTTAACTTAAATCTTATCATTCTAAATTCAAGTTTTTGAAAAATCTATTTCAGTATTTCATCAGCATCAGGTGGCAACCAAATTATTGTTGGCCACCCAAAAATGCAGAGACTAGAAGAGATAGTTGTGAACCATTTTATGTCTTTTCAGAAGAGTGAGTACTGTTACTGTTAGTTAAATGGCTTTCACATGAAATAGAAATTCAAGAGTGAAATTTGTGATTCCAAATGAAATTTTGAGTTTAATTAAAAACAATTATGTCAATTTAATGTGAACATAAATGTGAATTTTGTATGAAAATTGAATATGTGAATTTAGTGTGAAAAGTTAGACTAAATTTACAGCTGTAAACCAAGGGTGACATTTACAGTTGTGAATCAGGATGACATTTGGTGTAAATCAAGAGCCACATCGTGTCGGCCATGGATGACATTTACTAGTGTAAGCCAATATGGTGACATTTTATGTTATAAATGTTAAGACGACAGATGTGGTCCTTTACCAACTGCCACTACTTTCGTACAAACTTATAAATATGACAACCAAACATACGCTGGTAAACTATTTTTATTTCATTTTTGAATATCAAACTTTGACTTTGACAAAAAAAACTTGAGAGAAAGATCACATTATGTGAGATGAAATGCCTCAGAAATACATTGGGAATCACACATAGAAATAAAATCCCAAATGATACCGTAAGAAAAATACTGGGTACTAAACCATGCATATACTAAATATATGGAGAGACAAATGATGGCAGATGTGAAACAGAAGTTAAAAGGAGAATAGGAATGGCTAAAAGTACCTTCAATGACATGAGGAAATTACAAACAAGTTAAAAATGAGAATTATAAAATGCTACATCTATTCCATATTAATGTATGGCTCAGAAACATGGACACTAAATAAACAATTAGAAGACAAAATTGATGCCTTTGAAATGTGGGTATATAGAAGAATAGGGAGAACATCATGGAAAGAGAAGAAAACAAATAAAGAGGTGCTAAAGACACAATATGAAGAAAGAACTACTAAGAGAAATAAAGATCAGGCAAATAAAATACTTTGGACACATTAAAAGACATGACACACTATTGAAGACCTTACTTGAGGGTAAAGTCAAAGGGAAGCGAGCAAGAGGAAGGCAGAGATACAAGTGGGAGAGTAATATTACATGATGGACAGGTTACAGTCTAGCAGAGTGCACCACCAAGATAAGAGACAGGAGATGTTGGAGATACATTGCAGCCAACCTTCATTGCGGAGACGGCACTTGATGATGATGGAGAGACAAAAAATAAAATGGTTTGGTCATCTAAAAAGAATGAATCCCATCCTACTCCCAGCAGTAGCGTACAACGGTAGAGTGTCCGGTTTTAAAGTGAAAGGTCCCTGAAAATGCAAATTGATAGACATCAAAGGTATTTTAATGAGACACAATCTAAATTCAACTAAAGCCTTCCAACTGGCAAAGAATATAAATTTTTGGCTCTCCATGACTCTTGCAGCACACATGGTTATGCAAGACAAGAGAAGACAAACCAATATGGTGACATTTAATGTTGTAAACCGAATGTTACTTTTAACCTTGAAGACATTACAATTACGTAATTTCTCTCCTGTAGTCAAGATTCTTTTTTGAGAATTTGTGTTATTGTTGGTGACTTTTGAAAATGTGATAATATTTTTGTTGTTAGAGATATTTAAATAATATTTTTACATATAAATAAAGAATGGAATTCTGCATATATTGGTGTAAGTTTTATTTGTGTGTGATATGAGACGTGTGAGAAAGTGGTAAAGACAATTTTTCTAAAAAAAACCAAATATAATAATAAAAAAAAACCAAAATTTTAGATAATTACTGACCTTTTTTTTTTGAAATTTCCTAGAGTTGCAACAGTGTGATACAGACCTAATTCTACAGTATTTATGATCAAATTGTCATAATTTAACTGCGAAAAATGAATAAACCGTACAGAATTGTCAATAAAATCATTATCTGAAGTTAGATCTAGTCCAAAACTGTATCACTCCAAAACACTTGATGTTTGGCATCAAAATATAAAAACCAGCTTGGTCTAATGTATTTTGAGTGTGAAAACAAACTAACTCTCAAGAATTCATCATCCGAATCACAATCCATAATGATTTTACTGAAAATACAATAAAACAAAAGTCTATAAAACCCAATTCACAAAATGGCACCATACCAACATTCATATGTGGACAGATTTCGATATTTCAATGACATTTGGTCCATCGTGTCCACTAAACTTGAAGAGAAAAAGGAAGTCAAATTGAATAACTAGCCAAATTTCTCTAATCTAGTAACCAAAATTTAAAAAATTTGGCTTATTTTATTGATTACAGGCGACCTAGCAACAGAGCTTTTATGGGGTTTATACGCCCACCTGTGACTATTTTATACAGTGTAAACTGTTGTTGAATGCTCTTGACCGAAGCATGCTTAAGGTTAATATTGTGAGCTAGTGTTATTTATTGTTGTATTATTTTTTGCTGTCAAGGGGGTTATTAGTGTAAATCAAGTATATGGTGTTTTAAAAAATGTATATTAATGGTGACACAAATTAAAAAGTGGCAAGGTCCCAGCAGTAAAGCAAAATTACCTTCGATCAGAGTCAACATATTCCCAGTAGCAATTTATGACATGTAGTATCGTAGTGATAAAGAGAATTGCTTCCTTTGAAATGAGATTCTACAGAAGGATATTGAGAATACCATGGACAGTGAAAAAGACAAGTAGTTTGACTTGATTGAAGCAAGATCAAATCACTCAGAATTGGGTATCAAGTCATAATATCTAATAACAAGGGCATTTTAGTTTTGAGTTTCCTGTAGATTTTGATTGAGATAGAGAGCTACATGCTTTGATTTATACTCTTGCCGTGCAGCGTGCTGCTCTGTTGAAAGAAATAGAATACAAGGAAGTTAAATCCTCTATGCTTTTGGGGCCCTTTTATTTTTGAACAAAATATAATCTTATTTTAAAACAAATAATTCACTATCTATATACTATAACCAGAAGATATGTTGTACTTATTGTTAACTGTAGGTGGGGAAGAGACCAGAGTGATGATCTTCAGCCAGTATCGGGACAGTGTGCAAGAAATTGCTTCAATTCTCAATCAGCATGAACCATTGATCAAAGTTATGCCTTTCATTGGTCAGTCATCTGCTGGGAAAACTACAAAGGGCTATACACAGAAAGAGCAGCTCATGGTAATTTATCTAAATTTTTTGGGTATCAGCTTGAATGGGTCAGTCATTGGTCTCCACTACTTCATATTTTTAATACTTTTAGCTAGTTATTGATTTTCTTCCACATAATTAAACTGTTATGTATCTGATGTTTGTGCTATGTCTTGTTCCCCAATAATCTTACCTGTTGTTGCAATGTATATTCAATATGAGAATTTTTATGGAAATGTTTAAGAAATGTGTCATTGATTTATGCACCTGTTTCATTTACTAATGTTTTTACTGTGCGCAATATCACAAATTGTGGTCTATTATGGAAAACAATAGATTTAAAAAAATATTTCATTCCAATAAATGCAATGATGTATTATGTACAAGAAGCAGCAGTAAAAGTGAATGGTGAAAATTCAGTAGTTCAATGTAAAGAACACACTCTGTCGCTCCTCATATTTGATTTTACAGAGAACAATGTGAGAAATGTAAAAGATGTAGGTTCAAATAATTTTGTTCCCTTAACTTTGAAGAATTATAGATCTTAGGAGTCAGTTATCCTTCAGCACTCTGCATTAAAATTGAGTTGTTTTTTTGCACTACCACAGCATTTTTTTTGACATTACACATTGTTTATGGAGAGTATTTGGAAAATGATATAATTTCATAACTAATGTGTTCATAATATCGTATGAAATGAACAAAACATTCTCACTGACATTATCGGCTAGGCCCACTAATGATTCTACAACTTTGATATATTTAATGCTGGAATGCAGCTAAATGAAAATGCCTAGGCCTATTCTATTTCTGATTTCATTTCATATCCAAACTAATGTATTCAAAAAATCTTCATTGAAAATAAACAAAAAACATTAATCTCACTGACGTTATCAACTAGGCCTTATGATTCTAAAACTTCAGAAAAGTTGCGAAGCCAGAGATGATTGTAACCTGAAGGGCAACTATTAACCTTCTGATGCTGAATGGTGAAAAATTTCTAGAGCAGTGTAGTGTCAGCTGTCCACAGTCTCTTATCAAACTGGAAAATACCTTTTTTGGATTAGACTCATTTTGATAGGGCTAACAGTTTTCTTGCTTTGATGGGAGTTGAAATAGCCAAGCATTTATATTTTAGTCATGGATGATTATGATGATAATGCCTTTAGCTGTCAGGGGTAGCTCTTGACAGCCGATAGTCTTTCAGATAAAAGCGTAGGTTCTTTTCAGTTGTTAACTTGAGGTGGCACCCTCATGTAAGGTTGTCTCAAAGACAAGGTTTTGTAGGGAATGTTTATGAATGCATATTTAATCCCCGAAGGGAGGCATTCTAGTGTGCCAGTATCACGAAATTATCACATCCTGCTAGGAGCATTACACACACTTCTGGGCAACTATCTCATCATTCTATAAGTTTTGTTGACATGTCCAGCATTCCCATCACCTAGGAGTCTGCCACAAAAGGACAAAGGTGCAATGTCTACTAGCCTGCATCTTTTCATAATCCATGGTGATTATTTGATAGAAGACAAAAGTAAGAAATTGAGGAAAGATGTGAGTGATGATTTTTTCATGTGGCTATCCCTCCAACTTCCCTTAGTTGTCTCCTATGATATGCCTGAAAAGAAGACAGTGATTCTATTCTTTACACCCAGAACTAGATAGAAATCTAGGCTTCAGTTGCCATATGAGCTCTAGCCACTGATAGTGTACAGCAGTTCCATCTCTGTAACAAGGATCTAGCCTACATATACTATATATTACATTTAAATATATTTAAGCTGTATATTCCACCTTAGGTGATGCGTCAGTTCCGAGAAGGTGGCTACAACACTCTGGTATCCACCTGTGTTGGAGAAGAAGGTCTAGATATTGGAGATGTTGACCTGATTGTTTGCTTCGATGCCCACAAGAGCCCTATTCGCCTGGTACAACGGATGGGTAGGACTGGGAGAAAACGACAAGGAAGGATTGTTATGCTGGTTACTGAAGGGAAAGAAGAACAAGCAAGTAACTTTTTATTATCAAGTTTCACTATCATAAGTAATTCAAATAGAGAAGATATTTATTTGTGCATGGTTTTTTCAGTTAATTTTATAGTTTGTGTCCTTCAGAATTTTTGTCAGTTCAGCAAAGATATGCAAAATCATTAAAAGTCCAGCAGAATACCTAATTTTTATTGGTATCTTACTAAATGTCCTTAATTAGAAACAAGCATCATGGCACATAGGATACTCACATAAGCACTCTGTTCTAGCAGCCATCCAAGAGTATGCAGACACATAGTTTCAGTCAGATGTTGATTGTGTGATCTATGTCTCTTTCCAGAGAGAACACACTTTCACCCCTCATCCTTTATCATCCCCATTTCTGTCATTCTTTGTATGTGCATATTATCACCTCCAGCTTTGTCTTTTCACTCTGTAGTAAACCCAAAACTGCTCTTAGGTCAGCCCTACCTCTTCTGGGCACTGTGCCATCAATCACAGCATTGCTCACAGTTTGCTGCAGCCAGTACCCTCATTGCACACAAGCCTTTCTTGGCTTTATCTATAACCTGATATACATGTCCGAAGAAAGTTGTTCATCCTCTGAATCACCCTTCAAGTAGACACTGGGTTTCGTGTCTACTATTTTGATGTTCGTTGCCTTATGTTGCTTTCAGAATTTGTGAAGTTCTTTATCTGCTACAACTTCAGTAAATCTTTTCAAACAGCTTTTTTCTTCTTTGGCGATTTGTTTAGTTTTCAATAGCCTTTATCCATGTGCTCAGTAACTCACATTTGCTCTACATATTGATATATGCCAGTATTCTCTTGTATTGTCAAACTTTGACCGCTTGAATTGGGGAGAGGTGATCAAGAGATATATTATCAATATCTCATACACATAATCACAAATGATGGAATATGTAAAATGGAAGTTAAAAGGAGAATAGAAATGGCTAAAAGTACTTTCAATGGCATGAGGAAAATATTAACATCTAAACAAATTACAAAAAATGCTACATCTATTCTATATCAATGTATTGCTCAGAAACATGGGCAATAAACAAATAATTAGAAGACAAAATTGATGCCTTTGAGATGTTGATATATAGAAGAAACTAGCATGGTTCGGACATGTATGCAGGCACGATTCCTTGTCAAAAACAATACTGCAGGGAACTGTCGAGGGTGGAAGAAGCAGAGGAGGACAAATAAAGACATGGACAGACAACATCAAGGAATGGACAGGGCTAGATATTTCCACACTCATCCACATCGCTGAGGATAGAATTCGCTGGAGGACTCTGTGTGCTGAAGCTTCCAATGTGGTACCCCTATGACCCTGAAGGGTTATGGGTTTTATTGATTGATTGATATAGAAGAATATGGAGAACATCATGGAAAGAGAAGAAAACAAACAGAGAGTCTAACAACACTTCATATGAAGAAAGAATTATTAAAGGAAGTAAAGATCAAGCAAATACAATATTTTTGACATAGTAAAGGAAATGATGCATTGTTGAAAACCTTACTTGAGGATAAAGTCGAGGAGAGGGGTAGGCAGAGATACACGTCGGAAAATAACATCACAAGATGGACAGGTTACAGTCTAGCAGAATGCACCACAAAAACAAGAGACATGGCATGTTAGAGGTCTGTTGCAGCCAACCTTTGTTGCGGAGACGGCACTTAATGATGATGATAATGATAATGAAGAGATACAAATGAGAAAGAAACATGAGCGTGACAGGATATACTCTATCAGAGTGCACAGCTAAGGCAAGATACAAGATATTTAAGGTTCGTTGTAGCAAACCTTAGATGCGGTGATCACCCATGTGTGATGCTGGGGCTCAAAAGGGAAGCAAAGATTAGCAACACTGTTTACCGTCCATGCATGTCATAAGTGACGACTAAGGAGGTTATGGGATGGAGTTGACTGTCCTATCCCATATTGGGTCAGTGACCCTAAGCCATGCTGAAGTTGGATATGTCAGGTCAAAAGGTGCAGATATCGCAGCAATGCTGTACACCATGACACAACACATTCCATTCTCTGGACTACATCCTGTTAATCTGCAGGAGTTTGAGAATGAACACAGAAGAAGAAGAAGATGCGGATATGGCATTTGATGATGATAATATAGCATATAGTAGGACTCTCACCAGAAATCCCTTCTGTGCTTGGTGCTGAAAGGCAAAACAAGAAATGAGTAAAGAAAAAGAAGAAAAAAACAATTTATCAGTTTTGCACATTTATTACTGCCATCTTTTATATTTATTGTTTCATGCATGACTTTAATTTTGTATTTTATAGAAAATCTTCAATGTATTTGCAGTTTGAATTTGATCACCTTTTAGTTTTCTGTTCTCTTCACTTTTGCAAAATGCCACAACTTATATATTTCATTATCTATTGTTACTTGTTCAGAGAAGTATTTCAAATATGATTTTTTCTGGTATTTGTGATGAGTTATGGTGTATTTTAAAAAAAAAAACCAGATTTACAACCAGAGTTTGTATTCCAAGAAAACCATCCACAAAGCCATCTCAAATGCTGCCAAGTCACTTCACTTCTACCCAAATAACCCAAGAATGGTGCCACCATCTGTGAATCCACAATGTCATAAGATGTTCATCACACTTGCTACAGATAGCAGTAGAAAAAAGTCATCTACCTCAAAGAGAAATACAAGTCTTGTTGACAGAAAAAACCGGAAGATATCTGATATATTTGGACATCAAGGTCAGTAAAAAAGGTGGATCAAACTTTAATTAGCTCATGACAGATATATAATTACCAAAACATCTAGAGATAATCTAGCAATCGGGTAAGGGTCACAATAACACAAATAAAGTAATTATGTTGAACTAGTAAATATGGGTATGGGTTACAAATATTTACTACTACTAATAAAAAGGTGAGAAAAACAATTATAATAATATGATTAAGGATAAAAACAGTTGACATTTCAATCATAAGGTCTTCGTTTGAACAAAAATATAATAATAAAGCAACAAATAATACCAAAAAAAGAGATTAATTTCAACACATCTCTAAAATAAATAATAGAAAACAGTCACTCAAGCAGCCAGCAAAGAAAAAAAGTAAATTGTCAGCAATATGTTCAAGATTAAAATTCTGTGTAGCATGAGGAATTATAACCAAGGGAAATAATCAATGAAAAAATGAAGGGAGCACATATTTGCCTGCCCCTTGTAATTTATTTCTTTTCACTTTTGACGAAAAAAGGTAGATCCATTAACTCTTTGTCTCCGTGCGGTTTTCCTGCTATGCCGAACACGATAGTAAATTCATATTAAAATGTAGATTTGAGCGGCTTTTCGGCATAGTGGGTCTCCAAAATGTAGATATTAGCGGCTCGGTGGATATAAAGAGTTAAGTAAACATAAACTGTTTTTGTCCCTATTCATTTTATTATAGTTGTTTTTCTCATCTTTTCATTAGTAGTAGGTATTTATAACACATATTTACTTGTGCAATGTAATTACTTCATAACAGATAGCAGTATCGTCTTTTTCTTGATTAGAAAACTGGCCTCACAGCATGTGGGGCATTCCCATAAGTGCTCCGCCTTCTGTTCCAGCAGCCATTCGACTCGATGGTGTTTTGAGTCCAATGCCGCGGAAACAGACGTGGACATCAGGGCACAACTCTAGTCCTTGCGACAGGTTTCTTTGTTGTTCCGCCCACCCACGCCGTGCCCACAACTAGTTCAAGCACAACGTCGGCCTGTCAGATCAACATGGTAACTGTTATCGAAGGTTACGACTACAGGAATCGTAGTCTATTAATGATGAATAGTGACCAACTATTACAGAGCCAAAATTTCTTCAGTTATCTTTATCTGTTGCAAGAAATCTAATTCATAAAAAATATTTGAGTTGCCACATTAATTTACTAATCTGAGAAGGAACTACACAAGTTTATTCACTTCAAGAAAAGAAAATTGTAAGCTTTCATAGTAATGTTAAAATTTGTTATCATATTTGAATGATTTGTATGTGGTGTATTAACTGTGACCATCATGACTATATATTTTAAACAGTGACTGTGTGAACCACATTCATTATATATTTTCTACAATAACTGTTTTTAATGTATCACCTTGTCTTTATATATTTTCTACCATGACTTTGTATGTATTATCTCGGCTGTATATATTTTCATCTACCTCCCTGATAGAATCCTCACCTACCTACCTGATAGAATCCTCACCTGTACTACTGTGTATCTACTGATGCTTTCATCTAACTCACTGTTAGAATAGTCATCTGTGCTACTTTGTATCTACTGATACTTTCATCTAACTCACTGTTAGAATAGTCACCTGTGATATTGTGTATCTACTGATACTTTCATCTAACTCACTGATAGAATCCTCACCTGTGATATTGTGTATCTACTGATAATTTCATTTAACTCACTGATAGAATCATCACCTGTGATATTGTGTATCTACTGATACTTTCATATAACTCACTGATAGAATCCTCACCTGTGATATTGTGTATCTACTGATACTTTCATATAACTCACTGATAGAATCCTCACCTGTGCTACTTTGTATCTACTGATACTTTCATATAACTCCCTGATAGAATCCTCACCTGTGATATTGTGTATCTACTGATACTTTCATATAACTCCCTGATAGAATCCTCACCTGTGATATTGTGTATCTACTGATACTTTCATATAACTCCCTGATAGAATCCTCACCTGTGATATTGTGTATCTACTGATACTTTCATATAACTCACTGATAGAATCCTCACCTGTGATATTGTGTATCTACTGATACTTTCATATAACTCACTGATAGAAACTGAGCATAGGCTGGTGTGCTTGACTGCATAGATTCTATTCTGGTTTACTTTTAAATCTCTTAACTAGAAATTGTTGCATATTTATATGTTATAGCATGTATATCATAAGATTATCTTTTGATTTAGGTAAAAGAGTGAATGAAGAAGATCATCTAACTTTAGCTGAATATAATGAAATCAGAAAAGAGTTTGCAGAGGTGTCATCAATTGCAAAGTATCTGCCCCGACCCAAATGTATTACTTTGGCATCACACTCGGTTAGTTTGTTAAATTTGTAATAATTATAAGTTTATGTTAAATGTCTCTGTTAAGATGCATGTCCTGTGTACCAGTGTTTCTGTAACTTCTAAATCTTACTTTTATCTATACAAAATCTTCTAGTTGGATTTCTAATATTTTTCTGTTAACCTATATCAAGCAGGATTAAAATTACACAATCTTTCCCCTGCCACTGGTTTCTTTATTTGAAAGTGTGCGTAATTCTTGGTGGGTGTTTGGAAAACTCAATAATTTTCTTGTTTTTAGATATTTTAAAATAATGTTTGCACAATTAAATAAAGAAATGAATACTACAAATATGTGAAAATTCTCTGATAGATAAGCACTAAGGCACTGTCTCTGGGCTTTAAACCACAGCTAAGTTCATTGAAGAAATCCATATCAGTGTTTGACTCTGAGAGGAAAATGAAAATAGAAGTTCTTAGCTCAACGAAAGAAACTCCCATTGTGAAGATATTATATGTACTTGATCTTTTATCTCTATGTTTCCATGATGATATCAACACACAAAATAAAATGCGAGAGTCTGTAAACACTATCGCAAGTGTTTATCCAAGGTGACAAAAACTGAAGTGATGAAATGTATTTGAAATCCTATCTAAAGGGTTACGAAGAATCCCAATTGATGGGAGAGGAATATGGCAAACTTCCACAGTATTATCATTAATCTTGGAAGGGAATTTAAAATGGGAATAGTGAACATGAAAATCAATCATCGAATTATTGGAAATGATGTTCTTTCCTATACCATATATTCAGTGAACATAAGACTACAGTGAAATTGCACCAATTTCTCAGAGAATATAAGACATACATATAAAATGAGTTAACCTTTAGCATGCTGTGTTTATAATTTGGGCGGTGCATTCCGCTGGAATTGTGTCATGTCTTGATTTCGGAAGATGTAATCCACCGCCTGATTCGCTAAACCCGAAACTGAACTAAACAATCGAGAATGGTAACATTTTGACAGAAAGTTGTGGCAACCTTGAGACTAAAATTTAGTGCCATTTTGTTAATGGCGGGGATACGATGTCAAATGATTTTGAAATGGAAATTTGAACAATTTATAGACATCTGTATCGCGGTGAAACGACATGACAGTGAATCGAGTTTATTATATTTTTCTTTCATTGTATATTCAATGAAATCATCATTTTTTCAGCTGGAAAAGTGAACAACTTGAGAGGTAAGTTCTTCATATTCATTATTTAAAATATGCCACAGTGTTTCCATTATGTAAAATATATAATAGTCAACAGATTTCATAGCTGTTGATCGATCAAAAATATGGTTCGCCTAGATCTAGATAGGTCTAAATCTGTCTGTATCACTTTCTCACACATCTCGTATCACACACATACAAACAAAACTTACACCAATATATACAGAATTTAATTCTTTATTTATATGTGCAAATATTAAAAGTTATAGTGATTTCAAAACAGCCACCTGCGATTGCGTAACATTTCCAAAAACCAATTCAGCAGTAGTCAGCGGCAGGAGAGAAATTGTGTAATTGTAAACACAGCATGCCTAAGGTTAAATAGTAGTTTTACATGGAACGATAAATGGAATTGATAAAGTGCGAGACTGTCAAGTATTCTGGTAACTGTGCAGCTGTCTTAACAGTTTTGCATCTTATTCAGCTAAGAAGTTTCATTTTATTACCAGTGTTTACATTTTTGATCTTCGTCTTTTTTATATTTTGACTTGCCAGTTCAAACATGGCTAACATGTAGTCTCTGATTTGGTGGTTCCAATCAGTGTTTGTTTGTCCTATCTCGATAAAGACCTTTTGATAAAATATAAATTCCATAAATTCTGATGTTAAACCAATTTTATACTTTTTTCCAATACCAATGGGTATATGCATTCTGGTGAGAAGTCTGGTTGAAATGTTTAGCAAGTGCACATTATAGGGTCATTACTGAAGATGTTGCTTCCAGTATGAGAATGTAGATTGTCAATCACAGATACCCTCTAATGATGAATAATATAATTGTAATCTGTCTTGTATACATTACTTTTCATCTATTTTTGAATTAGGCACATCATATACTACACTAGCTATGATGTATGTGTGAACAGATTGCCTCTACTGTACTTGAACCATAACTAGTTCATATTTGTTTGAATTTGGAGAGTATCTCACTAACCACTAGGACAGGTGGCAATGACAAAAGTTACTAGGTTAATTCTCATTTCTCATACTTTCTATGCTTTAAAATGGGTCGACAACCTGCTGACCCAAAACACCAGACTGCCAGTCCTTAAACAAAAATAGTAACTTCTGACCTTCGTTGCTCCTAAAAAATAATCCAAGTGCTTATTTCGAGCCAGGTCTAGAACCACATGAATTGTATATATATGTATTCGTCTAAATATTAATATGTCGATTAGTTAAAACATGTTAAACATATGTATATATTATCATATATTACTAAATATATATATTAGCTTGTGTAATTAAGTTTTCTGATTAGCTGTGTGTTCATCCGACTTGCAGCCAGCGGTGGCTTTCTGCATCCAGTCCTCGGTCCCAAAAAAAAGGCTGCAGATCCCTGCTTTAAAAGATCGGAAAAAGATAGGAAACATACTATTGTTGCGTAGTGTCTTCCCATTGAATGAGGACATGACAACTGATGACTAATTTAGTATTTTATCTAGAAAAAGTGTACAATTAGTGCTTATGCTGAATAATCTGTTTCACCAATGAGCTATAGGAACTGTAATGTCTTTCAAATTCTGCTGGAGATAACTTGAACATTGACGAGTCTGCCAGGAGTGCTATGAGCTTGATTGAATTAACAATTACAATTATAATACATCATTTGTTTTCCATTTAAATCTTTGTGAGATTTACTTTATTGTATTGTGAATTTTATGAAAAATATTTTTGTGTGTGAAAATGTTGAGCAAACAATCTTTATAGCTTAATACTTGTATAAAATAATTTATTTTTTGCATAGCATAAATTAATTGGTTGTTAGCTACATAAAATAATTATTAGTATGCTGTAAAGGAAAAACATTACAAAATTGGTTGCACACCTGATTCAGGCTGCAGTCGTCAATCCAGATTTTTTTGGCTGGATTAATTTTCTAGGCGATATAAATATTTTCAATAGTTTGCCATTGCTTTCTGAATGATCCAGATTCACAATTGCCTGCGGCGGGATTCAAACTTGGTACTTTGGCTATCACGGATGTGCTCTGCATCACAGAACCGACCATTAATATGTTGTATAATATAATAATTATTTAAAAAAATAAAGCTGTGTTTGTATTTCAGAACTCATCTGACCAGATCAATGTAGCCAGTACTAAGCAGATTGACTTTGCAGAGTGGATGCCATGGCAGAATAGATTGCAGGATACATATTGTATTGGTCACTCTCTTCAGAGTATGCATCTAGTGAAAGACTCCGAGTTTATTGGACTTCAACGTATGTTGTAAAGACTTTGAGAGTTTTTAAAAATTCAATAACATTTTGAGAAATATATTTTAATTGAACATACAGAAAGAGGAAAAAGTAGGAAGGTTGAATGAGAAATTAAAATAAATCAGAGAAATAGATTATCATTATGGAACTCAAGAATATATGACATTAAAAAAATAAGTATAGTGACATCTATCATAAAAAAAATTATTTTAGTCTGGTTATTTTACCACGTAGTTTCATCAGAAATTACAATATATTTTTTGAAGTACAAAAAATGTGAGGTCACAGATTTTAGAAATTCTCAATGGTAAATTGAATATTAGTTCCTCTTCTGCGTTCGTTCTCACACTTTTGCTGATTAGCAAGATGTAGTCTGGAGAACAGAATGCATTGGGTTATGTTTTACAACTTTCCTGTGATATCTGCACCTTTTGGCCTTAACACATCTGGCTTCATATATTATATTTGAATATTAGTTTAAAATTTCAAAATTTAAAGATGTATTTTTCTGAACTTCAAACAATATAAAATTAAAAGACATGAGCATACAACAAGTTTTTATTGCACAAAAGACACTAGGATTAAAAAACTTATCTGCTCCTTTTCACATCATTGAGGTATACATTTTCAAAAAAAGTATAGCGTTATAGTCATATTTGTGTGGGACCATCATTATGCTAATTGTGATGTGGTCAACATATACTGGTAACTTGTACTTTCTAGTTCTGGTGCTTTCTGAGGCTTGGTTGTCTCTGGATCTGTTGCAGTTGAAAATAAATTCCCTTCTTCATAGGGAATTGAACGATAGATATATCACTAAGAAGCCAGTGCACTAATCACTACTAATGAAGACATTTTTGGCTTGTTTTTATTTTTTCCAGACAGTCAAGTTTATATCTAGTATTGATGTTAAACTAAGATAAGCATGACAGTAAAAAAGGTCAAGTTAGCTTTGATTGATTATGAGTCCTCAGATTGCTGTTGAGTTCAATTCAGGCTCTAATAGACCTGCTGATGTGAGCAGGAATGTAGTAGGTCTTGAGATAATGGAAAATAGTAAAATCTATCCTTTAATTTGTAATCACCTGGAGTGTTCTACTCTGGTCAAAGCTTTTATTACCTGCAAATTGCAGCAGATCATATACCATGCTGCAACAGACAAGAGAAGGAAACAGTAAGACATCACTTTATTGATTTTCCTGCACAAGAAAACAATTGTTACCACCAAATCCCTGCAGCACTAACACCCTTTATACAGACACAACATAGCTGAAGAAGACATGCACCTACCACCACCTGGCATAGGGAAGAAAGAGTGAAAGCTTGCAACCCGGGGATTGGATAAGTATTCTTATCTAAGTAAGTAAGTAAGCTTAATATCTGCACTGATCTGACCATTCCAAGCTGAAATGTGAAGAACTATAGTTTCCCGAGAGCTTGTGTCAATGGTGCAGTGCTTCAGAGATGTCTTCAAGTAGTCCTTGAAATGTTTTCGTCTGGTCCCCACTTGAACACTTACGTACATGCAGTTCACCATAGAATAATATCTTTGGAAGATGCTTTTCTGCCAAGCAGATGACATGACTGGCCTAACAAAGCTGATATCTGATCAATAAGATATTTAGATGCTTTCCATCTGACTTTCCAAGGATCTCCATGTCAGGATGTGATCCTGCACACCAAGAAGCTTTCTCAAGCACTGCATTTGAAAATAATTAAGCTGTCTTGAATTTCCTAGCATAGACAGTCCAGGATTCAGTTGCATATAGCATCAAAGGCCGTACAATAGACCTTTAGTTTGGTTTTCAGGCTCAGACCACACCAAATCCAGACATTTGCATGAAAACTACAAAATGCTGGGCTAACTTGAGCAATGCACAGGGCTACATCCTCGTCAATTGTTGTGGTAAGTGACAGTGTTGCTGAAGTACACAAACTTATACTTATTTGCATTGCTGCATCTTAACCTTGAATGGTGATGGTTGATCTATTATTACCTTCTGTTTGGAGATGCACCCTTAAATTATTCTATAATTTGTTAATAAAACGTAATCTCAAACAAGAATATCAGAAAAAGGAATCTGCTTAACTGGCTGTTTTATTTGTATAAATAACCAAACTGTCAGAGAATATCCGACAAAGTAGAGAGTGCCGCAGTCACACAACCAAGAAGCGATAACTAGAATAATGTACTATTGCTGTTCGTTTAGCTAATAATTAACAAACAATAACATTTAATGTAAATACGAAACAAAGGGAAAAGGACTTTTTCCACATTATGGTCCAACAGGGACCTTTATTAATAAACAAACATAAATGCAATAAACACAAAATGAAACCATAATATAGAGAGATGGTTTCACCATCTCACTGAAACTATATCTCTGTATTTGGTTTAATTGTGTGTGTTTATTTCATTTGTGTCTGTTTCTTAATAAAGGTCCTTGTTGGACCATAACGTGGAAAAAGTCCATGTTCCTTTGTTTCTTGTTATTTTTTTTTTCTTATTTCTTTTTACATTAGTGTTATTATTTGTTAGTTGTTAGTTAAACCAGAAACAATAGTAAATTATCCTAGTTATCACTGTTTTATCGGCTTGCCACAGAGATGAGTAGTTAATGTGTGACATTAATTTGTCACTTGCACATCCTCCCCCTCCTGTTTAAGTTATTTTCTGTCAGCACCATTTATTCTTTTGTTTAAATTTTTTCTTTTTCATCTTCATGAAATTTAAATATATGGTAATTAATTGTCAGTAAATATTTATATATTTTTTTTTCTATAGAGTGCATTGGAGAGGAAGAGGACCAATATGGCACAGAAATGAAGAGAATTCGAAGCAGGAAAGAAACTGACAATTCAACAGAACAGTCTGACAGACAAAGCAGCATACGTTCATTTCTTACAAATGCACATCCCACTTCAGAGAGTGAACATATCAATAGGTCATACTCAGAATGTAGTACGGAGAAATTTCATGATGGTCATCGACAGAAGAGAAAGGAGTTGTTGAAATCAAAAAGCAGGAAGAAAGTTATGACAAATGTAAACAAGGATACTAGTTATATTGGTACTGCAACAGAGCCGGTTCTTGTTGGCAGTGACTCCAGCTTAGATGAAAATCTGGAAGCAGTGACTGCAAGAGTCACAGGTTTGAAGCCAGAAGTGTTAAAACTGTTTACAGAACTTAATGACCAATGTTATACATCAAACACAGAGAATTCTGATTCTGTTAAGAAAAGGTGCAGCAACACTGGTTCAAATAAAGCTCATAGTTTAGAAAGAAGAAAAACAGGGAAGAAAAAATCTGATTCTGTCAAAAAGAATACATACACAGAAGTTGATAGAAAAGCTCAGTCTGAGAGAGTTAAATTGAAGAGAAAATCAGCTCTTGATCTCATGAAGGCACACTCTTACACTCCTCAGGACACAGAAGACAATGATGATTTTCAAAGTGACTGCCCTCCGAGAAAAATAAATGAATATTGTTTATTTAATACTGTGAAGATGAATAGTTCTAAGGGAGATATAGGGAGAAATATTGATATAAATATTGCAGATATGGATGCTGACATGGTTAAAGATGATAGTAGAATTGGGAACGTAGAAGAATTGTTGCTGGATGTTGATACATCATCTCACATTATTTCACAAAAACAGAACATTCAAGAATATAATGCATGCTTTTTAGACATGAATCGCCCTGCAGACAATTTGGATGCACAAGTTTTCCATATTCCAAAGCCACCACCAGTGTCTAGTGTGGAGATGCTGTTTCAGGGATTGTTAAATGGGAAAGATTTCGCAGACCTAGATCTTGAGAAACTAGTAGAGCAATGGGAAAGGGATTTATGCAAAGAAGCTGTAAGTCTACACAAGGTTTTGTCAAATGGGGAAAAGCGATCAGATTTAAAATTAGTTTCTGTTAATCGAGCTACAAGAGATGAAACTTCATTGGAGACAGAATTGTCTTTGAATAATGTGGATCTTAATGCAGATGTATATGTACAGAAAGACATAGGGTCACATGATGTGGAAGAGCTTTCTTCTTTGGATACAAGGAAGTTTCTAAGAAACTCTAGTACAAAAAGTAATACAGCAGAAATAGAAAAAGTAGTACCAGATATTTCACAGAACACTGTATATGAAAGTATAACCAACAAATCAGTGCAAAGAAATAAAGAACTAGTACCTACAAAATGGAGTGTATCGAAAAAAACCTATGCATTGAGAAATGAGGAAACAGTAAATATGACAACAACAGCTGATTATGATTCCCCTGAAGATTTCAATCATGATGAAAATGCTGTTAAAACTTCTTCACATCACATAAAATTGAAAATGTCTACTAAACATACCAAGAAAACTGGTTCTTCAACTGATTTCATAAATCATACAAAGTTATCTGACTCTTCTATTGATGAAACAGAGATGAATGTCTCTATGAAAGAAATGAACTCTAGCAAGTTTCATGAAAGTTTTGTCACATTCACTCAAGCAATGGAATGTCTCCAGAATAGTTCCTCAGAGGAGGTTGCCAAAGATTTCAGTATTTCAACACCTCATGTAAGCCCTGGTAGATGGGAATCTTACTTTGGAAAATGTGGATTAAAAGAGAAATCAAGTGATACCAAAGTGCTATCTTCTGAAACCAATCAGTTACTTCCGACAGATTATAGTTCTTGTAATAAGAAAAAGAAATTTACAGCTGTTAATTTCAATCATTTAAATCAAGATGTGTCATCTACTGTCTCTGCCACTAATATTTCTTCCACTGAGTCTTTCAATATACAATCTTCACATGATGATCAAAATCTGCAAACTAAAGAAGTATATACAAAGATCAAACAAATATCAGAATCCTTGCCATTCTCTGTACCTAAAGTTTTCATTGAGAATTCTGGATCTACTTACCAACATAATGTTAACCTTCCACAATTTGATCTTGGGTTTGATCTTGATGATGATTTTGATGATGATGATATCATCCCCCCTACACCACCCAAGAACCTATCAGAAGACTCAGTCTTTGGTCTGAAAACTATTAATACAAGTAAACCCTCACAGGATACTATGCCATTTTCATCAATAATAAATGATAAATCATCAGTATCAGTCATAAATAATGATAGTAATAATGTCCCAGGTTTGCACATCTCAGCGTCACCACTGAATATTGGCACAGATAAATATAAGCCTATTGTTGCTAATTTTGATTTAAATCTGTTATCAGATGACAGTGATGTGGATCATTCTGAAAACTGTGTTGTAGATTCTCTACAACATAATCTTTGTGTTTCAGAAAAAGATAATCAAAACCTTAAGAAAGAAGAAATGTGTACAGATTCTTCAGATGTTGTTCTACCCAAAGTTGGAAAGAAGAAATGTTTTGAAAAAAAAATATTTTCACCTGAAGCTGGAAAAAACACATTTGGTACTGATGAATCCATTTTTCTTATGGCAAATAATAAAACTACACCTCATCATTCAAGCCCTAAGAGACATAATCTACCCTTTGATAGATTCACAACGTCTCCAGGCAAAAAATACAAAGATACTATTAATGCACTGATGAGTCCTATTGGAGATGGGGAATTTCTAAATGAGCTAACTCCAGAAATGATTGTAAAATCCAAAGCTAGGAAACTCAGATTGGATAAACACCAGCAGCCTTGTCATGAGCCTGTTTATCAAATTGAGAACTCCAAGTTCATGACAGCAGGAGTTGACATAGTTAGTGATTCGCATAGACAACATTGCAAGAGATCCTTGCAAGATACCTTAAAGAATGTAAATCATGTTAGTGAAGAAGGTGAATGTTTTATGCAAGTGTCTGATAAAATGACAAGCCAGGCAAAGAAAATATCATTGGATGACCCGTTGGTTACTGAATCTGTTTGTGTAAGACAAGGTGTATTTACAAGCCCTTATGTTGGTGAAGAAACTGATATAATAAAAATGGTTGAAGCCAGTACACAATTACAAGGCTCATCTCGAGATGATCATCTTATCAAAGCTGTGTTGAGTGGTAATAGATGTATTCAAGAACTGACACCAATCAGAGCAAAAAATAATGAGAGTAAGATTTGTGTCATATTATGTTATATTTTGTTCTATTTAGGAGCTATTTTTATTAGTTAACACTGATATTTTGATACAATACGTCTACAGCATTCACTCTTAACTCCTGCAAAATAAGCAGGATGCAGTGTGAAGAACGAAATGTATTGTGTTATGTTTTACAGCTTGGCTGTGATATCTGGGCCTTTTTTACTGATACATCCGACTTAGCATAGCGTCTGGGTTACTTTGACTCTGTAGCCTCCCCAACTAACCTCCTTAGTCATCTCCCACAACATGCATGACAGGTGTTACTATTCTGTGCTCCCCTTCCAGACACCAACCACACATGAGTTATATATTTATACAGCAATATAGTTTATGTATTTTTATTTCATTTAGAAGTGCAATTTAGTAGCTTTCTTCTTGTTCTGATTTGTCTTTTTTTAAGTGCCTGGTTAAAAAGATTTTTAGAGTATTGATGAGTGCAGTGTGTTTTGTAGATTGGTTGTACTCTAACAATTTTGACTGTTTCATAAGTCAGTTGTGATTAAATTTAACATGGTTAAATTTGAAAGTTGATAGTAATTGGTGAGGCAATCTATTGCTTTTTATCTACTGCAACTACTTGTCTCGTATTTTTGCCATTCCATTCTTATCTGCAATATCATTATTTTTTATTGTTTTTTTTTCTCTGTTTGTCCTGTATTTTAATCTTGATAAAGTTCTTATGGTTGAAACTTCAATTTAATGTGTTTTGTATCATTGTGTGTAATATACCGGGTAACATTGATGCTCTCCCACCTTGGTTTTTATGTAATCTTTTCTAAATTTTACTCTTCTCTTTCGATTTAGCATTAATGTAAACATTTGAATTCTACATTTCAGTTGTCTCTTCTTCATTTTCAGTGTTGAAGGATGACATTTGTAGCAAGTGTTAGTTACAGGAACAGTGGTTTTTAATCATGTGTATTATATTTCAAGATATATTTTGTGATACTAAATACAAGTGGAACAGGAAATACATAGAGCAAGTTATGGATCTGGAAAAAACAGAATGACTTTTCTAGAATTGTCTTGACTGATATCCATAAAGCTAGAAGGAGATTGTGGAGCCAAAATGAAAACTTGGTGAATAAAAGTATAGGAGGAGGTCAAAGAAATTGTAACCTCATGGGAGAGACTTGTGAATGCTGTCTAAAAATGGAGTTCAGTGGAAAGTGACTGTTGTGTTTTTGTATATTACTGAAAACAAGAAGGTTTTGAAGTGATATATTTTGTTGAGTCAGTAGGACACAGTTGGTAGTACACTGGGTTTAAAAAATCAAATTAACGGGTTCAAATCTTGATTATACTTTCCATGCTGCAATCGGTGCCTGGACTTCTAGTTCAGGGTGCAAAGAATAGGTCCCCAGTCTTCTTTCCAGCCTAGTTGTAAGAGGCAATTTAGGGAAGTAGGGGATAATTTGACAACCTGTCACCTGTGGAAAAGTCATTGTCACTGCATATCTTGTCTCAATTTTTTACTCTTGTCTCCTGTCAATGGTTCACATAGATGACAGAGAGATGCCAGTGAGAATTGCACCTTTGCTATTTTGTGGCTATTTTGAGTCCTAGATACCAGGGGATTCTAGGTGTGCCATCACCGCAGATGGGACAACAGAACTGACAGAATAATTATGAACTAGTTGGCCCAGACGTACATGCTACACTTCTGGCAGAACATGATCCAGAGATACTGCAGCACTTTAATACCTTCCTTTGGGGACTAAACATGCATCCGTAAACTCCCTTAACACAACGATTTATTTGAGGCAGAAAACTGTATGTGTTTGAGTGTCGCTTCGTTTATTCAACTGAGGTGGACCTATGTTATTGTCAGAAGTGCTATGGATGGTTAAGATCAACCTGCTCATAGCTAAAAGGGATTATTTCATTGTCATCATCATCACTTTCCAGTTTATAATTTTTTCCCATTTTATTGTTACAACAGAATCTGCCTTTAACAAATGACTTTTGTCAGAACTAAAGCCACATTTTACCTACAATATGTAATACTCAAACAGTCCTGGTTATATTTATTATATATGTATGTGAATGTTAGCAGATTTATTGATAGAATAAAACCTCGCTTGAAGACATTACTAACCGTGTGTTCTTGGGGCCTGAAAGGGGAACAAAGAAAAGTGACAATTTTGCCTGCCATGCATTCTTTCATTGTAAGATGTGGCCAAGGAAGTTTTTGGGAAGAAATTGGAAGTTCATAGAGGGTCAAAGTGACCATTAGCCATGCTGAAATCGGATATATCAGCAAGAAGGCACAGATATTTCAGCTAATTAATAAATCATGTCACAACTGATTTAATTCTCTGGACTCAAGAAAAAAAGGCATTACATAAAATGAGTACTTCTTATAAATAAACTTAATATGACAAAAGAGAAAGAAAATAAAAATGAGTGATTTTAATAAACACAATAGACATTACTGCACCCATAGGGTCTCAATTTCTTTAAACAAATAATGGAGGGTAGGAATGCTAATGGTTCATGTGGCAGACTGGTTATATTCACTCATTTTTTTAATTTCTTAGTTATCCTGCAACTGAAATGACTAGCTGGTGACAGAAAAAAAAATGGAAGAGGTATTTTAAAAAACCCAAGGTCCACATAGAATTAAAAAAACAAGATAAATTGTCAAGATAGAAAATGACAGATTATGTTTGATGTTAGAGAGTTGCTATATTTATTTCCCAGGTAAAAGTGATTCCGATGACAGCTTTGTTATAAGGAGAAGAAAGCGTGCAGTGATTCTAGATGATTCATCTGATTATGGTAAACCTTTCATTTCTATCGCCAAACATCGAAACATGATATGTATTAACTGTATGATTGTTTGAACTTTTAATGTGGATATATATGCCATATTGGATAGGAAAGAAGAGGAATTGCATGTGATTGTGGCATAGGTTCTTGCAGTCATGTGAGTGCAAATTTTCAATTGAAATTGATAGGCATTTCTCTTTAACTTATATATGGTTTAGCTACAAAATAATGGATGGCTGCATCAATAAGATGTGAAAACATCTACTCTCCTTACAAAGAAATAAGAAGAGGGTTAAGACAAGGATGCATTTGATCACCAAGCCTATTTAATATCTACACAGAGAATATCTTTAAAAATATAGAAGAAATACCAGGACTCAAGATCAATGGGAAAATAATAAACAACCTTAGATATGCAGATGACACTGTTCTTTTAGCAGAAAGTGAACATGAACTACAAAGACTAATAGATCAAGTCAATAAATCAAGTAAGGAATATGGACTGGATATAAACATTCAAAAAACAAAAACCATGATAATCAGCAAAGACACAGAAGAACAGGAGGTAAACATAAACATACAGGGAGAGAAACTACAACAAGTAAAACAGTATCAATATCTTGGACACATAGTCACAAATGATGGCAGATGTGAAACAGAAGTTAAAAGGAGAATAGGAATGGCTAAAAGTACCTTCAATGACATGAGGAAATTATTAATATCTAAACAAATTACAAACAAGTTAAAAATGAGAATTATAAAATGCTACATCTATTCCATATTAATGTATGGCTCAGAAACATGGACACTAAATAAACAATTAGAAGACAAAATTGATGCCTTTGAAATGTGGGTATATAGAAGAATAGGGAGAACATCATGGAAAGAGAAGAAAACAAATAAAGAGGTGCTAAAGACACTTAATATGAAGAAAGAACTACTAAGAGAAATAAAGATCAGGCAAATAAAATACTTTGGACACATTAAAAGACATGACACCTTATTGAAGACCTTACTTGAGGGTAAAGTCAAAGGGAAGCGAGCAAGAGGTAGGCAGAGATACAAGTGGGAGAGTAACATTACACGATGGACAGGTTACAGTCTAGCAGAGTGCACCACCAAGACAAGAGACAGGAGATGTTGGAGATATGTTGCAGCCAACCTTCGTTGCGGAGACAGCACTTGATGATGATGAATGGATGGCTCATGGTGGTAACTTCCATCTTATGTTGTTGTTCACCAGTTTGTTACCAGACAAAGAACTGTGTCACGCTGGACTGAGCTGAGGCAAAATATTTATGACTACCGCTCTAAAATGGATTATAATCGGGTTTTTTCCCCGGTAAGTGACTTGAAGATCTAGCAAGACCAAAAGAATCTGAATGCAGCATAAAAGAAGGAGTTTTCCAGGAACTGAAAGGGAATTATAACACCCTAATTTGCCTTGTATGTTGTAAGAGCAACTGAAGAAGATTTTACCATGGTTCTTGCTACTCTTTCAATAGAAAATCAAAGATAAACAAATTGCTAAAATTGGATGTGCAGAGCTAAAACTATGCAAATAATGCAGCGTTTATGTATACTAGCAGCACAATGAATTTGTACTCAGTTGAAATCTCAAAGAGAAATCTGTCTCCACTTTTAATTGAGTGAATGCAGAAGAATATTATTAGCTAGCCTCACTTATCTATGTTAACTACATCTCATGTCATTGTGGATTTCATCTGATACCATGTGTTATTAAGAATCTCATATCAGTGAATTATCTTATATCATTGACTTCTTCTCATATTATTATTTCACATTATTGTTATTGATATATTATATCATTGGTTACTTCATTTATCTTTGGTTGCTTCATCTTGTCATGTGTTTTTGATTTATTTACAGATGCAATAAATAAGGTGACTCCTGTCAGAGACCAAAGTATTAGAAAACAGATGTCCATAACACAGGTTAGCTAGAAAAAGCAATAGATATATAAATGTTTGAAACTGAACTCTCAACTTGTCAATGATCATTCTGAAAGTGGCTGATAAGGTTATCTTTAGACTATGAGTTATGAGTGTTTGTTAACATTAGTACACATGAGGAAAGTTCATAGATGTTCCAATCATTGTCCAACAGAGTGTAGCAGCTTACAGTTCCAGTGCAGCATTGATTTATCAGTTTCTATGTCTATTAAGTTTATTTTTCCAGACTGTTCCAACCTTTGCTCCAATCTCCTGCAATATTGAGGGCACCATGAATCAAACTTCTGAAAATCATCTGAAAGTATAGAACACTTCAGCACATTGACCATGTCATTGCTATACCTTTTGATTCAGGGGTCTTTAGGTTTATTTATCTATGAGATCCTATACCATTGAAAAGCACTGGTTTCTTATACACCTATACTGCTGAAAAGTAGTTGTTTTCACTCTGTCAATCTGAGATATTATTAAATATAGTTGCTTCTCCTTTTGAATGCTGATGCTAGGAGGAAGTATTGATACACAATGTTTACAATTTTTGAAGTTTAAACAAGCATATTTTCTCTGAAATTTTCACAATTTTTGTAAGTATGAACAACCAGGACAGGAAAGACAGAATCTGTTTGATACATCATATATTATGATAAATATCATTCAGATGTTGAAATATGCAGTGCAAATGATGATTTAATTCTATGTCTTGGGAATTATTGTATAGACAGTAGGTGAACTGCAGCATATATGAGCATAGCAACACTACTATGAACGATTTATCCATTGTACTCATTGAATGAAGCTTTGATGGTAGCTGTGCAGTGTGCATTCATACACCATTTTAAGGAAACTGGGCTATTATTTTTAATAGATTCTGAATTACTTCAAGATTTAGCAGAAAAAAATGACAAACAAAATATATTCAGCAAGAATAAGTCACATTCAAATTAAAAAAATGACATGTATGCTCACTGTTAGAGGACAGGCAGAAAAACAAGAGTTAGAAACCCTTCCACACCGATATTGCGGGACTATTTTCCTCATGATTTGACTAATTTATTAGCTTTTATTAGTGAGTCAGTGTGAGTATCTTTAAATTTTTGTAAAGTGGGTTAAGTAGGTATTACCTACTGTGGTATTACACCAACTAGGTCACAGAGACATAGTTTGCAGAGTACATTGTGGACACCCATTTATTCATAACATTGATACAATTTTATTAAAATATTATTGGAAATAATAAAGTTACTGATAAAATAAGACAAGCCCCCAATTTCTTTGTTTCTTGAAAATTAATTAAGGAAAAATAATGTCAAAAGAAATATAAATAGTGTGGAATAATGTCATATTTAATGCTTAGGTACACTTTCAATTTCTGAGACAACCATACTTTATTTGACTATTTCAGTACTTCTTGCAGGATTCCTACTGTTTTACTATCCACCTGTTCATTCCAATAAATGTCTCTTCTCTTTCACACTATCTGTTCAGGTGTTTTTCAAATAATGTAACTATTTTCTCACACTTTTCCACAATTTTATTTTGAAGCAGCACATGCTCTACATTAAACTGCATGTCATTCTGCCTGCCTGGATTTTCATGGATTAAAGTTGGAAATATGAATAATATTAATGGCAAACTTTGAGAAATTGTTGAAAAAATCAGAGAATTGCATAAGCGAATGGTGAAATCAATTGGTTTTAACAGAACTTAACCGGATCGAATTTCATATGCCTACTGCTGGTTTCACTTTAGAAGATCTTTTATTTAAAATTTTAATAGATTTATGGCAGCATAATGGTTATTATTTGTTCTATTGCAGTCTGATTCAAACATTGTGCAGGAAGTTAAAAAATCAATCATGGATAATACAAAACACTTGTCCGTGTCAGACAGTTTTGATGATGATATGGATGAATTTGAAAGTGAGTTTCTTTTTTTTAGCTCTGATATCCATAAATGTTATTTGCATTATTTTCAGAATAGTATCCAAAATGCTTAGACTAAATAGTGTTTTTTTTGGATACAGCATTTCAGAGTTAAATATTTGATGTACTAAAGATGTGACTATGTAGAGGAGTTATGTCTGATTCGGGTAGGCAGTATGTAAAATCATCATCATCAAGTGCCGTCTCCGCAACGAAGGTTGGCTGCAACGTATCTCCAACATCTCCTGTCTCTTGTCTTGGTGGTGCACTCTGCTAGACTGTAACCTGTCCATCGTGTAATGTTACTCTCCCACTTGTATCTCTGCCTACCTCTTGCTCGCTTCCCTTTGACTTTACCCTCAAGTAAGGTCTTCAATAGGGTGTCATGTCTTTTAATGTGTCCAAAGTATTTTATTTGCCTGATCTTTATTTCTCTTAGTAGTTCTTTCTTCATATTAAGTGTTTTTAGCACCTCTTTATTTGTTTTCTTCTCTTTCCATGATGTTCTCCCTATTCTTCTATATACCCACATCTCAAAGGCATCAATTTTGTCTTCTAATAGTATGTAAAATAAATGACTACAAAAGCTAATACTTAAGAGATGTTGGATTAGTGCTGAGGTGGGCAACCTCTTTTAAGTCGGTGGAGCAGATTGAACCTTTTAAATGTGTATTTTTCATGAGCTTTTTTCCTTTTGTATATGGCCATAAAGCTTTCATTTTGTTCTTTGGAGTTCCAAACAGTTGTTTTTTTCTGTGCTCTGGAGGACAGTACACACAGTACTTTTAGATCAGCTTGGCAGACCAAACAAATGGCATGGTGGGCTGGGTTTTGCTTACTACTGGATTAGAGGAATGTCTGTTAATATTAACAGAACTAGAACCACCATTTATTTTGCATTAGTGGAGATACCTAAGAAACTAGGACATCCTTGGCATAGACATACATTCTATTTAGTGTTTCATGTTTTCCTCCCAATATTATTATGTAATATTGTAGAATAAATTTCTTAATCTTTATGGTTCATATATTTTAATTATATATATATAATATATAATATAATATATCCATTCAGTGTTTGTGCTGCTATAGTGTTGATGTGTTACAAGGCCTGAAAATGTAAAAAGAATATTAACAGTCACCTGTCATGAATGTATGCATGTCATAAGAATTATCTAAGGAGGTTGGGCATGGAGTTTTCTACTAAGCCCCATGATCTCCACTGTGATGGTGTTCCTCCTTCGCAAGCAAAGATGAGCATGGCTTAAAAAACAATAAATGTGATGAACAAGTAGAAAAAAACCCCCCAAAAAACATAACATTTGTGATTTTCTAATTGTGATGAAGCCTGTTAAAGACATATGCCTGAATGGCTGAGAGGAAATAAACACATTATCTGCATCATGCATTGCAAAAATTTTACAAAATAGTTCCCTCTTAAGTAAAATAATTGTACAGCTCATGACATTGCATCACAATGCAGCCATATTCAATGTCACAGTCACCTGGAACTTGCAAAAACTCTAGAAAGCAAGCTTATCGTGAAGGAGAATGCAAAAGAAAAACCAATCTAGAAGTGAGAGTATCACTACATTACTTGTCATAGGAAACAGGAATGACAAACTCATACTTCAGCGTGGCTCTGTCATCATCTCATCATCATCATTGTGGCTGTAATGTCACATAGTGTTCGTTGGCATCTCTGATCAATGTGTGTTTGACTCCTGTACACAAGTCTTTGCTTTTACTATTTCAGTCAGTCACAGCACTATATTCCAGCCAAAACAAAATGCCATCAACAAGAAGACGCAAAAGAAGTCTAACATGGTAATTTTTTTTTTTCAAGTTAATTTGATTCAAATATTGCTGAATAAGGAAATATGTTAGTTCCAAAAAGGTCATTTTCAAACAGAACATGACAGTCAATAACCATCAAAACTGTATCAAGCCCCAGCAACTACCCACATTTAGACACTTCTCTCAATCCAGCTAAACATCACATTATTTAGTGCCCTTCTCTCTTCACTGCCAGGACAAATCTTTTGTAGACACCCCTAACAGTCATAGTCATGACTTAATGTATAGATTACCTTATGTATAGATCTTAATGTACAGAAGACCATCACTTTTTAAAGAATGGCACTGAGCTGCCAGGAGTAGATACAACTCAGCAACTATTAGATATTAACACCAATTCCACAGATGTCAGATGTTATTTGGTGAACTAGGGAACAGATATACAGCTCACTGGTCTACATATGATATAGATTGGGAATACATAAAAAAATGCAATGGTATTGCACACAGACTGTAATGCATTGAAACAAATACAGTTGACTACATAAATACAAGAATTTTTCAACTATTCTTGTTTCTTCAGGCAAAATACAGTTGGATACACACAATGATATTTGAAACAATATGTCTTAACCAGGCAAAATATAGCAAATACATACAACATTTCAACCAATACCATCTTTTGCAGGCAAAATGCCCAGATTAAATTTAAAATACAATTTTAAACATACTGGAGATAAAAAAAATACATGCAAAAATGATGTAAAATACAAAATACTGATCTTGTTCTTTCAGGGCTCTTGAAGTAAATGGTTAAGAAAGGTGGATACAGATTAGTTATATTATCATATGAGTGCAGTTTATCATCAGTGCACACCATTCTCAATAAATCCATCAGAGATTAGTGGCTCAACTTTCCAGTTTGGTGTTTCTTTATCAGTCCCTTTGTATATCTATTATCTATTGTGGTTTCTTTGTCTGGGCTGTTCCATTCTTTTTTCCCCAATCCCCTGCAGTCTTAAGATGACCATGATTCACACTTCTGAAAATCTAAAGTGGATAAGACACATTGATTTTGTCAGACTGATCCATTGATATAACTTTTAAATGATGTGGCTACACTTGCCAGCCTATCTTCTCACTAATTACACTAAACACCCATATGTCCAGGTCTGAAAATGAAGTGTTATTAAATAACTAGTTCAGTGCAGGGCAAAATGAGGAGCATATTAAACTAGTGAGCCACAAGGGCCATCAGTGTGCAAACTCTTCAACATTCTCTGGAGTGCACTGAGAACCTATGATCCTGCTATTAGTTCAATTCATAACTAATAATCAACTCTACTTTTAATCTTTCATATAATGAATTCTTATTCCTCAATTTAATTTTGAATAGTCATTGATTTTTTTAACCACTCATATTCTTGTGTACCAAGTAAGTGTAGGTTAGAATATTTCATAACTCAGGAGTCTATGCGTTATCTTTGTCTGTGTGCTTCATGCAGGGTATAGAGTTTATTGAGAAGGAGGCTGAGGTTTCTGGAGATGATGTATCTTCAGATGAGCATGAAGAAAAGGATGACTTTTATGAAGGCAGTTTTATTGACAACAACACTCAAGTGACACATACACAAAATGCTGGTAAGTTTACCTGTAGGAGTTGTGTTTTCTACTTCTTACCTGATCACTTTTTCGAATTCTATGTGAATAACTACCTTTGTTAAAGACAACAATATTATGGCTGTCGCTAAATTTATGCCTTTAGGAGGATTTTGTTTGCAGTCTTTTAACCCAATATTTGTTCTTGAAGAGAAGTGAGAAACAACAATATTTGTTCTTGGAGAGATGGAGAAACAACAATATTTGTTCTTGGAGAGAAGTGAGAAAGTACAATGTGTGTGCTTGAAGAGAGTGAGAAAAGACAAAATAGAATTGATATGAATTAATAAATATTAATTTATAAATTAAGAAATTTTAAGAAATAAATATGAAAAAAATAAAAGCAGTAGAATAGATACCCTACATTTTGTTGGTATGTCATGAGAAAAGAAGGCTTAGAGAACATGTTGTCAACATGCAAAATCTAGATAATCGGGAGGGGAGGGAGGTAGGGGACTGAGTAATGATCTCATTAAGATCTGCAGTTATAAAACTAACAATCAATATAAGATACCATGCTCTTATACAGCGTTCTTATTTTTCGTACTTATTTGCTTATTTACTATAAACCTAATAGTTGCTGCAGCTTAGTACATGGTTATCTTCATCCTTGTTGGCAGGTTGCTGCAATGGGACATACCTTTACCTTACTTATGCAGAAAACTTTCATTCTAATTGTTTCTGAAAATGGTTTGTTACCAAAAAAAGGCTTACTCAGCCATCAATTCCTCCCACACTGAAACAAAACTAGAGGGAACATTAGGAATGAGACAGCATTACAGAGATAAGCTTTTGGGCAGCACAATTAAGAAAATCTTTATGGTCTGGAAAAATATGAACTGATAATCAGTACTTCGACATGTCACATAATGATGGTATATAGTTTTGATGGTGGAAATAATGTACTTTTAGTCGCACACACCTATTTCAACCACCAATGTAAATGAACACTGGTTACATCAGAATGTATAACGATTATGAAATTTAAGTATCCAAATCCACCAGAGAGGGACAAGATGGCCAACTATGTGATATTTTCTATATGCAGTTTAAGGTAGACTGCCCCAACATATATTTGAAAGACATGCATATAATAAGACCCATAACCCATCAAGGTCATAGGGTTGCCACATTGGATACATCAGCACAAAAGACATGTATGTATACTTCCATCTGGTTGCAGGCTTTGATGTGATTGTATGTCTGTACAGAATTGTGGAACAATCCTTCTAACATACACATAGACTCCTCTCTGAGTTTGAGTCTTCTGAGTATGAAATTGACTTATATATGAGTATGAAAGAACACTTTAAAGAAACACACTTCCTCCACTCTTCTCTATCACATTGTACATAGAAAATAAGAGCTGTCTCATCATTAATAATTACTAGAGATAAAAACAAACAAGCAAAAAATAATGGTCAAGTAATGTGTATGTATTTTAACCTTGCTGGGTTACCTTCTCAAATAGTTGAAACTTTCACTTTTCTCCTGAACTAGTTGAAATTATTGACATGTCATCCAAAATCTTATCTTATATATTGACAGATATGAAAGCCATCTACTTGAAGTCTATTAAAAGCCCAGTTTTGAATGGTCTTCCAAGCAGATATAAATTGCAGTACAATGCGAAGAGAAAGCAAGACATTAGTATTTTTAGCCAGACCCTTCCAGAGGATCATGGAATGTCTGAATATGAAGAAGACAGTTTCTGCGTGGGAAGTGATGAGGAAGGTGAGTTTTGTCTTTGTACATCAACTTTAGGTGTTCAGTTTTCTTTGTAGCTGTTTATGTAATCTATATTTCTGCAAATAGGTACTAAACCATTGTGGTTGGAAATTTATAATTGTATCTACCAAAGCTGTGTTTTTCTGCCGATACTTTTGGCCACAAGAAAGGGCCAAACATTTATGATGTTCATTCTGAACAGTTTTTTAGGTTGATCTTTCAACAGTAAATTATATTTTTTGTGTGCGTGCGTGCGTGTGTGTGTGTGAAATGCTGAAGTTTTACACCAATATGTTGCCAGTTCCTGAAAAGAGAACAAAGAATAACAACAATATGGCCTGCCATGCATGCTGTGGGAGATGACTAAAGAGGTTTGTGCCTTGAGTTGGCTGCCTCATCTCATAGAAACTCTAAAGTGGTTTTCAGCAGCTGTTCACGACTATAATCACACATTGCTGTGCACTTCTTTCAACATGGAAATTGCGATTGTAAATTAGTTTAATTCATCCGGATAACAGAAGAAATGAAAGTAGACATAATTAACTATTCCACTAGTGTTTAGTTTGAAAACATGTCCTTTAGCAAGGATGAAAGTAAATCAAGTCTTTCGCACAAAGTATTTTCATTTTCGTTAGTCCTATGACATGACAAAGCATGGACTAGTACTTATTTATATTTAAAAAATTAAAATATGTTCTTAAATTATTTTTTTCCTGTTTTTATTGTTCTTATCTGTAATATAATAGTCATGTTCTGTCATCTCCGGAATGCTCTATAAATAGCGCATTTACGCCACAGAATTCCAGTGCATCATCCAATCAAAACGATTAGTGTTGTGACATTATTCAAAGCAGATGGCATTTTTGTATACAAATGTTATTGATGCGCTAACAGGTAAACTTCTATATCAGCTAGTGGTTAAAGTTATCTAAAATATATTATATTTAAAATATATATATATATATATACTTTGCTTTAAATGATGGATGAACATGATCCAATCTCAAGAAAGCATAAAAAATAAAAGAACAAAAAGCTAGATGGTTGAGTCATCAAAGTCAAGTCTCTCGCTCGGATTCGTGCTGCAATTGTTGCAGAACATAGACATAGAATTGAAAGAGAGATGCAAAGAATTGATCAAGAAATCCTTCAACAAAGACAAATATGACTTGCTAAGGATTTGATATGCATCAGCGTTGAGCTAAGCTAGAATCACCAATGCAAAGAGAAAATTTACAAGCTATAAATAGAGAATACCAATGTCGTCACAGACAGCATGAAACTGTTCAGCAAACGCAGAGATGTCTAGCTGTAAATGCTGAGGCTCTCTCATTGCCACAAATGCGCTGATGTTAAGTAATTTCAAATGCAGCAGCAAATTTTGCTGAGGATCATGTTGATGCACATAACTGTAATTTTCGATATTGTATGTCAATTTTGTGGTGCTAAAAATGTTTTGGACGATGTTCTAATGATGGCAAGTTTACAAGTTGTTGCTGATAGGGAAAGATCGTGCTCCCAAAGCTACAAGACATCCATCATAATAAACTGTACAACACAGTAGACTAGCACAGTAGTATCAGTTAATGCGTGATATCAAATAAAGACATTCAGAATGCTGCTCAAACTGGAAGAGAAATCCAATAGTCAACATGGTCGTCAAGTGTGATCGTCAATCTGATCAAAGTAACTATAATAAAATAACAAAGTTGCAATGGTTTTTGTCAACGAAGATGGAGAAGCACCTTTTAACTGCGATTTTAACATTTGCCCATTGAATCCAAAGAATAAAACAAATCAGTTCATTAATATCAATATACTTAGATCAAATATGGATATAATGGCATACTCACTTATGTTCCCATACGGTGAGCCGGGTTGGCAAGCACATTGGCAATGTGAGGCATATCAGGGTAAGCAACTCAATAACTTTTGTCCCGACTGGATGATGGGATCCGAATGAATCTAGTTATTATATGTCCGTTGAGACGCAGATCTTTGAATCGAAATGTCAACCATATTCATCTTTAACTATTTTATTATTGTTGTTTTTATCATCTTTCTATTCTTAGTAGTAGATATTTATAACACTTATTCATTATTATCTTGTTGGTCAAAGTAATGCTGAGATTATATATCTTAGTATGTTATTGGTCACAGATAAAACACATGCCTAGTCATAACAACATGTTCTCCCTTTGCATCATTGGTGTGAAACATGACTTGCAGGTTTTGCTGTATAATTTTATATTTGGCTTAGTGTTAGAGTGGTTAGTGCACCTGATTCACAAATATAACTTGACTGAACTTGCCTATAGTTTGAAAGCTGATTGTCAATGTTTGCATTAGTGATTTTATTAGATACATTAGTTGTGCCTGAAAATTCAACATTGTTGAATATCAACTTCCTATACTTTCTTCTTCTTCAGCGTACATTCTCAAACTCCTGCTGAATTCTCTTGTAGCAGGACATGTCCTACTAGATTTCCAGCAGAATGTAGTCCAGAGAATGGAAATGCGTTGTGTCACCGTTTTATTTGCGCCAATGGCCCGACACATCCGTCTTCGGCGGTAACTTCCTATACAGGATATGTTCTATTATTGTATGATTTTATATATATATATATATATATATATATATATATATATATATATATATATATATATATATATAAATATCATAAAATATAATTTGCTGTAAATGATGGATGAAGATGATCCAATCACAAGAAAGCATAAAAAAACAAATTTTTTAATATATATATTTCTTTATGGATGTGAAGCATGGATGGTAAACTGAACAAAAGAGCTCAAGGTGTACTGGGTTGTGATTTTTTGAAGAATGATGAAAACTCCATGGACTACCAAGAAAAACTAATGTAGATAGAAGTCTTCAGAGATGCTGGATTAAAAAGACAAACTATAGCTTTATTGGAAGCAGATAGTCAAGATTTTTAGGGCATGTGATGAGAAAAGCATACTTAAACTTTAGGTAACCACTGGAAAGATCAAGGGGAGAAGAGACAGAGGAAGACAGAGAAATTTCTGAAGGTGTTGTCACTGTGGCATAAAAAAAGTATCACCAACTGAACATATTAACAACACAGGAGACAGAGTTGTGGAGAAACATGATGCCTGTGCCACCTGGCATGGCACTTGATATATATATATATATAAATATATATGTATAAATGCATGCACCACATTTCTTTATTGTGTGATGACCTTTTTTTAATCATACTGTTTTCTTGATGTCAATATGGAAATATCTATTTATTTAATTGTGACTATATTCTTTCTAGACAGTTTACTAGAGGAAGACAGTCAGTCCCAAAATCATAAGCAGCAGAAATGTAGCAAAATTAAAACAGGAAAACACAAGAATGGAAAAAAACGCATAAAAGTAATATCACATTCATCCAGTGATGAAGAAAAAGATGTCAATATTCAGATGACTCAAGAGTTTAGCATTCATCCTTGTAAATTTGGAAGGAAAGTGTTATTCAGTAGTAGCGAGGATGAAGAGGGAATGAGAAATAATGCCAGTTTAAGTAGCATGAAGTCATCAAAAAGTAAGATCTGTAGACCTGTTCACCAAGAAAATAACATTGATACTGTTCGAGCACAGAGATTGAATGTGACAAAAACTACAGATAGGAAAGAAGTATGTCAGAAAAATATCAGACATGAGAAACCTATTGGAAGCCACAATCAAGGATTGGGTGATAGTCAGCCAGCTGTTTCTGATGTTGGAAACTTTGATTTGTTGGCTGATGTTGACTGGTTTGATGATTTTGATGTGTCTGAACAGCATAGCAACAGCAGCACTAAACATTCTTTAACCAATACATTAAACAAGGACAGTCTTAAGACAGACACATCTTGTGCTGAGAAAAAGTATCTTAGTCTAAAAAACAACAAACCTTCTGTTTATGGTGACAAGAGTAGAGACATATTGCCTTCTCATATCGACTCTTTAAACAGCACCAAAAGTAAGAATTACACTGATAACAGATTGCAAGAATGTAACTTACAGAAAGTTTCTTCTACCCCATGGCCAATTCCTCATATACAGTTACATGATAAAGCTGAAGATCTTGCTGTATTGAGTCAAAATGATGATAGGTTGAAGTTTTATAATGAAAATTCACAAAAAGAGGATGTACATATGACAGATTCCATTACCTCTGAAGCGTGTACATCATCAGATGTTGATCACACCATTAGTGTCTCCAGATGCACAGTGACTGCTATAAACTTTTTAGAAAATAGTCAGTTGAATAAAAACTGTAGTAAATCAACTGTTGCAATGTCTAAAGAGGAACGCCTTCGCAGGCAGAAGGAAAAACAAGAGATATATCGTAAGAAACTTAAACATGTCCAGCAGATCAATGACTCTACAAGACCTGTGGCCACATACTGTATTTCTGAATCAGATTTGGAGGTCAACAGTCTGAAGGCCAAAGGTGATTTTGTATCAGAAGCTCATAGTTCAACAAATAGGGAAGGTGGTGACTCAAGCATACAGGGTCATGGTCAAACATCACCAGTATTTACAAAAATTGTAAGTATATCATTAATATACTGATTAGTAGAAGTGATAAAGGTAGTAAGTCATGTTTATAGGTTAATGCATGTACCATTATATGTTATTACAAAAATGATGGTTGGGTGAAATTGCAACTTATGGTAAGTTTTATGTTCTGTCCAGTTTAATTACTTATATTGTTGTTGGAGATATTGTTTAGTTCCATGCTCTGCTGTTTTCTTACTTTTGTTGGAAATATTGTTTACCGTAGTTACATATTCTTCTGTTTTCTCACATTTATTATTATCAGAGATATTGTTTGGTTACAATCTCTGCTGTTTTCTTACTTTTATCAGAGATATTGTTTGGTTACATTCTCTGCTGTTTTCTTACTTTTATCAGAGATATTGTTTGGTTACAGTCTCTGCTGTTTTCTTACTTTTATCAGAGATATTGTGTGGTTACAGTCTCTGCTGTTTTCTTACTTTTATCAGAGATATTGTTTTGTCACCTACTCTGTCATCTTCTCTCTGTGACTTTACCTGTTTCAGTCAGTGGACCTAGGTCAGTAATAACCTCTAGCAGTTTGTGAAGTTAACTATAACACACAATGACAACAAGACTAATAGTGAAAATTAGGTTGTTTAGAAATGGAGTACATCACTTAACCTAATGTTACAATATGCAGGTAGAAATGCAAAGTTGTTTACCTGTCACACATTTTTGAGTTTATTTCTAATGGAAAATATAGGGAAGCAACTTTAGTGAATGTTTGAGGTAGTATCAGTTTCACTAGGTTATCATATAGACTATAAAATTATTACGCCAGTCATGTGTCTGTCTATCAGCTCCAGTGTCATAGAGGATCCTGCATTCAGTGAATGTTTAAATGTTGATTGACATTAAACTATTGTGTCAATATTTGAATTGTTGTCCAACCTCCTTCTTTTGCCTTCATTTTCAAACTTATGCAGATGAACAGAATATAGTCCAGAGGATGGAATGTGTTGTATCATTGTTTACAGCTTACTGAAATATCTGTGCCTTTTGGGCTAACACATCTGACTTCAGATGGCCTATAGGTAAATTTGGCCCTCAATGGGATGGGACAGGCAACTTCTGTTTTTGCGTCTTATGATGGCAGGTTACAGTGCTGCTATTCTTTGCTCCCCTTTTGGTTCTGGCAACACAAGAGGTACTATCTATATTTAGTAGTGAAGAATACATTTACAAAATGAGGGTGTGCTAGGTAGTGGTCTATGTAATTTATACAAAAGTGCTAGGAAAAGTTTAGGAAACACTGATGTAACTAATCTACCAAGTTAGAATAGATCTGACTTCATTCAATGCTGCTCTTAAAGGTGCTTAGTTCTTTCAGCTTGTTGAGTATTTGTGCCAGAACTGTTATAGAATATATCATTTAGTGTAACACATGTACTAGTTAGAATAGATGTGACTGCTTTCAATGCTTCTCCCAAAGATGCACAGTTCTTTCAGCTTGTTGAGTGCTTATGCCAGAACTCCTACACAATATATCATTCAGTGTATCACATGTACTAAAGTGTCACATGTATCTACTGTCCAGGGCATGCAGGAGTCAGAGGCATGGATGCTGTTGAACCATAAATCTTGCAATGTTGGTTCATTTTTTCACTTCACAGTAACAATTCTTTAATAATTATGTTTCTGTATTGTCCATTGTCTATCCCTAGATGAATGATGATTGATAGTATCCAAACATGCCATTAAGCGTAGGAGTGGGAGCTTTAGCTGTCGTTCCAAGGCCAGATGTGTCACCTTGGTTGCATTAAGTCCATGTTTGTTCAAAGTTATCTTGACATTTTCTATTCACCATTTTCTTTGTCTACTTTCTTGGCGTTATATCCAGGTATTATTTTGTTATATGCTTTTATTTGGATTTGGTGCATCCTCATCAGGTGACCGAACCATTTTACTTGCTGTCTTTCAATATGTTCAATACAACATGATATTAAACCAACTCTTTTCTTAATTTCTTATTTTATCTAGTTTAGGAGCCATTGCAGCTTTTCTTAGACACTTCTTTTCTCATATAATGATTTTTCTGTAATGCAAGATTGTTAATGATCTGTTGGTAACAAAGTGTTGGTATAAAAATTGTCAATATTATCTGTCTCTTAATTTTCATCCTGATCTTTGGATGAAGAAATAATGATGAAAGTTGGTAAGTCACTGTATTTGCTTTCTGACACATCCTACTTGACACCTTATGTCACTGTTTTAACTACAATAAATTATGTCATTGAATTCATTAGCTAATATCCAATCAATTTTACAAAATTTAGATGGAAACTCAAAGGTGTGGACAGCAGCTGCAGGTTCTAGTTGATTCCAGAGAAATCAGTGGTGCACAAGTAAGTCTGATGTTCTGATTATTGTAGTTGCTCTATCATAATCAAGTGCCATCTCCACAATGAAAGTTTGCTGTAATAGACTTCCAACATCCTCCGTCGCTTGTCTTACTGGGGCACTCTGATAGACTATTCCTGTCCATCTCATGATGTTTCCCTCCCACGTGTATCTGTGCTTCTTGTTCACTTCCCTTCAACTTCAAGAAAGGTCTGTAAGTGTCATTTCTTTAGGAAAGTGTTGCTGTTTGGTGTCTTCCCTTGCTAGTTTGACTTGAATTCTTCCCAACCAATATTTAAATGTTTTCTAAGACCATTACTTTCAAATAAATTTAATTTTCAGCACTCCTGATTAAAATTAAGCAATGCCCCCCCCCCCCCCCCCCCCCCCCCGCCACCGGATTCTTTTTTGACAATATGTGTTATTTTTTATGGATGTTTGGAAAATGCAATAAGGGTTTTGTTTTTAGAGATTTTTACATAATTTTTGTACATGTAAACAAAGATTAAATACTGCATAAATTGGTGTAAGTTTTTTTTTGTGTATGTATGATTCAAGAGGTGTGAGAATTATGGTTGTAAATATAGGAAAAAGAGGAAATATTTAAAAATTCAAAACATTTCTGTAAAAATATTACTCACATTTAGTGTTTGAATGGCAACCCTGATAACATTCTTTTATGCACCTAATTCTATTGTATTTATGTTGTTTAATAACCAAACTAACATAATATCACTAGGGAAATAAATAAACATGTAGATGTTACTTACCTCGTTGAATCCATTGTTCTCTAAACAGAGTGTTGTCTGCAGTCCGGATACCTGTCTGGTATCATTTCATAACAAAACCAATGTGTTACTGTATACTTTGAAACAAATGTAATTGCCAAGAATTTATTATCACTAGAACCACAGTCCATAATGATCTTATATCCTTATACATATTGACAGCCATTATAGCACTTTCGCTCCTATCTGATGTCTAGATATTAAATATTTTTTGTCCGATATTTTCTTATTTTCCAAAAACTATGCCAGAATAGAAAGTAGAATACCATTTCTATGATTCGCTGAATCCGGTCACATGACATTAAAGATCATGTGATTCCATGTCACTGAATGAATGCATATCAGCGGTCAAGTACACTCGACAACAGCTCTTTGCTAAGTGCACTCGACAAAGGCGTACTAAAGGTTGACGTTATCTCTAGTGCTTTTGTTATTTTCTAACTTTTTAAACCATATGCTAATATTAAATTACATTGGAGTTGAACAGTCATAGTTTGGTATATTTACTTATTGTTTATGATTTCCAGATTGTAGTGGCAGTATAACCTCTTTATGCCAGTTATTCAGTTAGATTATTTAGGATACAAATACAAAATACTGCCATTCTTTATGACACAGCTATGAATACTGTGTTTTATTTATGACACATCTAAGGATATTGTATTATTCTTTAAGATACATATAATAAATTAGTGTTATTTCTTATAATATTGCATTAGTGTTTGATATAAATTGAAATAGTATCCTTTTTAGAGATTAAACAGACATACAGTAAAACAACAAAGACACCCATATATTAATTGCAGAGGTGAAAGAAGCCATACAACACTTTAAATACAATAAATGTCCTGGACCAGATAATATTACAAAGGAAGAATTAGAAGTACTGGGGGATTATGGCATAGAAATAATCACCAAAATGCTAAATTACACCTATAACAGTGGCAATATTTCATCTGATTTATTGCATTCAATATTCATAGCCTTACCAAAGAAACATGGTTCAGTAGAATGTGAAGACCACCAAACATTCAGTCTTATGAGCCAGATGATCAAGATCCTACTACATATAATAATGAGATGAAAAAGAGGAAAAATAAAACCAGAAATTGCAGAAGAGCAATGTGGATTTGTGGAAAGAAAAGGCATAAGAAATGTCCTATATAATACAAACATTGATGGAGAGGACAATAGGAATACAAAATGACCTATACTAGTGCTTCATATATTATCATAAAGAATTTGACAAGGTTCATTCAGAAATGATAAAAATGTTAGAAAAACTCTAATGTTGATAGGAAAGATGTAAAGATAGTAAGAAATATGCATTGGAAACAAACAACTGCGATGAGGGTTGACAGTAATGTAGGAAAATTCCAAAGGATAATAATGGACATCAGACAAAGATGTGTAATGTCACCAGATCTTTTCTCCCTGTATACAGAGAATATTATTAGCAAAATAGTAAGCATGATAGGAATAGCAGTTGGAGGTTACAATCTCAATAATCTAAGATATGCAGACGATACAGTTCTGATTGAAGGGAGTGAACAAGAACTTTAATTTCTGTTTCATATGGTAGTACATGAAAGTGAAAACAAAAGTCTCAGTCTAAGCAAGACGAAAAAAGAAGAAATGGTTGTTTCAAAGAAATACACACCCCCAAAATGCAGTATTTATATCAACACTGCAAAATTAAATCAAGTAAACAAACTCAAGTATCTTGGCACCATTTTAACATATATGGCCGGTGCACCAATGAGACCAAAAGTAAGATAGCACAAGCGAAATCAACTTAACAAAATGAAAAACATTCTATGCAATGGAGTAATATCAATGTATATGCAAGTTCGGGAATTAGAGTGTTATATTGAGCCAATCCTTCTTTATGGAAGCGAATCATGGAAAGTAAACAAAAGTATCCAAGATAAGCTGGAGGCAGCTGAGATGTGGTTTTTAAGAATAATGATGAAAATTCCATGGACAGCCAAGAAAACTAATGTAGAAGTTCTCATAGAGGATGGAGTAAAACAACAGATTATAGCAAAAATTAGAAGCAGACAATCAAGATTTTTAAGGCATGTGATGAGCAAACAAAACTTGAAAATTTAGTAACCACTGGAAAGATCAAGGGGAAAATGACAGAGGAAGACAAATAGAGAAGTTTCTGGATGGATTGTCACTGTGGCACTTCTTCTTTCGTTCACCTGAAACATGCCTATATCCGTAATTCTGTCTCCTGAATAAAACTCTGAGGCGTAGAATTACAACTTGTTCTGATCTGTTCATAATGTGATAGTCATCGTGTGTGGGTGTTCGTGGCTTTCTTATTGACTTGATCATCTGTTTCTTCACTGTGGCACAAAAAGATGTCAGCAGCTAAACTTAATAAGAACACAAGAGACAGAGAGTTGTGAAGAAGCATAATCGCCTATGCCACTCTGCATGGCACTTCTTCTTCTGCGTTCTTTCTTAAACTCCTGCAGATTATCAGGATGTAGTCCGGAGAACGGAATGCGTTGTGTCATGGTTTACAGCACCGCTGCGATATCTGCGCCTTTCGTCCTGACACATCCGACTTCAGCATGGCTTTGGGTCACTGATCCTATATGGGATGGGACAGCCAACTCCATCCCATAACCTCCGTAGTCGCCTTTTATGACATGTGGAAGGTAAACAGTGTTGCTATTCTTTGCTCCCCTTTCGGGCTGGCAACACACGGGCGTGCATGGCACTTGATTGATTGCTTGATTGATTTATTTCCCATTTGTATGTTCAATTTATAATAATATGTAAATTTATCTCCTAGGAAATCATCTCTGCACTGCGACTTAAGCATTCTATATTAGTGACAGCGAGACAGCTTTCCAGCTGTGACTACATCCTTAGCAACCACCTTGCCGTTGACAGGGTTCAAATGTCTAGTAGGTGACCCTCGTTCTTCTTTAATCTTCACTTACTTATGTTTTTTTTAATATGATTATATCTTTACATTAACTATATTATATATATTTGACTGTTGCACAGAAAACAGTTTTCAATTATAATTAACTCCCAAAATCACATTCCAAATCAAGTCTTTGTTGTCCATTCTGTGTTTCTTTGTTCTTATCTTACTAAAGATCTCTTGGTTGAGAGATTGATTCCATATATTTGTTCTATGTAAAACTGCTTTTTGAGCCCTTTATATATTTTGTAAAGATTTATTTACTTTGTCTGACCAGTCAGTAGATTAACACAGTTTCTTGCATGAATGAAACTTCAATGGACCCTATACATTCATATCTCAATGATCCAGTCTGTTCCATCCAGTATATATCCAGTATATGCCATCCAATCTATACCATTAGTCTATACTGTGCTAAACATGGATTGCATGTCTAACAGAATAACATCCCTGATGATATCTGTTCAGTCCTTTTATTTCCCTCCTCACCCCCCAGCTTTCTGTTTCATAGGAAAGAGTTATAGATGTTCAAGAGGATATTCAAGACCCATACTGAGTCAGACAAAGTGACTAGGAGTTGTAGTTCTTTGAACTGTTGTATGATTCATTATTACAGTACAGCTGTTTAATTTTCTCTTGTTTGTTTAATACACTTCAACCGCGATGGTCATCATGGTGCTTTGGATATTCAGGTCACCGCCATCAGATCTTGCACCACCGATGATAGATCTAGGTATGCTCAATAAAATCGTCTCATTTTTGAATTTGGTACACTCAAGCCTTTTGGACTCAATTCTGACCACTCTTATGTCTAGTACTGGGTTGATGTGGTCTTTGTCTTTATTCTTTTTGTTCCGTCATTTACTCATCTTTTTTGTTTGTTTCGTTTCCACATATATTTACATTTTTTATGTACTTTCTGACCTTCCGGCATCTCATTTCCATATTTCCGTTGGATGTTGTGATAATTTTTCCATTCATCGTCTTTTGATGTTTGTTTGTGTCTTGATAAAGACCTTTTGGTTGAAATGATGAATGTGATTTGTGTATTGTAAATTTTATGATTTCTTTTGTGCTCATCATTGCCCATCATTACCTACTAGTTTTAGCTATAGTCTGTCATGTCCCATTGAAACGATATATAAACCTGTGTTTTATGTAAGTCTAATTGTTGTTACATTTCACGCAGTTACTTGGTATTGATTGTCATTTTGTTTAATATATATTGTGATACTTACAAAATTATGTGTCATGCTGCTGTATTGCTTTATTATTAATCAGTACTAGAAAATAGGAACAATATTAATAATAGTAACCATTTGCTCACTTTCAGCTTTCAGTAACAGCAGCCATCGCAGCAAACTGTCATCCAGACTCTGTGAAATGCAGGCGTTGTACCAGCGATGTGTTCTTATTGTGGAGGCTGACAGAGTCAAGGTTGGACAGGAAAAATCAAAGAAACAGGTGTAAGTAATTTTCACGTGCAGTTAGAAGTGGGTGGTTGAGACATCATCATTATTATGCGTTACTACATTGTGAGCAGTTAGTCTTCTGTTTGTTACCCAATCACACTGAGGCCAAGAATCATCAGCCAATGTATGTTAAATGGTCATCTTTCTTGCAGTGCTGAGATGTATATTTCTGAGGTTAGCATTGACATATCTTGTTTCATTTCTTTGTTAGATTCATAGAGACAATCTGGCTAATGTAAATTGGATCATGTGATCTCCAAGTAGTATTTTACATTTCCTTTGGGATAATGTGACAGAATTATTATTACCTGAAATTTATATTGCATGTCTCAAAAAGAAATTTCTGGAAAATCTACTATATCCAAAAACGTAATCATGCACAAAACTCAACGAGTAGCAAAAAGTGCAGACTCATAATGAAAAAAAGGATTAACCTTTAGGACCCTGAATTAAAATTAAGAAACATCCCCTTGGGCCTGAATTCTTTTTTGGAAAATTTGCGTTATTGATGGTGGGTGTTTTGAAAACGTGATAACTTTTTTGTTTTAAAAGATATCAAAATAATTTTTGCATATCTAAATAAAGGAGTGAATAGTGAATGTAGTAATGTTTTTGTTGTTGTTATATGTGTGATATAACAGTTGTGAGCAAGTTGTGAAGTTGAAAATTCGGGGGGAAATCGCAAACGCCATTTTCAAATCGCACATATAACTTCTTGACGACCCTAATACTTAAGCAATGCGTGGAATCATTGATAAAATCCCCATAAATTCCTATACTTATTGTATATATATTGTTTTATATCAAAACTAATATAATATGAACTAAAAAAAACTAATAAAACGTGAAGAAATCGCATATAACATCCATCTGGTAAACACTAGGTCTATCCCGACACGCAGCGTAATTATTGTCTATGCACACATGTGGCACCCCTGATACATATTAATTGTGTGTTTTTCAACGACTACACAAACATTCTTATCAAATAACAACATATTAAACACAAAAAACAACAATTAAAACATGTAGTGTATAAGAAATCGCATATAACGTCCGTCCGGTAAACACTAGGTCTAGCCCGAAACGCAGCATAATTATTGTCTAAGCACACACGTGGCACCCCTGATACATATTATTTTTGTGTTTTTGAACGACTACACAAACATTCTTATCAAATAACAACATATTAAACATAAAAAATAACAATTAAAACATGTATTCACAATCACTTAGCCATGCCACGCGGTACTAAATTTGATAGTAAAATATGGCTTAAAAATGGCCAACGTAGTTCCAGAAATTCGTTGACAAAACCAGCCGGTTTTCTCTCTTCTTGCAGTCGTAATGAGTAAAGGAATTTGACCTTTAAACTGTGACGTATTCCTAGCTTCGTTTAGCGGGTTTTATACGTCACAGGATCATTACTTTATGAAGTTCCGTACTCGGGAATTGGGCTATATCTTATGTAGCGGGATTGCACCTGCAGGCACAATGGAGCTGTGCTCATAGTCGCATTATTGCGACCGCAGAGTCGTAAAGGTTACACAGAAAGAGATAGATCTCTGGAAATGTGTTGAGAAACAATCTGATTCTCTGGAAATGTGAGTAACAGTATTTTGGTTAACAGGACACAGCAGTCTTTTGTTCTAATAAAGGCTTTCCAGTCAAAACATATGTCTGTGTCTCATTTCTAGAATGTTTTGTTTATAAACATTGGTAAGACGTATACCTATTTCCATTGATCTCCAGGTTAAAATAGAAGTAGGGAGTCTTTTTGATATAGGGTCTGTGCTGTGTTGTGAAAATAATAATGGGATCTTAACTGGAATAAGATGCATAATCTTATAACATAAGATCTGTTCATGTGTTGCTTATAACATCTAGTAAAAGAATTTAGGTTGCGACTGCAAATTTAAAGTTTGAGATCCAACCAGATAGGGTAATTGTTATGATGGAGGCTTTGCTTTGAAAGATCAAACACATACGATTTTGATAGCACAAGTTGATCAAAGAAGCCTTCCAAGAATCATCCCCTTTCCATGCAAATCAAATTTCTGAATATTATGTATCATATTTTATTGCACATGTTTTTCTTTATTTTGATGTGTAAACTTTCATTCCTGCAGTGGTCATAAAGTATAATTTTTTTTTCACCAGACATAGGACGAAGTATCTTGATACAACCTTATCTTATCTGGCACAGTCTAAGGTCAAAGTGTATTTCACAGACAATGCTGGTAATAATCAGTTCTACTCTACTATTTAAAAATTGAAATTTATATATGTTATTGCACCATGGATAGTTAAAGTAGAAGTTTATTACTTTTTGTAGAATGTAAACTTAGGGTTGTCACTCTCAGTGTCCTCCAGGTAATCTGTGAGTCAGAGACACAGAAAGTGGAAAATGGAGAAGCAGGAGCTTCTGTAGAATATCCAAATGCAACTTGGGATACAATTGGAATACCAGTGAGAATATTAACTGTCTTAACTGTGATACAAAAGTTTAGACAATCATGAAATTGTTGAGCATTAATCTTAGTTTAACAGCATGACATAGTTCTAGCAAATGTAAGATCAGCACTCCAAGATATTCAGTTCAGAAAACTCAGGTCAGATCTATAAGTTCTGATGACTGAAGTGTTCACACACTGCATAACATACATACAGAGGATATTATATCACTGCACTTCATAAATACTAAGTAGTGAGAGAGTGGACTCATCATTATCAGTTGACTGAGATATACTTTTCTATTACCAAATCAATGCATTCTTTAGAATACATTATCAAGAGTAATGATAACATGTATTACTATTTAAAGATGCACAACATGAACATCTATTAAAGGTGATCAATGATGTACAGAAGTTATTTGATCTGATTTGAATTTGGACAAATATTACAGTGTCACAACTGTAAACCATGCTCTGCAAGGTTTAGTAACGCAAAATGAGGTAAACAGGTTACTAAAACACTTACCTGGCCTATTAATAAAAATATATTTAAAAAAGTATATATAAAAAAACATACATATTATATATATTAATATATATATTAAAAACATTTTATTAATAGGCCAGGTAAGTGTTTTAGTAACCTGTTTACCTCATTTTGCGTTACTATTTGTTCATTAGGTTACTGCGGCGCCATCCACTTTGTCGGACACCCTCTGACCATTTGGTTATTTATATCTGCAAGGTTTAATACAATTGAATTTGGACAAATATTACAGTGTCACAACTGTAAACCATGCTCTGTAAGGTTTAATACAATTGAATTTGGGATTAGTGAACATCATTTCTTGAGAACAGAACTATACTAAGAAATATTACATTTTGTTTTAGAATATGAACTGGGCTGTATTCAGTCTTTCATTGTAACAACACAGAAACTCAGTTCATATGTCACAAGGATTGTTCAAGAAAGATAGTAAAACATACCAATAGGCCTATAACAAAATTGTTTTATAATCTGATGATGTCTAAGGAAAGGTTTGCAGAAGTGAAGATACATTTATTGAGTTGTTTAATTACATAATATTGAATCAGATCAAACCATGTGCTGCCTCTGCAATGAGGATTGGCTGCAATGAATCTTTAACATTTTCTCTTGCTTGCCTTGATGGACACTGCCAAATTGCCATTTGTCTATCTCTTGATGTTTCCCTCCTAATTATATCAATAGCTACTTCATGTTCACACGCTTACATGCTTCAGCTTTCCCTTCCAACAAAGTCACCAACATGTTGTCATATCTTGTTATGTGTCCAATATATTATATTTGTCTTGTATGTATTGCTTTAGTACTTCTCTTTTCATTCCTAGTTTTTGTAAGATTAAGTATTTCTTTCTATGAAATTTACTCTATTCTTCTACATATCCACATCTCATAGATAGTCATTCTGCCTTCTAAATTCCTGTCATTGTCCAGTTTTCTGAGTCATACAATACTGTGGAATAGACATAACACTTGATAATTTTCATTGTCAACCTATTTGTGATTTAAAAAAAATATTAGCACTCTCATATCATTTAAACTACTATTGGTACATCTTCCATCTTCTGTAGTATATTAAACTACAGTAAAACTATTTGGAAACACACAGATACATACAAAGAAACTGATGATTTTGCCAAAAGGTCTTTATCAAGAGCACAACATAGCAACAAGTAAAAGATGGTATGGTTGATGATCACACCATATAGCTAATTGAATCACACTGCATAGATAATTGGATCACACCACATAGCTAATTGGATCACACCACAAAGATAATTGGATCACACCACATAGATAATTGGATCACACCACATAGATAATTGGATCACAGCCTATATTTTTAGCATATACCTCTAGGTCAACTATTTCATCATTCTTCTGTCAAATTTGTTCATCAATTTGCAGTGATGATACAACTGGCAGTCATCACCACCTAGGAGTTTGTTAGAAAAGGACAAAGCTGTGATGTCTGCTGGTCTGCTTCTCTTCGTGATCCATATAAGTTATTTGATAGAAGACAAAAGTAAGACATTTAGACAAGACATGCATTTAACCCATGATTAGGAAACAACAGAACATACAACATGAAAAATATAACTAAAAGTGAATCTTAGAGGGATTTTCACTTGAATAATAGCTTCGTTATAGTCATATCATATACTAGAAGTATATTGTAGCATGTTGGTTTGTCTGGTAGACCACTGGGTAGGATCTGCTGAGTTTCCGCATGCGGAGAAGTATCCAATATATCAAACATATATTTTCTCATATTAATTTTAATGTCTCTGCAGATGAAACAGCTGCTCTTTTGGCAGATCTGTGTCATATTGAGAAGGTGAAGGGAAGAGATTTAAATGTACCAGCAGTACTGAGTAATGCAAAGGAAGAGGTAAATCTCATCAATGATATTAGATATCTAGTTAACAATGATATTAATTAGATACCTGATTAACAATGATATTAGTTAGATACATAGTTAACAATGTTATTAGATACATATTTAACAATGATATTAGTTAGATACATAGTTAACAATGTTATTAGATACATATTTAACAATGATATTAGTTAGATACATATTTAACAATGATATTAATTAGATAGCTAGTTAACAATGATATTAGTTAGATACCTAGTTAAAATGATATTAGTTAGATACATAGTTAACAATGATATTAATTAGATACATAGTTAACAATGTTATTAGATACATATTTAACAATGATATTAATTAGATAGCTAGTTAACAATGATATTAGTTAGATACCTAGTTAAAATGATATTAGTTAGATAAATAGTTAACAATAATATTAGTTAGATAAATAGTTAACAATGATATTAGTTAGATACATAGTTAACAATGATATTAGTTAGATTCATAGATAGCATTGTTACGGTCAAAAGAAGTAATTAGTTTTAGTTATAATATCAAAGATTGTTGGAGTAATATAGTCTATATTGTCATGGGTTTAATCACCAAACCTATAGTAGTCTGTCTTGGTAAGATATATTCCCAAATTCATCTACTTGATTCTTGATTAGGAACAAGCTTCACAGCACTGGGGGGAATTCCCATATATGCTCTGATTGCAGTTCCATTAGGCATCTAAAAGTGTATAAGCTCAGTGTCCCAGTCAGTTGCTGATTACGCGCTCTTCTGATCTTTCCGGAGAGGGAGCACTTTCTCCCATCGCCTCTAGTCACTCCCATTTCCACCATTTTCTGAATATGTACATTGTCTCATTCGACCTTCTCCTCGTCTACTTGTAGGGTATCCATGACTGCTCTAATCAATTTAATCCTGTCTCTTCTTATCTCTGTGCTGTTCACCAAGGCTTAACAAGTCAACACATTGGCTCTTTCGTTTCCCCTGACCCCACTACTTGATAAAGGGTACCTAAAGTCGCTAAATAATATATTGTGTAAAGAGTTATGGCACAGACACTCAACATGCTGAAAGAACTAAGCACTTTTTGGAAGCAGCACTGATTGCAGTCAGATCTATTCTGACAAGTAGATCTGTAATATCAGTATTTCTCACATTTTCCCTGATCCCTTATGTAGACCAGCACCCCACTAACTAGCATACTCCCATATTTTAATTTACTCTCCATTACTACATACAGTCACTGTGTGCTGTTCAGGATCGAAAGGAGTACACAGAAGTGACAGTTACTTGCCACACCTCATAAGAGGTGACTAAAGCGGTTTTGAGTGTGGACCTGTCCGATCCAATAGAGAGTCAAAGTGGCCAAGAAGCTATGTTGAAGTCTGATGTGTCAGGTGAAGGGTGCAGATATCATAGCCAAGTTGTAACTTATGACACAACAAATTCCATTCTCAGGACTACATTCTGCTAATCTGCAGGAGTTTGAGAACAAATGCAGAAGAAGAGTATATACATAGAACATAAGAGAATATAAAATCAAAGGTAAAGTGAAGGAACAACATTTAAAAAAATCAAATTTTTTATAGATTAATAGGTACTATTATTCAAAGTCCAACCCACTTTTTCATTCTTGTTTCTCATTAGGGCCTATCTACATATTTTGTTATTAATTGATTTACATTTTATATCAATAATTAATTGAAATATTAATATTTTAAGATTAGGGTTAGTTATGTATTACATAACTAATCCAAACCCCTAATCTAATTATATTTAAATTAATAAATGATAAGCATAAACTAATAACCATAGCCAAGGGAAATAATCACACATGTAGGCAGGCACCAATTGGCGCAACAGGGGTTGGACTGCGAGCATAGTACCGATTAATACAACATGTTTTTGTTAAACAGTCACAAATGTTTAAATGGCTTACTTTCATCTTATCACAAACATATAAGTTTTCCTTCACTATGAGTTGATAGGGCAAAGAATAGTGACAGTGTGATTTGCCATGCATGTCGTAAAAGGTGATAGAAGGTTGTGGGGGTGGAGTTGACTGTCCCATCCTATTGAGGATTAATGTGACCCAGAAGCCTTTTTGAAGTCCATTGTGTCAGGCTGAAAAGTGCAGATATCACAGCCAAGCTGTAAATCATGACACAATGCATTTTGTTCTCTGGACACTATCCTTATAATTTGTAGGAGTATGTGAATCAATTTGGAAGAGAAGCTTTCCATTCTCACTAGAATTTTATCACTGCTTTGAATAATCACAGAAGGACCCAGATCAGCTAAAATTTGATTTCTAATGAATATAATTGCATGATCTTGTCTTCCTTCCTGTACTTACAAAGTAATAAGTAGCTTCAATCTTTGTGTCAGCCTCTTGATTGGTTCTGTGTTCTATAAAGATTTATCTCTTTAATCTGATCACTTCTTAACCTGTTACAAATGTGTATTTTCACCTCTCCCAGGACGATATCTTCCACTTTAAGAAACCATAAGTTACATAAAATGTAAACAGAGGAGAGCACTTAATTCAGATCTATTCTTATTTTACAATAATTGTATTCACTTCTTTCTTGCTGATTTGTATATGAGCATCTTGGTGTTTCTTCCGGTCCATTATTAAAATTTGTATTTTGTAATGTATATACTGTTGGGACTACAGAGAACAAATGATAAATATAATAGTAAAAGCACAAGCAAACTTGTATTTATTGTTCGTTATCTGTATTCTTCTTGAAGAAGACATTCTGGTAGAAACATTGATTTTTTTCTGTTTGTATGCTTTCCTCTATATTTGTCATGTCCAATAGTCTGTTTGTCTGATAATCTGTCTGATTTTGAACTATAAAACACACTACTTTGTGTTCTTCATAAGTACCTAAATGGTTATACAGTTTTACTGCAGTCTCTCTTATTATTGATACTCTGTTGGACGATTAGAAAAACAATTATGGAGAACAGAATAAGTAATATTTTTTTCTGTGATCTTGCAGGTGTTCAATTTTGTATTGTCAATGCCTGGAGTGACAGTACCACAAGCCCTAAACATTGCATACAAGTTCCGATCGGTTGTTGAGCTAATCTCAAGGTGATTAAGTTGTGTTTGTGTCAGATCCCTAGTCCTCTTCAACAGAACGCATAAGTGTGTACATACTCAAATGTGTACATACTCGAATGTGCATAGAGTTATTTACAAGGGCCTGAAAGGGGAGCAAAGAGAATAGCAACACTGTTATCTGCTTTGTACGTCATAAGAAGTGTCTATTCTGGGTGTGGAGTTGGCACCACTTCTGCATTCATTCTCAACGTAGCAGGTTAACAGGATGTAGTGTGGAGAATGGAATGCGTTGTGTCATGGTTTATAGCTTAGCTTCTATGTCTGTACCTTTCTGCCCAACATATCCAATTTCAGCATGATTTTTAATTCATGAGTTATTTTGACTCAATGGAGTTGGACAGAAAACTCCACCCCCCAAAAGTTCTTTAGTCTCTTCCTTGGACATGTATGAATACATGAAAGTGTTCTTATTTCTTCGCTCCCCATTCAGGTGCTGCCAATAAACAGATGATGAACAATTTGTAGTTGGTTTCTCTCCTGTTCATGACTGAGGAATCTCTGATTTAATTTTTCTGTGACATATGCCAAAATTTTCATCTTCAGGAATTACAGAGCTCTTTTATCCTTGCATGCGAAAAGGAGGGTTTCTCCAGAGCTTTATTTCACACCCATAAGATTTCAACTGTCAGCCATGCAATGCATTGATAAGAAGTCTCCTACTCAGAGTGGGCAAAACTGTATCAATGAATAGCTGTGGTGCTTCCACAAGATGAAAGTCTCACTATATAGGTATATCATCTACTAAGAAGGTGTTGTTGCATTGTGGTTGGTCTGATGTTTGACTGTTGAGACCTTCTACATGCAAGTTTTGTCATGTAAAATTGATTGAACAGAACAAAATTTCAAATTCACTTTCTATCTACCTAGCCTACCCAACACTACACATCATCCCATCCAATCTAATTTATCTATTTATTGTCTTCTCTCTGTTTTTGCTATTAGGTGCTGCAGGATTGAATTATGATTGGTTTTCAAGCTATGACACATTTGGTCTGCAATCTGTGAAACCTTGTAAATCTCTCTTCTTGGGTAATTTTACCAAGCATCCTTATTTCTATTCTTTTGGTATTTTTTTTCTAATCAATATTTTGAAACATTGTTTCTTATTGTATCTTACTCATTAATGGTTGTGATAATTCCAGAGTGCACTTATTTTATAAGTGCTGTTGAAGTGGCTATAAAGAAATGTGAGATATAAGCAAATTACTGCACACATAATTATGAAGCATTGATTTGTTGGTCACATTTGTAGATTTGTTTTTCATAATAGTTTAGTTTGGATGTTGTGGTCATCATCTTTTCTCCGCAGTATATTTCTCTGAGAATGAATGATTAATATGCTTAATGTTATATTTGATTATTTTTTGTTACAGCCCAGCAAGTATTATTCAAGAGAGAGGCTACTTTACTTATGATTCTGCAAAGGCATTGCATGCATTCTTGCATAACCAGTTTGATGTTTCCTCAATGTCTGTCTCAAAGAGGTAGCATTGCTGAACTGGCTGGTAAATGCAATGTGTATTTAATATTAGTAGTTATTGTGAGAAAATAACATATGCAATTGAAACAGTGGTGTGTGTGGGCATAGTGAAGTGGTTAGAATGCTTGCTTTGCAACCAAAAGAGACCAAGATCACTTTTGTGAGAACATTGATCCAGCTGTAAATGACTTGCTAGGAAAGAAGTTATCAGGAAATATATCATTCTAGTGTATGTCATGGCCTGAAAGGGCAGTGAAGGATAGCAAAACTGTAACATGCCATGCATGTCAAAGAAGGTTCTGGGTGTGGTTGGTTGTCTCATTTCACTGAGGATCAAACTGACCCATGCTGAAGTTATCTGTATTGCGCAGAAAAATATGGATATTGCAGCCAAGCTGTAAATTATGACAACACATTCAATTCTCCGGACTACAATCCTGCTAACTAGCAGGAGTTTGAGAACAAACACAGAAGAAGAAAGAAAGCAAACCACAATATAAATATCATTAGCTGTTGTTTTAGCAATAGCTACACAGGAAGTCCAGTTCTGTGAATGTAAAGTTAAAAATATAAAGTTCTCTGCATGTTGCGGTAAGGGTAGAAAAGCCACAAAACCCCTCATATTGACCTCCTCTGAGTAGACTTCTCAAAGCATCGTACACCGCTGAGAACTGGTCTTCTGGGTATGAAATAAAGCTCTGTAGAAATCACCCCATTGTGCATAGAAAGTAAGAGTAAATATCATGTAATTCCTGTGGACTGAAGAAACGATAACATATATTTCATATTTATGTGTGTCAAATGCTTACATTAGCAGTTTTCTGTGAGGTTTACTCAATATGTATGTGTGTGTGTATATATATATATATATATATATATATATATATATATATATATATATATATATATATATATATATATATATATATATATATATATATATATATATATATATATATAAAATAAAGATCAGGCAAATAAAATGTTTTGGACACATTAAAAGACATGGCACCTTGTTGAAGACTTTACTGGAGGGTGAAGTCGAGGGGAAGCAAACAGGAGGTAGACAGAGATTCAAGTGGGGCATCACAAGATGGACAGATTAAAGTCTAGCAGAGTGCACCACCAAAACAAGAGACAGCGGATGTTGGAGGTCTGTTGCAGCCAACCTTCATTGTGGCGACAGCACTTGATGATGATGATAATATATATATATATATTTCACAGCGAACAGTTGTATAAGTCTTCTTTGATTATTGCATATGTAACTGTATTTTTCCTACAGTTCATATACCAAAATCTTCTATGAATTTAATATGTACCAAATTTTCTTATGTTTGTTTGGATTCCCAGGAATTATGAGTGATAAAGTTTGCGTATGATGATAAATTGCTTCAGAGCTTTCACAGAAGATGTCAACTTTCAGCCGTTTGCAATGTTTTGAGAATCCTCTTACTCAGAAGGAGAATGGGAGAGGGAGGGTCTGTGTATGTAGAGGAGTTCTACTTACGTTCCCCAACTTTTAGTATTTAGCAAGATATAGTTAGGGGAATACAATGCATTGTTTCATGGTTTACAGCTTGACTGTGATAAATGCATATTTTGACCTGATGACACGTGCATGCCAAACAGCACGGATTTTGGGTCACTGACCTATATGATGGGATATTCCCACCCCTAATCTTCTTAATTGCTTCTTATGATATGCCACATTTACTATTCTTTGCTTTACTTTTAAAGCCCGACAACACATACTACATTGACAACAGTACTCCATTGATTGTCATTATCTTTCTGAAATGACAATACCTAATTCTCTGGTGCCTTAATAAAAAAACACATTTCATCCTATACGTATGTTTAAAAGACGTGTAGAGATATATTACATATTGTTCTTGATACTTATAGGCAATATCAATCTTCTGTTTGTTTTTTTAATATATGGTAAAAAAAATGTAAATACATTCTTGTTGACTTTTGTGCAATATTTTTCTGTAAATAATATTTGTATACAGCAAATACATTAAAAAATTTAAAACAACTGCATCTAGCTTATTGTAAATTAAAATATTTGTACCATCTAGGACTTTAGGGGTATAGTGTCATGTAAAAATTTTGGTTGTAAAATCTGGTACATTATATAAAGAGAGTGATAACACTAGACAAATATTTCATTGCTCCATGCTCCAATTTTGTTACTCATCATGAAAAATTGAGGAGGCCATATATTTCTATTTGAATAAATGTTATATCCATACATCTCAGTTTTTTCCCCAGAATTATTGATTTCTATTAGTTGTCAAGTGTTTTTCATTTTCTTTAAATTCTTTAATATTAACTGCCGAGAGTTTTCCAGTTCGTTATTGTTACTCTTTAACTGTTTTCCATTTTTCTCCAGTTCTCTATTGTGTTGTCGTTTTGCATTTTCTGATTCATGACCTTTGCATGCGATATACTTCTGCAGTACAATATAATCTGTATCAAAAATAAAATCAATATCTCATTCTGACATAATCAATAAATGCATTGAGGGACCTTGTTTGTTCAGAAGATTTTCAGAAGTGAGAATCATGATCGTTCTCAAGGTTGCTGGAGATTAAGATTGAAACTGCCCAGAAAAGAAAGATAATATTTCTACAAAGAGACTGATAAATCTATACCGAACTGGAGTTGTGAACCACTACACTGATAGATTTATTGAGATGGGGATTGGAATATCTATGGATATGTACAGTCTGCGCTGATGATAACATCCACTGAACACTTATATCATGTTACTTATTGCAGTTTACTAGTTTTTATCTTTATGATTACATCTTTATTTCTTTATCTTTACATCTTTATATTTTTATCTTTATAAGTTACATAGCCACATGAACAAACTAAAAAACAGCACACAAGAAGGCCATCTCCAGATAATTCTTCTACTCCTGACACCGCAAGGCAAATAAGGGTCACAGTGTATAGATAAAGATAGATAGACATAACCTTGTGAAAGTACAACGTTTGAGAATTGTCACATGTAAGTACATCCAACAGGAAGACAGTACAGATGAAAAACTATTTTATGAACTGATCAGAGAAGAGTAAATACTTGACACAGGAGTATATGAGGATGGTCGGATTTATCATAGCAATCTACCTTGGCACAAATTATTATGGTAAAGCAAAATAAATTAAACTGGTTACTAGAAAAACTTACTGTACTTATGAATAAAATATATAAAAAAGTAAATAAAAAACATACAATAAAACTAAACAGGACAATTTTCAACGTATCGATCCAAATGGGACTTTTTTCAAGAGACTAATAACTTATAAACTAAACAATACTACACAAAATAGATGACTCCAATTTGTGGAGTATTGTTTAGTTTATAAGTATTAGTCTCCTGAAAAATGTCCCATTTGGACAGACACGTTCAGAATTGTCTTGTTTAGTTTCATTGTATGTTTTTAATTTCCTTTTTTATATATTTTTATTCATAGGTACGGTAAGTAACCAGTATAATTTATTTTGCTTTACCATTTGTTCGTTTGGTTACTGCGGCACCCTCCGCTTTGTCTGACACTCTCCGACCATTTGGTTATTCACAAATTATTATATTTCAATCAAGTGGCATGCGAGTGGCATAATTTGATCATGTTTCTTCATAACTATCTGTCTCTTGTATTGTTAATAAGTTTAGTTGGTGACATTCTCTCATGCTATCCCATCCAGCAACTACTCTCTTTTGTCATCCTCTGTATCTTCTCCCCTTGATCTTTCCAGTGGTTACCAAATGTTCAAGTTGTGCCCTTCTCATAACGTGACCTAAACATCTTGACTGTCTGCTACTTATTTATGAAATAGCTTGTCTTTTTTCTCCAGCACTCTGAGAACTTCTACATTAGTTGTCTTAGCTGTATTACAATTTACTCCAGTACTCTGAGAACTTCTACATTAGTTGTCTTAGCTGTATTACAATTTACTCCAGCACTCTGAGAACTTCTACATTAGTTGTCTTAGCTGTATTACAATTTACTCCAGTACTCTGAGAACTTCTACATTAGTTGTCTTAGCTGTATTACAATTTACTCCAGCACTCTGAGAACTTCTACATTAGTTGTCTTAGCTGTATTACAATTTACTCCAGTACTCTGAGAACTTCTACATTAGTTGTCTTTGCTGTATTACAATTTACTCCAGCACTCTGAGAACTTCTACATTAGTTGTCTTAGCTGGTTTACAATTTACTCCAGCACTCTGAGAACTTCTATATTAGTTGTCTTAGCTGTATTACAATTTACTCCAGCACTCAGAGAACTTCTACATTAGTTGTCTTAGCTGTATTACAATTTACTCCAGCACTCTGAGAACTTCTACATTAGTTGTCTTAGCTGTATTACAATTTACTCCAGCACTCTGAGAACTTCTACATTAGTTGTCTTAGCTAGTTTACAATTTACTCCAGCACTCAGAGAACTTCTACATTAGTTGTCTTAGCTGTATTACAATTTACTCCAGCACTCAGAGAACTTCTACATTAGTTGTCTTAGCTGTATTACAATTTACCAAAGAAATATCTGTAGATGATGATGATGACTAAAATAATTTGATGAGAGATATTTGGCAATCTATAGATCTTCCCACAATGATGCCAGATTGCTTCAATTGACAAATAGTGTAGATAGTGGATTCATAAAATGCAAGAAATTAGTAAGATTTATGTAAGCTGTTTTCATTTCTCAACCTCCTGCTGTTTAGCAAAATGTTGTCCAAAGAAATACATTGTGATGCTTAATAGCTTGGCTGTGATGTATTTCTACCTGACACATCCAACTATAGCATAGCTTTGTCACTTTGACCTTAGGTTGGGATGGCTAACTCCGCTCATAGTGTTTTAGTTGTCTTTTATGAGATGAGCATGGCAGATCAGATTATTGCTATACTTTTCTCTGTCTTTTACGAGACGAGCATGACAGATCAGATTATTGCTATACTTTTCTCCCCTACAACAGGCTGACAGGAAACACAAGAAAAATGAAGATTTGATAAGGCAGAAGCAAAGACCTCTTGCAATTCTATAAAGAAATAATATTTATGAGGTGTATCTTTTAAGCAATTTTCATTGTGACTTTACAGAAGTTATATGGCATTGCAGGGCATTGACAATATGTTTATATGATACATTAGATAGGTGTTTGTTATTTATTTGTTGTTATATTCTCATTCATTGCTCTGCATAATGTATAAGGAGTGCACAAATAAATAATTCCATCATTTGTGAGGTTTATACTGTCATCTGAAACTTATGAAAATGAACCTCAAACAATATTGTTTGATTTATGACTGCAAGATCAATTTATGGGGCTGCTTCAGAATTAAAAAATATCAAAAAGGCAGTCTGGGTTATTTTCATCACTGTTTTCTGGCAGCTGAGGCTATCTCACTGGTCCCATTTTGTATCAGGCTGTTGTTTATTTTTGGGTTTCACCATTATCTTGTGAAAAGTTGGAAAGCCACAGATACCGGTAAGAGACTAAACACCTTTGAAAACAAATACCTATGTACCATTCTGAACATTAAATGGAATGACTTTAAATCTAACAATACTATACAAGAGGAAAGCTAACAAACCCATATATCTTCCCTCATTAGACTACGGCGATGGACTTATACCGGTCATGCTCTCAGAATGAACAGCCTAAGAATTCCCCATCAATCACTAGATTGAGTGCCATCGTAAGTAAGAAGAAGAGGGAGACCTAGAGAAACTCTACGAAGAGCCATTAATAGAGAAGGCATATCAATGAACCTAAACAACACCCAAGAATTGTAGGACCTGGCAACACAAAGACATAAATGGAAAGCTATGGTTTTTGCCCTATGCACCACCTATGACCCTGGAGGAACATAACATAACATTATCTTGGCAAATAAGTTATTTTTGTTATTTTATTGGTGCCATTTTGTTTGTAAGCATTCATTCTCAAACTTCTTCTGGATCTCTCTTGCAACAGGGCAACCATATACTAATTTCCAGCAGGGATGTATTCTAGAAAACCAGAGATGCACTTTGTCATAAAAATAAGCTGTTTTATGTGCACCAATATTTGAACACATCCAACTTTGGCAGTGTACCAATTTCAATGAAACTATTGTCTTTTCTTTGGAAATAATGATATGAAAAGATGAGAAAGCTAAATGGACAACAGCTTGTTTCCTGAATTAACTGCCCCAAATTGCTTTGTTTCACGTGACAGCTTGTTGCACATTGTCAAATTATAATTGATTACTATTTCAAGTACATGATCAGAATTAATTGTGATTGATGAAATGAACAATTCTACTATACTAATTTGAAGAAATAAAACACACACCTGGGTGAAAAGTTTGTTTTATTCAGTTGAAATATTTGGTTTTCTCTCTCAAAACTGGATCACTATTAAGTCTAACTATATGACATGATAAAAGGCCTTATAAATGGAATGTATGACTGACTAAGCACAGCCGGCATATACTTAAAGTGAGAAGATTTTACATGGTGGAAAAATAACAAAGTAGCACAGAAGTAATAGTCTCTAACTTACACCATCATGACAGACTATTGTAACATTTAACTTTCACCAACAGAAGTAAACATAAATGTATCCAGTGTGATAGGAAACTATTAAAGCAATTCAGTTTTATCAACAAAAGTAGATAATTAACTAATAAAATTTAGCAATCAGCAACTAACACATAGTTATATTTTATCAAATTATTGATCATGTTTAAACAACAAAAGTATATATGATCTATTTAAAAGTACGTATATAATATATAGTTTATCTGTTCAGTGAATTATTGATAAAGTTGAAGCCATAAAAGTAGATATATCCATCCAATTATAATTTCACCAAGAAAAAGTAGATAATTATTTTTGTGGAAATTATCGATCAAGATCAGCAAGCAACAGTTATGAATCAAGTTATAATTATGAATCAAGTTTCAACAACATTAAGTTGTATCAATCTATAACAATTTATATGTTCAATTTAATAATCACATTCCAGAAGCAGTAGTAAGTATATTTTTAAGTTTAACACAAAAATGTTATGTTTTAAGTTTAATATAAAACTTATGTGCTATGTTACACACCACACCTGAACAACAAATTTTCTGATGGGAATAAACCAGCAAAGAATATTTTTTTTAATTTAAGAAGACATTGTTACATGCCACATAAGAGGTGGTATGTGAGCACATGATCAACAGATTTCCAGATGTCGATTATAGAAATAAAAATCTACATTTAACACTTTGCTCACTAGCAATCCTAAATGTAGTTATTTCTCATTACCAAGGGCATCAGAAAACTTTTGAAACATCTCCAGTGCCTTATATAAAATTGGAATAAAATCTTACTTCATAGAACTTTGAAATTTTTTATGTGTCATAATGAATGTTTGGGGCTTTCAAATATTTTCTGAATGAATTCGAAAGCCCCAGAGTTATTTTGAGACCGAAATCCTACTTATTATAATGATAACCATCACAAAATCTCACCTGCCAGAATATCAAATTTTTAAAGAATGTTGAAAAACTGTATTTCATGGGTGCTGCCATTTTGGAATGACATACTATCCCAGATGATTTATTCTTAGTAAAACTATCGTTAACAGTTGTCATATTTCTGAAGTATCATAACGGTTTTGATGATCGTCGAAATTGGTCACCTAGGGTATTTAACAGAAATCCGACAACATACAACAGTCACATTTGGTCAGTAAAGTATCAAAGGTGTAGAAGCTTTTCATCATTGGTACTCACTAATATGTCCTATCACATCACCAACATGTGAGTAATCAACATTCAAATCACAAGCAAGTTTTTTCAGAGTTGTTTTTGTGAGACTAATCACTCTACCAATGAGCCAGAGCCTACTGGATTATGTAGCAAAATATATTTTTCCAATGAAATGATTACACGTCAACACACACATGAACAATAGATCTTATGATGGCATTATGTTAGTTATCCTCAACCATTGTATGATGACACAGCCATGTGTATCACTGTTTGTTACAAAATGTTTTATTATACCAGGGGTGGCGAGCCTCTGGCCTGCGAGATTATTTGGTTTGGCCCGCTGAAGGCAACTGAGGCTTGATTAAAAATTCAATAAATGTATGGCTTTGTTCCATAACACCATAACTTTATATTGTGAATCATAATAATAATAACACACACACACAATCGCCAAATGGTAGCAGTTCCAGCCATGACATTGAGGTTGAGTTACTTAAACAGTTGAGAAATGATTTACAAATGTCCCTTGACACATTAAAAGTTCCCTACTACTGAATATTATTGATTAATTCCAACAAATAAAGTGAGAAAAAGTGTCTTGTTAAAATAATAACTTCTGGCAGATAATTCTGTTTAATTTTTTAATCCTTTTACACAAATTATCTAGAAGATTTTCTCACTACATATATACACTGCCACAGTCCGCCATGTTCAGCAGATAGTATTCTGTTCACCAATGAATCTGTATGTCTAAAAAATGAAAATTGATAAATATTATTTTTATACCAACTCTGTGTTACCAATGTCAAACAAGATCCTTTATAAAAGACACAGCGAAAATAATCAGAGTATGTGAAATGAGATCAAGAAGTTATGCTTGCTTATTCATTTCCTTTGAGACCTCATAAGGACATGATTATGATGAATTTATTTTCTATATTTATCATTGATACCCCAGCTGTTCTACTCTATTATATCTTAGCTGTTCTACTCTATTATATCTTAGCTGTTCTACTCTATTATATCTTAGCTGTTCTACTCTATTATATCTTAGCTGTTCTACTTTATTATATCTTAGCTGTTCTACTTTATTATATCTTAGCTGTTCTACTTTATTATATCTTAGCTGTTCTACTCTATAATGAGCTGAGGACATAGTTATATCCTGTTTCCTGAGAGTACACCATATTCATTTCTTTCTTTAAACATTCTCTCTTTAATCCATAGTCAAACTTGCAGCATATTTATATAATAGACCTCTCATAAATTCTATTGTACAAGGACTCAAGTTGTTGAAAATGAACATTGGCTTAATATAAATGAATAGTGCTTAATATAAATGAATAGTGAAAATTATTTCACAACATAACATATCAGTAGCATAGACTTACTTTGTGTACTCAAACCAAAACACCAAAAGCATTAATAAAACATTATTTTTTTACATTTTACATAATGACATGTATAATTAAAAACAACAACAATGCACAGCATGTTCATTGCTTTTAAAATCACAAGATCATAACAGATATATATATAGGACAATCAACAAGCTGCCATTTCACAAATTCCTGAATATGTCATTCTTTGGGTCAATAGTATGGAAAACATGACAGTTTAATAGCTGTTTATGCACTGACACAATCCCAGATAGGCAATACTCAATGAAATTATTGAAGAAGTGATTGCCAATAATGAACTAAAAATAATTTCTGGAGATAAATCAATATTAATGAATACGATGAATCAATATTAACAAAGCCACAGATAAAGAAAATACAATAAGAAAAGTAACTAAAGTCATTTCCTGCAACTGCTTTTATAAGGTTTATTTGAACTTTAGTACATCGTCCTCAGAACACCATGAATAACTTTAAGTAAAGGAGAGATGGAAATGTCTTGTATATATGATAAGATATTCTTGACATACCTACAAGCACAGTCCTCACTTAATAACTATGAGAGGCTACTTTCTTCTTATCATTGATTGGTGTCACAGAGTAGCCTCTCATAGTGATGCAGTAGGGTAGTGCGATTGTGTGTTTCAGTCAATAGGTTAAAAAAAGGCATCAGGAGAGCAGATGTTTACTATTTAGTTGTCTCACATTCTCTTCAGTGTACCTGAGCAGTATCAGCAAACAATCACCACCTCAGAGAAATGTCAGCAGGAAACACATGAAAATATATAGTGATAATAGATCAGAATGAGAGAATTGAAGCCATATAGTGATTAGAGTGAGATAAATGAACCATATAGAAGCTGTTTTGGATAGAGTTAGTTTATAGACTGTATTTATGTTACATGTATAATGACATGCATGTATAATATAGCTCTATATCACAATTGTGGTAAGCTATATACTTCCACAAATAGTTGAAGAATACAAAAAAAGTTAACTGACATATTATGCAAAAATTACATCAATAAACTATATACATCAACTACTGATATCACAATCACTTCAGCAATTACCCACACTGAAAAATATGGCTTAGATGTTACCAGATAAATAAAAACACTGTGATCTACATCTAAAAGCAGAGTTAACATTTTTTAGTTGGTATGCTATCTCTCCTTTTATGAAAAATGATTCATTTGTGACATTCAAAAAATATAATTCTAATATGGTAAAAACAAATTGAACATGGTTTCATGTTAAAGATATAAATCTTCTCAGAGGTTAATTAAATAATGTGACCTTTCACTCATAACCTCTGTGACTAAGATACATTATTCTTTTGCAAGGAGAAGTGGTTTTACTTTATAAGCTTATAGAATCAGTGTGGTATTTTCTAAAAAACTCAACAGAAACAGATTGTGGTATTTTCAAGCAAACCTTACAGAAACATATTGTGGTATTGTCTAGAAAACTTTACAGTAAAATATTTTGGTATTTTCTAGCAAACTGTACTGCAGCATAGTGCGATATTTTCTAGCAAACCTTGCAGCAACAGTCTGTAGTATTTTGTAGCAAACCTGACAGAAACTGCTGTTTTATAGCAAACCTTACAGCAACAGTTAATATTTTATAGCAAATCATACAGCAACATATATTGTAATATTTTCTAGCAAACCTTACAACAACAGATTGTGATAACTTCCAGGAATAGTTGGAGGTATTTTTAAAGTAAAATTTACATCAATAGATTGTGGTATTTTATAGCACATGTTAGTAGTGTGATACTTTCTATCAAACTTTACAATGATATTATGATATTTTAAAGCAAACCTTACAGCAAAAGTTGGTACTGTAAAATTTTCTAGCAAACATTACACAACATACTGTGTATTTTCTAGTAAACCTTACAGATGCATATGGTGTTTTTTCTAGCAATAGTAACTTTTTAGCAATCTCATAGCAGAAGATTCTAGTGATCATACAGAATTGGAGCTTAGTATTTTCGGACAACAATACAGTAACAGAAGATTGCATCATTTTGAAAGCATGATTGCTGCACATTTTTTAATCCTGTAAGATAATTATAGGATTTCATCTGAGATTTTATAAAGAAAGAAAAAGTTATTCATCAGAACTATTAACAAAGAACAAATAATTAAATTAACAAAGACATGATAAACATACTTCTTGAAATTTAAATCATTTCTGATCTCAAATGTCCTGTATAAATTGATATATAAAAGCAGATATTTTATAATTAAATCTTTCAATTGCTGCACCCGTGATCACCAAGTTTGAGAATCATTCAATGAACATTCTCCAATGTTACAAATTATTATTAAAGATAGCAACTGTTGCTAGTAGAAACAAGTGAACTTCATTAACAAGTTGGAACAGAAAAGTTTTTTGCAAATAATAGTCAACAATTTAGTATAGGTCTATACTGTATACAAATATCATAAAGAGTGTACAAAAATGTTGGAACAAACCAGAATTAACTCAATTACTGTTTCATTTAGCTGTCTGCACCTCTGCACAATTTATGTGTGAAATAAAATGACACATGCTCTACACAATTTTTCCACATAAATGTAAACCATGTCCTACATTAGTTATCAACATAAGTTAAGTCATGTCCTACATTATTGTTCAACATAATATATGTGAAATTATCATCAACGTAATACTTGATTGTAAAAATGTTGTAAGTTACAAGTACTGTACGTTTTCTTTTCCAAATCAATAAAATTAAATTAATTCTCCTATTGAGAGTTTTGTTTTGAGGAACATTAGAATCCAGACATAACTGAAGATAGCTGATTGAAAATAGAAAGGAGTGACATGATCAGGTGTCTTCAACACTTTCCTACAGACTTGTTAATCTGATGATGTTTATTTCATTTATAGAAATGGTCAGTCTTGTACTGACTGGAGGAGCTTAACCCCTTGGCTGCAAAAATCCGTGATTGAAAAGTTAGTAACTTTGCAGACATCTTCTTAAGGAGTGATGGCTCGTGTTCGTATAATGTCTTGTGGAAAGCACCTTAAGATGTTCAAATACACTTATTGTCTATTTCAAGCTGTCTAGATGTCATCTAAACAAATAAATTGTGTAAGTGGACAACCTTGTATTTGTCACTTCTGCTTTTGTGTATCGACATAGCTGGAATTTCTTTGTGTAATCATCTTACCTAGATCTTCAAATATGGCTCAGCATAGACTTTATTAATTGGAAATTTATAAACTTTTGGAAGAAAGTTTATTTGATAATTCTAACATTAATTAATTTAAATAAATTAAGAAGTGATTTAGAAAGTGTTGATTTGCATTGTGATACTAGTAGTGCTTTTGGATAATTATTGATTCAGATAATATCTGCATTGCACGTGTTTCATACTCGTGGTCAGACGCATGTGATATGGTAAGGAATTATTATTATTATTTAAAAAAAAATAATTGTTTCCTTTTGCGAAACAAATGTACCTGAAAGGTTTTTATGTCTCCTCCATAATATGAAGAAGCATTAATCCTATGCTTGTAAATGTATCAAATGGATAAATAAAACAACATTAGAAGACCTGGATTTTGTCGATGATCTTGCACTATTGAGTGAAAACCATCAAGATGCACAAACAAAAACTGATAGATTAAAATTCATTGCAGGACAAATAGGTCTCAAAATCAATTCAGCAAACCCCATCGAGGCCAGAACCTTGAAGTGGTGATGGGGCTTAGTTCAGCCATCAGAGGCTGGAAACTAAGACTGGTCGGGCACTCCCACTCGAGCAGGACCATAGTCCGGCCCAAGTAAGCAGAGTGCTGAAGACGGAGGCAACCAGCCAAAAGGCGCACAGATAATCAGGTTGCCACGCATAAAACACAATGGAAACATGTCTGCATCTAATAAACGTTATGGTGCCTGCCCTGTGGCGGACGTTCAGGCAGGGACGGTGCCGGGCCCTATACCTCGAAAGGGCCCAACCTCAGTTACTGGAAGTCCTTCTCAATTGCCCCGAGGAGCCAGGAGGCAAGGGAATAGAGCTACTGGCCAAACAAACAAACGACCAATAAAAATAATGCACTGGAATGCTGAGGGTGTCAACAGTAAAAGAGATGGATACAGCAAAAAATTGGAACTTGAAAATGTCCTCAGTGAAGAACAAGTAAATATATGCTGTATCCAAGAAACACACCTCAGCAGCGACATAGCCTTCAAAATCAGAGGCTACCAGTGCTACCGATCTGACCGAAAAGACAGGCGAAAGGGTGGAATTCTGACACTAGTTAAAAACAATATCAGCGCATGTCAGCTGGAAGTATACATGGACGGGGCAGAATACCAGATGCTCCACCTAAAAACAGACAGTGCAGAATTCCATCTCCTGAACTACTACTGCCCAAATGATAAACCATTGGCACTAGACACAATTCCAGACAAAGAAAGGCTTATGGTGTGTGGTGACTTCAACAGCCACTCTCAGAGCTGGGGCTACGATCATATCGACAAGAGAGGTGAGGAACTTGAGAGCTGGCAGGATGAAAATAATCTCATTCTTATTAACCAGCCAGCAGACTCACCAACCTTCTACTCGAGAGCATGGCACACCACCTCTACACCAGACCTGGCATTCTACTCACCAGGCCTGGAATGGAACATCACACGTGTCGTTGGAAAGCAGCTTGGGGGTAGTGACCACAGACCAGTATTTCTGGAAATTCACAATGAATATACCAAGGACAGCAGCACGCTCACTAGGTGGAACTATAAGAGGGCAGACTGGAAAATGTACCAGCATTTAACCAGTGTTCTAGCTAAGGACATGAACTTGGACAAAGACATTAATAGAGCAGTGAGTGAATTTAATAGATGTATACTACATGCTGCTAGTAAAACCATACCCAGGGGGGCACGCAAAAACTACAAACCCTACTGGAATGATGAACTGGAAAAGCTGCAAAATGAGATGGAAACATCTAGAAAGCAGGCTGAGAACAGACCTAGCCAAGAACATCACAACAAATATCAGCAAACAAAGGCTAAATTTCAAAGAGCCAAGTTACAAGCCAGACGGAGCAGCTGGAAAGAAAAAACAGAGTCGCTGAACCTAGAAAGAGATACTAGGAAATTATGGAAACTTGTAAAACAACTAAATGATGAAGGTACAGGGAGAAATACCAGGATCACACTTTATAAAGATAGAAACATTTTAACAGGTAAACATGCAGCTGATTACTTTGCAGATTCCTTTGCAGAAGACAATAACGTCAAAGTCAGCCCAGACAAACAACAGGAGGTTCGAGAGAACCACCAAAACATTGGACAAGGTGAACCTATACCTGAAGTCATGGAGGCACCAATCACAATGAGAGAACTGGAGCATGCAATATCCAAATTGAAAATGAAAAAGTCCCCTGGAGCTGATGGAGTGTCCAATGAAATGATTAGAAACCTGGGAAGTGCAGCAAGAGCAAAGCTACTGCAGATCTTTAACACAAGCTGGTCCACAGGTAATGTACCACAGGCGTGGAGAGAAGCAATAATGATACCACTCCTCAAATCAGGAAAAGATGGCAACACAGTCTCCAACTACAGGCCCATCAGCCTCACAAGCTGTCTATGTAAAACAATGGAACGCATTATCAATCTTAGGATGCAGTGGTACCTTGAAAGTGAAAACCTTCTGGTATCACAGCAAGCAGGTTTCAGACAGTGCTACTCTACTGAAGATCAGGCAACCTACCTCTCCCAAGAGATTGAGGATGCCTTCCAAGAAAAGAAACTGGTACTAGCAGCATGGATAGACCTCAGGAAAGCATTTGATAAGGTCTGGAAAGAAGGGCTCCTAAAGAAATTGCGAAATTGCAGGGTTAGCTCAAGAATGTACAAATGGGTAAAAGCATACCTGCATAATAGAAGAGCCAGGGTACAATTAGATGGTCGCAAGAGCAAGAAAGTTCTACTGCGTCATGGAGTCCCCCAGGGAGGAGTCCTGTCACCCACACTTTTCTTGGTTTACATCAATGACCTAGTTGCTGAACTACCACATGGGATCAAAGTGGCAATGTATGCTGACGACCTGGTGATCTGGTGCACGGAAGAACATGCAACAGTGGCCACTAAACAAATACAAAGAGCTATCGATGCCCTAACCTTATGGGCTAATAGATGGTGCGTCAGCATTAACACAGATAAGTGCAGCACTACACTCTTTACCCTCTCACCAAAACAAAAAGCTGGTCATATCAAGATAGATGGAGAGCTCTTGAAAGAAGACAAACAACCCACATACCTCGGAGTTACTTTTGATGATAAGCTGACATGGAAGCAGCACATAAACAAAGCAACAACAAAAGCCAGGAGGAAGCTAGCTATCCTGAGAAAACTAAGTGGAACCACATGGGGAGCCAGTGGAAAAATACTCAGTAAAGTTTACCAGCAAGGCATAAGACCACACCTGGAATACGGTTCAGCTGCGTGATGTCCTGCATCAAACACCACATTACAAGATCTAGATAAAGTGCAAAACCAGGCACTTAGAATAATGTTGGGAGCAATGAAATCAACACCCATAGCAGAGATGCAGAAAATGGGAAGAATCCAAACACTTGGCGAACGCAGAGACACAAAAGTACTAATTCAAGCAGAAAAGTTTCAGTGTATGCCAAGTCATCCAATGAAGGAAAGATTCCAAAATCTAGCAATGGGACGACTGAAAAGGAGCAGCTTTATCCATCAAGCTAAACGACTCCGTAGACAACTTACAGACCTACCTGAAGTTGGCAGCCCCTTAAGGTCTGTACCAGAGCAAACCCCGTGGAGTGAAAGCCATGGAATGCCAATATACATTCAGACCCATGTGAAAGGAATACTAAGCGAGGACGAACAGAACAGTGTGCAGCGAATGACAATCACCCTCAGTTTCCTGGATGAGGAATATCCACAAGATATATGGGTCAGAGTGTACACAGATGGGTCAGCACAGAATGCTGTGAGGAATGGAGGTGCAGGTGTATATATAGAATATCCACACAAGCCTAGAGATACAATCAGAACACCGACAGGAAAATTCTGCAATAATTATGATGCAGAAATCCAGGCAATTAGTGTGGCAGCTAAAAAACTGCTGAACTCCAACTCTGACCTACAGCCTGTGGTATTCCTGACAGATGCAAGGTCAGTGCTTCAAGCTCTCCAGTCTGGAAAACTAACAGACTTAAAAAAACTACTTAGCGAATTGTCTTACCAGTATAGGGTAACCATGCAGTGGATACCCTCTCACTGTGGAATACCAGGAAATGAAAAAGCAGACCAACTGGCTAAGGAAGGTGCTGCCGAAGACCAACCAGATATACCAATCACCTACCATCAGAAAAAACAGATGATAAAGTCAATAAGAAAGCCACAAACACCAACACAAGATGACTATCACAATATGAACAGATCAGAACAAGTTATAATTCTACGTCTCAGAACAGGACACAACCGACTCCGCAGTCACATGTATACAAAGTTCAAGATTGGCAACACAGCCATGTGTACATGTGGACAGGCAGCACAGAGTGCCAAACATATACTTCAAGAGTGTTCTGAGCATGAAACGCTGAGGCAGACATATTGGCCAGAGGAAACAACACTGGAATCAAAACTCTATGGGACACTGTATGAACTACAAAAGACAGTGAGTTTTATTAAGGAGACAGAATTACAGATATAGACATGTTTCAAGTGAACGAAAGAAGAAGAAGAAGAAGAATTCAGCAAAAACAAAAATTATGGACTTCACCAATTCACCTTAACGAAATTACTTTAAGTGGACAACAACTTGAAAAAGTACAGAAATTCTCCTATCTAGGAAGCAAATTAACACTTGACGGTGATGTCATGCCAGAAATTACAACTCGCATTGCCCTAGCATCAAGTGCATTTAACAGACTGTCTAATATCTGGAGGTCAAAGTCAATCAGCACACGCACGAAAATGCGCATATTTAATTCCTGCGTTGTTCCAGTGCTATCATATGGATGTGAGAGCTGGAAAAGCTCTTTATCTTCAGAAAAGAAATTATTGAGTTTCGAGAACAAATGTCTTCGTAGGATAACTAACACCCATTGGAGTGAATTCAAATCGAATGATAAAATCAGAGAAGAGACACATCAAAATTTCATCACAGATGTTATCAGAAAACGCAGTTGGTCCTACATTGGGCATGTCCTACGCGCAGACACCAACAGAATACACCACCAATCTCTTGAATGGATACCTACAGGCAAAAGAGCAAGGGATAGACCAAAAGAAACACTCAGAAGAACAATACTTAGAGAAAGTAAAACAACCAATATTCATACTATTCAAGAACTGCACAGAATAGCTTTGAACAGACAGAATTGGAGAGATTGACATCTGCCCTATGCGCTAACTTCAGCGCAAAAGGAAAATGAATGAATGTAAATGTATAAATTAGAGTATACAGTAATAATACACTCAAATTATTGAACTTGAGAATGCGGTTGGCAAATTGGTTAGGGAAAAAAATCAAGAACCCTTAACATTTTCCCACACTGCACTGTCATTTGACCGATTTATACTCGCATCTAAGGGGTAATGACAGAGTTTATAGATTGCAATTGAAAGCACAAATAGTAGAAAAAATTGGATATGAGAGACGGCGATATCACTCAAGGACTATATGCTGGATAATGACATGAAAATGGATGAAGTTGACATTGTAAGAATATGAATCTGAACATTCTTGGAGAATACAGGTTCATTAGGTATAACATGATAAAATATGTTCAACTAGAGAGTTTAATGAACACTATTTTAGATTCATACATCTGTTATCTCATAAAACAAACTTAGTCTGCTCAATAGCCATTTATTTTGTACCCCTTGTAGTGATGTATGCTCCTTTTAACTGTGGACATGAATTCTATTTAGTTACATCAGAGCTTTTCTAGCTATAAAAAATAATGGAGATGGCATTTCAGGTAATATTGTCACTATGACTCCACAGTGTGCAGTAAAATGTATTCCAATAATTTTAAAAAGCATGGATAGTTTGCAATTGTTATTTTGTATGAAACACTAACTTAATAGAATAAATATCTAACGGGTATGCATTCAGAGCACTTTCAGTTTGCTCAAAGTGTCAGAATATATATGATCCTACAGTTGCTATTATGGTAATTCTGCAGAGACGAATAGTACCATACAATGGATGTCATCCGCTATTGCATGAATCCGGCTCATTTAAACTGTTATATGCTAACTCTTTCCATTGTCTAAGTATCCATATATATGTATAAAACATATATGTATACATTCTAAAATTGAATGATCAGGAGACTGCAGTAAAACTGTGCACCATATTGTAAGCAAATACTGGAGACAAATATAAAATAAATGAAATAGTAATTTTACGTTGAACAATATACTGGATTGATGTTTTGTGATAAAGACCTTCTGGTTGAAAGGTCAATCCTGTGTATTGTTCAACATAAAACTGCTATTTAACCCTTTTTATATTCTTAATCCATTCTAACAAAATGAGGGTGAAATATCAAATTCATATCTAACTTGAACAACAAAATGAGGGTGAAATGATCAAATTCATATCTGAACTTGAACAACAAAATGAGGGTGAAATGATTGAGTTCATATCTGAACTTGAACAAAAAAAACTACAGAAATGTAGAATTTAGATATTTAACCTTGTTTGTGATCATCATTTAACAATAAAGTAACAATTATTAAAATTTCATAACTAAATCAAAAGGGTGTTATGCTACTTATTTATACTTTTAGAAAATGTCTATATGTTATGGCACATGTGTTCAACACTGGTTAATATTTACTATTCAGTAAAGCAAAATATATAAATCAAGAAGCAGCATCTATAAAGTTATAGATTACATGAATTATGTAGCTTTATATTTGTCAAATATGAACATTTTTGCAAAACAGAAACATTTTTACAAATAAAATAAATCTTGACATGACAAATAAAATCAGTGTGGTCTATTCTAACTAGGCAGTTTACAAAATAAAATGTAAAAATATTAATTACAGAATTAAAAACATTCACAATTGCAAACAATAAATGAATATTTAAACAGCTTAGTAAGTTATAAGGCCACACAGTTTTTGTAGAATGTAAATCAAGGAACTCTGAATAGTAGAACCAAGGAAAAATGATCAGTAAAAATGAAATAAAATTGTATGGCACATTTTATACAATTGATATAAAAGTTAATTTTACATATACATAATGATACGTCAATGGCACTGGTGTTTTCGTGGGAAAAAGTCAACAGTTTTTCTAAGCAAGCAAAACATTTGTGTGCATGAATGTCATGCAATATTGGCACTCGACTTCTGTAGGACCTGAATAACAATAACACAGGAAAACTATATTATTCACACATATAAATATTCTCAGACAAAAAACATATAATAACATATAATCTCTCATATTTAAGAATACATCTTCTCTAAAATAATATCCTCTCATAGATAGACTATATCCTCTGTAAAACTATATTATTCTTTTGCACAAAGTGTATATTCTCTTTAATATTATATTAGGGCCCTGTCCATAAACTACGTCAATAATTAGGTGGTGGAAGTCGGCCAGAAAAGTTTTACATTTATTGATAAGGTGTTGGGTCAAAGGGCATGAGCCCATGGACCGCTGGATCAGCAACCAACCAACCAACCATTGATAAGGTGGAAAGGAGGGACACTGATCCCGCTAAGCTGCTGTTGCACACACATTTTTATCCATCCACTCATAGAGTTTAGACTAGGCAAACAAGATGTATGTAAATAAATGTTTGTAACAATCCATGTTGTAAAAAATTATAACTGGTGTAAATAAATGATGATGTTGAAGAAGATTAGCATCTGTCAGGTAGGAAAAAGTGTAGAAAAGATAAAAAAATCCCAGAAAAAGCATTTGAAATTTATCAGCCAACGGAGATAATTTTTTGCCCACATGCACTCTTGTATTAAAGGGAACGTTTTTGTAGGAAAGGGGAGAGGTACACAAAAGTTGACATCAATAATGCTATTTTCTCTACACCAACTATTTACCCCCTTCTGAGTAGAAGATGTCTTAAAACATTGTACAAGCTGAGAGCTAGTCTTCTGGATATGAAAAAAATCTCTAGAGAAACCACCTCATTACACATAAGAAGTAGAAGCTAATTGCTCATAATTAGAATGAATAGATCGAAACAATACACCAATTAAATTTTTTAAATTTGAAACGTTCTAAAATATGAAACACAACATATATTTTGTGTACCTTTTCTGCTACACATATTTTAGGGGTGGGAGGGGTGTGGGGGTGTGTACATGCTTATATTTTTTTGGGCATAATTAAAGAGACATTATGTCTCTGATTTCTTGACAGTAGTTGAGAAGGGTAGAGGTAAAAATAATTGTCCACAAATTATTCTTGATAACATTTATGGACAGCCCCTTATCTCTCATATATAAGATTGTCTTGCTCAAACATGAAACATAATAAAACTGTCTACTTAGACATAATACGGAGGGGTTGAAGTCTGCTATAATGGAGCTGACAATATACTGGGTCTTGCCAAGTCCTTCTTCAAAATAGTTATAGAAAGTTCATATTAGTAAAGAGATCCCTGGGTATTATCGCTTGTAGCTACTAAGTTATGTGCTACCATTGGTACTCTAGACAGGCTCTAATGCCCTGATGACAGGGGTAGAGCACATAATGGAATCCTGAGTACAATGTAGTCAATTCTCTATGCCTTTTTGAGCCTTTATTTTGCTTAATAAATAATAAAAAAGATTCATGTTTCTTTAATAAAGAAAGATATTTATGTATATCTAACATTTTATAAATTGTGTGCAATCACAAGTGTTGTGTAATTCTGTGATGTCACTGACTGTCAGCTGATAAAAATGGCTAATGTGATCGTTAGTTTGTTTAGCTTACCAGTGACCAATAAACATGTAATATGTCTCTTACAATCTTGAGGACTGCTGTCAGATGCACAGTTTTGCAAGCCACACACTAAAATCCCACCCATACAGCCCTCCTAAATAAATATCTCCACCTTCACCCACTGATCGGTACAGCCAAGGGAATCACTAGAAAACATCATTTATTTAATTTCATTTTCCGCAAAAATAGGTAGGTCCTTTATCCAAACATGAACCAAAAAAAAGAATACATGAAAGTGTATTGCTGCTTTAACAATTGGAGAGGAGTTGGATGCTGCCAATTATACTTCATGCCCATAGACATACTACAGATGATTGTCAGACATATGTCAAATCAAAACCAGAACAATGGTCAAGATTTTCACACTCAACCACATTGTTGGGGATAGATATCTTTAGAGGACATTGTGTTGATGCATCAATGTAGTACCCATATAACTCTGATGGTTAGAGGTTTATGGATAGATTGCTGCTGTAAATATATCTACCTTGAAAGAATTAGCGATGGTTTTAAAAAAAAAATATGTTGATTTTTGGATTGCAAATGGACGTAATACACTGTACAGACGATGTGTCATCAGATATATAATTAAGTTGATTCAAATATTGTTCGCCCATCACAAGTGATAATAACCATGTGTTACATCCATTTTGAAAATTCAATTAGAGTTATGGCTTTGATTATGAGTTCGTAGATGACTAATGAGCCCTATTCGAGCTGTAAATGTTCGGGCATGGAATGACCTCTGTAGATGGATCTTGGTCTATCCGTGACTTTCTAGCTACTCTCCACTGTTGAGCTGCTGCTTTTCTCCTCTTTTCACAAGATAGTGCACTATTTTTTATTGTAGAACACCATGTAGATCTATTTTGTGAAAGTTCTTCCCCTGTATCTTGGTCTATTTCAAAGGCTTTCAGTGAGGTCTTTAATGAGTCCTTGTAGCACTTCTTTTGGCCACCTTGAGATCATGTACCCTTCTCAAGCTCAGCATAGAGAAGTATCTTTGGCAGACGATGGTCTGGCATACGCACCAAATGACCTGTCCAATGAATCTGTGTCTGCATCAGGATAGTGTTAAAGCTGGGGATACCAGCTCTATCAAGGACAGTGGTAAAAAGTATGTGACAACTATAGAATAAATCAAATAAATTATTTTCATTGAAAAGAAAACCTGTTAGTTTTGACATTTAAAAAAGTTAGTCTATATTTGTGTTTTGTGAAACTTTCTGTAAGGCCTACTTTATTTTTCACTGTAAATCAGTCACAGAAATATAAATGTCATCAGTATGACAGGTTGCAACAATTTATTCTGAACATGACCTTGTTGTTCTGTCCATCACTTCCATCCGTAAAAGTGTTGATGGGTTAGAAAAATATATTCAGAACCAGTTTTTTTGTTTTATATTTTCAGTAAAAATTGTTATAAGAGAGGATATGATCCTGTGATTTTGCCCTGAATAAAGTTGCATCACGTCTAGCCACATTTAACCTAAAGTAAATAATGATGAAGCTATGTAGTCATGTCATATAAGTTTTAATCTTGGTGTGCCACTTCCTTGAGAGGAATGCAAATGTGAGCAGACCTGAGTACTTTTTGCACAATCCTTTGTGTCTTTGAACCCTTGTGAGCAAAACAAAAACAGTACAAACAATTTCTTCAGAAAAACATAAATTGCATTTCTTCTCAAAACACAAAAGAAGATAAATTAAATGAAACTGACAAATTATATTATTATGCATAATTAAATTGTACACTAATTAGAATGTAAATTGTTCACAATGTGATTATTTCTCTCGCTACAGTTTGGATGAATAGTGTCTTTGCAGATAGTAATAATCATATATATATATATATATATATATATATATATATATATATATATATATATATATATATATATATATATATATATATATATATATATATATATATATATATATATATATATATATAACATCTATATAAAGCGTAGTCTGGGCAGTTTTTAAGGAAATGAGCTTTGGCCAGTTCTCATACTTACAATTCCAAAAGAGAGAGATTTCCAACATTTGGAACCAGTCTAGGGTCTGAAGCTACTTTCTAGCTGACTGATAAACAAAAGGAAAATGCAGTCAATAGTTAAAAGATTTGAATGTTGTATTCATATCACTAAGAAAGAATCTGAACAGGTGTACTTTGTAGCCTTTGTAACAAGAAGTACATTGATAGTACATATTAGACCTATGTGACATTGTGACAAAGTACAATGATAGTACATAGCAGACTTATAGTATGTAACATTTATGAAATTAATAACAAGTATAGCATAATATGTTTTGGCTAAAGTTCAACAACACATCAAACATGTAAAATGTATCACAACTACAATAATTGAAAGTTTCATTGCATTTATAATATGTTGAAAAATAAAAATACCCTAGTATGTGAAATTATATGGCACACCAAAAAAACCATTAGGGTAGCCAGGGGCAAGAGGCACACATTTTGACGTTTTAGCGTATTCTGACTTCTAGACTTAACTAAGAGAGACCAAACTGCCATCAGTGTATAGCTTATCCATCCATCTTACATTAGTGAGGTTATTGAAAACATACAGCTATGTGTAGACAGTAGAATGATAATTTTTGAAAATATGTAAAAGAAAACCATCTTGTCCCATTTGGGGAAAAGGGCAAGATCGCGCAGGAAAAAAAGCAACATAGAAGATTTTTCAAATTGAGGGAGATCATCACTGCGACAGTTCTAACACACCAGCAGTGTGTAAATATGGGCTAAGAATATATAGAATAAATAGATAGATCTAGCTGCGTAACTTTACTCTGAAAAAACAGTTGAAATAAAAAATAAGTTCATAAGCTTCTTTTTAAAGCTAAAAATGCCTTTGTAAGGTTGGATGATCGTTATAACCACATATATCAGCCTCTCCCAACTTTAGATTGGCATCTGCAACTTCCTCATGACATCATAATTTTTTCATACATTTTGAATGCATCATCTTACCCTAATAAACATGCACCATTGTTCCCCAAATCACATTTTTAGCAACAATCCTAAATTTCGATGAAATATATGTTGTGTTGTTATGTTCTTAAGCACATTATCTTGTCAGGCTACTTTGTTGTTTTTTTTAATCGAAATTTACGATTGTTTTCTTAAAAATTTGATTTGGGGAACAATGGTGCACTGGATGTAAATATTTTCATATTTTTATTGCTTTTGATGTCATTCAAAAAATGTATATAACTTTAACATTTATTGATAAAAATTCATCAAATAAACTGCATAGTGAAGCCAATTGGATACTCTTGTGTAAACATTCTAGAAAAATGGATATAAGTAACTCTAACTATGGATACATTTGGGTAAGTCAAAATATTTATACTAATAAATTAACACTTTTATTTTCTTGTTTTGTATTTTACTAACTCTTACCTTGTGAAATAATCAAATATCATCAATGTACTTATATATTCCTATTCTGTATCCATCCCCCTTTCCACTGAAATATTACACATATACTATTTATCAATATTAGTATATAAAGTGATACAATAAAAAACACATGTAGGGAAATTTTTTTACACCTGAAAATTAATTTGGTTATTTAAGTCCTGAAAGAGTTAAACATTTAAAAAATAATGACGCTAATGATAGCAGCAGGCAGAGTACCAGAAGTTGAAAAAACAGGTCAAACATAGTGCAAAATATTATTCGAATTGTTGAAAATTGACTCGTTCTTGACCTATCAAATTTCGTTGTGTTAAAGATTGGAATGTTGGAATCTGACCTAGTCATGTGTGTTACCGGAAAAACCTGTTGCACCGTCTTACCCTGTGTGCTGGCTTACCCCCGGCTACCCTACTCTGAAATATCAAATTGCAAGCCATGTAGAATCTTCAAGCAAATCATTAGTTTGTATACATTTATACACATTCTCTATAGGTCTACACCGTTTATAACAGATGAAAGTCAAATGAATAATGGGACCAGTTATGAGTTATTGTGGAAAGTAAGAGTTGTTAAGTTAGATCCTTCCTAAATGAAAGAAAGTAAGTAAAATAAACAAAGTTAATGCATATAATTTATTAAAGCCATAGCGGTGTGAGATTTTAGTGATCTCAAATTTCAGTGGCTCTGTTATATGAGGGCGCTAGCCATCACCTTTCTCTCACATTCTTTACTTTGCGGATTAATCCGGTACCCAATTAATTTTGGGTCAACCCGGGAGCCATTGCGGTCTAAAAAACATTTCTGCCTCAACTGGGGAATGAGCTATATGCGAAGGCAGTGCACTAACCACTGTGCTACATTGCTCCTATAAAAGAAAACGCTTTAATGAATACAAAAATTGTGAAATCAAATTGTGGTACAAATCATCATGCTGCATTAACTTCAGACATAAACTATGACCAAGTAGGCCTATCAACTGGTCACCTAAGTTTGCATGTTTAACATATGATAGACTTTTGAGTGGTCCACTCTACAAAAACACTCCATATGAGTAGGTCTATGTTTCTTTATTAGGGGTAGACAAAAGTGGGTACTCTATGGGCATGTCTTTTACAATCCTGCTAATTTCTGCAGACAAATCTATTGTGCTGAAGATGGCCTTGATTGAAAAGACAACCAATGTAGATCTAGTAAATATTTGTGAATCAATAAAAACATATTTCCTAAAAAAAGCTAACTCTCAATTATATAAATTCCAGAAGACTGTCTTCTTCTTCTTCTGCGTTCGTTCACAAACTCCAGCAGATTGGCAGGATGTAGTCCGGAGAACAGAATGCATGATTTACAGCATTTCTGCAATAGCCGCGCCTTTCGGCCTGACACATCTGACTTCAGTATGGCTTTGGGTCACTGACTCTATATGGGATTGGACAGCCAACTACATCCCATAACCTCCTTAGATGCCTCTTACGACATGCATGGAAGGTAAACAGTGTTGCTATTCTTTACTCCCCTTTCAGGCCCCTGCAACACACGGGCGAGAAGACTGTCTGATGGTGTAGACATGAAGCAACAAATTAATTAAGGAAAGAACTAATGTCACATTACATTGTTATGTAGGCCTATATCACTACTTCTACAAAGGCATTTTATACTGCAGATAACACAATTTTAGAGAAGTGTTTCAAAATATTTTAGTGACATGAAAGGCCTATCTATCTATCTAATCGCTAAACCCTTTATTGCCTGTCAGTGTCAGGGGTAGAAGAGTTCTCTGGAGATCGCCCTCGTGTGTGCTGAGTATATTGTGAAATTTGTCACCTCTTATTTCGGTGGTCCATCGTTTTCGAGGTTGGCCTTCAGGTTTGCCTTCACTGTATCTGTGTAGCATAGCTTGCTGTGGTATGCTGTCTGGTGGTAGTCTGCTGATGTGTGTAAACGATTTGATCTGTTGCATCTTAATATACTCCATGATTGGGGTGGTGCCAGTTCTTTGTCTAATGTCCTCATTTCTCACTCTGTTTCTTAGCGATATTCCTAGAATTCTGCATACGCATGCTATTTCTGCTGTCACTAGTTTACATTTGCCTTGTGCTGTCATTGTCCATGTTTGGTATTGGTAGCACAGCATTGGCATAATAATCGTTTTGAATAGTGTTATTTTGGTATTTAAATTTACTATTTTGTTTCTGAAGATTGGTGTCATTTGCCCTAGGGCTTGGTATGCTTTACTACATCTATTGTGTTTTTCTTTACTGCTCTTGTCGTCTGTTGTTGTACTTCTTCCTAGATATGGGAATTCTGTTATATATATATATATATATATATATATATATATATATATATATATATATAATATATATATATATATATATATATATTGGTGTTTCTTTCTGTTCTTCCTATATTCATTACTTTGGTCTTTTCTATGTTCATCTTCATGTTAAAGGCTTAGCACTTTTGATATAATAGTGCTTGGTCATCTGCAAATAGCAATGTGTTTAAATTATCATTCAGATTGCCTTCAGAAAGGCCTATGGCAACTATTTATTTAGGTACCCTCATAACTAAGCAAATTTGAGCTGGATTTGTACACCATTTGTTTTAAAACAGGTACTCAGAGTGTCTGAGCATGTGGCCTATAGATGTTTGCTGGAGCTACTGTGTAAGTGCTCATGCAAACTTTTAACCAGCCTTAACTGAATGACATTTAACACTTATTAAAGTGTCCAGAATAAATGAGTGTACTATTTTGTTTGCTGCTTTCATATGACCTTGATATGACTTGCAGAGTCAATAGAGGAAGAGACCTCTGCAGCAGGTTCTTGTATTCACTCAGTATCAAGTTGTTTCATAGCCTCTATTGTCCACCTTTTTTCATCTCTTTTGTATAACTGTCCCTACAAGTGAATATAAGTAGGAAGCCAGAGGACAATTTTTAAAAATTCTTGAAACTCATTATTCTTGAGAATCATTTTTCCGTTAGTCTCAAGAATTCTTGAGAATCATTTTCCCGTTAGTCTCAAGAATTTAGAACTGTCCCCTGGATTGGCCTATGTATCCACTGTATCTGAACGGCTTCACTTTTTGAAGGCTACTATCTGGAGAGTATAGTAACATGACTGAACCATTTGACATAGATAGGCCTATGTATTCTATCCATTTTCCCATTTTTGTCCATGATCATTGATGAGCATTCAGAAAAACTTAATGCAATATAGGTCTGAAGCATATGTTAATCATTAACACACACATCCCTTGTCCTCTCATGACACTGAAGTAACAGCTATCTATCTGCCCAGACTTGCATCAGTTCTGATAATGATGAATTACATATTTTACTCACCACACTATCTATTTAAATGACACATTATATTAACCATGGTACATCAGATTTAGCACACTGTCTACCAGAAGCCCTTCTGAGTAGTTTGAGATCTGATAAATTGTAAATAATTAATGAATGCATACGGCCTAATAATCTCCTGAAGAAGCTTTCTGAAAATATAACATGTTGATGGACATTAATAGATTATCTGAATTGTTACTTTTTCAAACTTTCCAATTCATTTGATGTTTTGTTTATCATGGCAACTATTCTAGTGTTAAAATAGTCATCTAATATCTCAAGGGATAACAAAAAATTGAAAGAAACATGGGCATTGATTTTGATAGCAGTAATATTGTTAGTAGTAAGTAAGTAAGTAGTAATGATTGTGAAATTTTGTCAAACCCATGGCCATCACAAGATCATAAATAAGAATTAAAACAATGGTTCATATTAATCATATATATATATATATATATATATATATATATATATATATATATATATATATATATAGTGTGTGCCATAATATAAACTTTACTTGTAATTTTTCAAATAGGCATAGGCCTAAGTGAATTTTTTACACTTAGTATACAGGTAAAATATTTATGAATATCTATGAGTGCAGAAGAATGTAGTTTTCTCATAAGTGTTCGACAGCCTAGTCATAGGTTTATAGGATACAACTTGATTAATGTAAGTTTCAGCATCTAGTGATGATTAGAACATACCATGACCTTTGCAGAGCACAACAAAGTTCTTGGTAGATGGGTCAAATACATGAGTTACTGTTTCACAAACCACGAGTTATGAATTAACTCAAAACCATGGCCACTTGGATTATAGATAATTTTGTGTGAAATGGAGTAGATACATTACATATCTATATGAATAGTATAAAATCTATGATTTTATATATGACAGTATAAAAATCTATATTATTCCTTTTAAAAAAATCAGATATAAGCCCAGACTATGTGACAATCACCAAGATAAAAAACTCAATATGATTTCTGAATTTCTCTGCAAATTTACATTTTAAAACAACTGTTGAGTTCATAATTTTGCATAGGGTTTATTGTTTTATAGTTTTTCTAAAATATAAATGACTATAAAAATATATCATTCTAATTGTTGATAACAATAGTAATTTCATTGTTCTTTCAATAATACATCATTTGTCCAATCTATTCTACATTAGTAAAACTACATCTCAGTCTCTTCATCAACAATCAGTGTTGAAAAATGAACAGAAATTTATTACGTCACAGATTGTTTTTCAATTCCATAGTCCAAGTTTTAATATTAACTTGAGGAGTTTAATAGTTTATGAATGGAAATTAATTCACTCTGGGCAGAGAAAGAGGGCGAAAGAGCCAAGGTCCAACTCCTCTGTTGAGTTCTTCCCCTTAAGGAACCAGGCTCACGGATGAGAAATGGTTCAGTACCCAATGGGCACAGGCACAGCACGTCCAATTACACGAGGCAAGTTCATAGACAGTGGAACACCTTGTGCGAGACAGACGAGAGCAAAAAATGTCTGGGCAAAGAGTCACCACTTCGCGTGCCTGGAGACAGATATAGCGGCTGTCACAGGCTAAGGGTAGCCCACCCGAATTGTCAAGGCATGCCGAAATCGGATGTGCTAGGCCTACATGGCGCATAATGGTGGCACAACGTAATCACGCTCCCGGCGGAAATCGCACGGATATCCGTGATGGTTACAATGGAGCGAACGAAAAACAAACAAACAAACAAACTCTGGGCAGACTCAAGAATGTCAATCTTCCCCAACAAATGTTGAAGGGTATGTATGCTGATGGTCTGGCGCCCTGATGGACATTATCTGTTGTAGGTGATTTAACACTTTTGTTACCTCAGACGACAATAGTCATTGAAGCCCTAAGTCCCTTTTACTGCCACAGATAACTTTTGTTGCATATGAATATGATTTTATTCATTGGGAATTTTTCTGGCCCAGTAATAAATGGGCGTAAAAAAAGTATAGAGGGTTCACTTGCTCAGGTCTCTCCACATGTACTTTGTTTCTCTTAAACAGGAAAACACACCATTTGCCAAAACACACCAAAAAAATGCACTTGCAAGCAAGATGTCATGGCCAGGTATCAAAACCATGACTTAATGAACACAACGGAAAATACTTAACCACTATGCTAGACATTTGCAAAGTAAATTATAAGTAAGTACTTTAAAATAATTCAAGAAATCTTTTTACCCAACACTCTAATCAAGGTAGATTTAATGACCCAATGAGATACAGTATATTTACTTATAGGCCTACTGCAAAATTGTATCAACAATAAATAAACATAAACTGTCAAATTTGCCTTCATAAATGTATTATTCCTATGGAAAGTTATTTATTTCAATTTATTCAGTGTTTAAAATAGTATGTTCTCATATATATAGAAAAACTGTTGATCTGTAATCTTTAAATGCTTTTTTCCCCTATTATTACAGATAGTTGTAATAGTTTATACCCATTTTTAATACAAGATTTGTGAATGTTCAACAAATGTCCGGCCATCAGGATAAATACGATAGATTCTGACTTGTTGCGCCTTACTTTTCTCTGTATGTATGGAATGTGTGTGGCTGTGGGAGGTGGTTGTTCAGTTAAATTATGGCACAAAATACCTTGCCACAGGTGGAACAAAAATGTATATATCAATATTGCCTATTTTTTTTTTCTGGGCTGCAAATTTTATTTAAGAGTAAATAATGTGATAAGTGCAGACACATCCAGTATAGTATTATGTTGGAGGTCAGTCCTATACTTTTTAAATAGACACTTTGAAGCATTTCTTCTGTCTGAGATTGCACACTTGTACTTTTTGGTGAGCTCTCTATATTAGTTGTTTTGAGCATATATTTACTAAGTATATATCTACTACGTACGCTAGCTATGTGTTTGAGTGGCACACTGATTACTGAAATATTTGCTCTTATGAAAAGTTTGATTTTTTATGCTGTCACTATTGTGTACAAGCATAAGAGAAAGTTTGTGTTACACTGATTATAATGCCGGTCATGTTTGTTATACTCTGTCCAAGACTCACTAGCATGTAAACTAGGTACTGAGTGTCATGTAATGTATTCTTTCCAGAACGTTGTCTTCCCAATGAACTCTCTGAACCCATCTCTGTCTTGGGCTATTGCATTTTCCAATGATGTATTTATGTTATTTTTAATGTCGTCAGTCCATCATCTTCTTGGTCTGCCCTTTCTCCTCCTCCCAGGTACTCTGCCGTCCATTATTTGTCCTTCTAAACAGTTGTGTCTCTTTATGTGACCAAACAGGTGTAGTTTTCTTTTTGTTATTGTGTTTAGTAACCAACACTCTGGAATCTTCAATGTGTTTATAATATCTGAGTTTCTCTTTTTTTCCTTCCATGATATTCTTTCTGTAGCATTTCATATCAAAGACATTGATCAAAGGTACTGAGTACTATGGCAAAATATGCTTGATTTTTTTTTAACAAGTCTAATTCTCTTCCAATTACTCACACTGTCAAGCAGAAGAAATTAATATTGGCTGTGGAAATTCTATTGTTGACCTCATATTAATGCTTGTAAAGAATATTACAGAGCAATATAGGTAAAGGTATTTAAATGACAGCAGACATTACAACTTGATATTGACTCTCATATCTAGATTACGGTAAATTTTCCTGAGAGTAGAGTGTAACATGACCTAAGTGCTCTCAGTGCTACAGTAAGAATCAGCCAAATGGAAACTTTGTTTCTGCTGGTTTGAGATTTCTTTTGAAGCTGTCAATGAGAAAACAGTCATTAGAAAATAATATTGTTGTGGTGGTTGTTTCCTTCATCTTCTTCTTATGTGTTCATTCTCAAACTCCTGCAGATTAGTAAGATGTAGTCTGTAGAGCAGAATGTGTTGAGTCATGGTTTACAAGTTAGATGCGATATCTGCACCTTTCAGCTTAACACATCTGACTTCAACCTGGTTTCTGGGTCACTTTTACCATATAGGGTAATTTCATAGTCAACTTTAACCCAATAAAATCTCCGTAGTCACTTTTTACAACATGCATGGCAGGTAACATTGTTGTTATTCTTTGCTCTCCATTTGGGTGTTGAAACACATCGCTGACACTACTTACTATTGTCAATTAAGAACATTGTAAACAAGAACATATGATTAACAATCTTTTGCTAACTCAATTACCATTCCGTGAATGTTGATAAATAGGCCCTAGTTATAATAGGTAACAACTAAATATTCGCATGAATACACAACAATACAAGCTTAAATATTTTAGAAATCAGAAGTAAGATGTACATTTCCTCCACCAACACAGACTTTCATTAAACTTCCACAAAAACATAAATCCTTAATAAACACTGGATGTTTATGCCTATCAACATACTGAACAAGTTATCCACATACAGAAACTGTGTGCTGGGAACTTTGGTAACTGATCATTTAGTTATTGAAAAAGATCATCTTTAAAGTGGCAGAATACTATAAAATAAAAAACTTCATCAGTTATCTGACCACTAGCATATGTAGTACAACTTCTCAAACTATTGATTGTATAGTTGTCTATTGTATGGTTATCAACATTATTGTATCTCATTAAATAAATATCTAAACAAAATTATGTGACTCTGATTATGTAAAAAATATTAGCAAATATAAATACGTCTAAATCTACTGATTTACAATGGGACTAACTAACTTTTTTATCACTGCAATTCTAAACTGAAGAGTAATAGATCTGACATTATTTCACACAAATCTAATCAATCTGACATAATTTCACACAAATCTAATCAATCTGACATAATGTTACAAATCGAATCAATATGACATAATGTCACACAAATCTAATCAATCTGACATAATGTCACACACATCTATTCAATCTGACATAATTTCACACAAATCTAATCAATCTGACATAATGTCACACAAATCTAATCAATCTGACATAATGTCACACAAATCTAATCAATCTGACATAATTTCACACAAATCTAATTGAAGTAACATAATGTCACACAAATCTAATCAATCTGCCATAATGTCACACAAATATAATTGAAGTAACATAATGTCACACAAATCTAATCAATCTGCCATAATGTCACACAAATATAATTGAAGTAAAATAATGTCACACAAATCTAATCAATCTGACATAATGTCACACAAATCTAATTGAAGTAACATAATGTCTCACAAATCTAATAATTCGACATAATGTCACAAAAATTTAATGCATCCGACAGTGTCACACAAATCAAACAAATATTTCTCCTTTGATCTGATCTAAGTTCAGTTTTAGATCCTTCATTTAGGCCCTATATTGTAATATTTTTCTTCTAGCAGACTTTAAGTCCAGTATGGAGACTAGTTCAATGGTACCAGTCTTCCATAGATGGTCATAGTAGTGTTTCTATTAATACATAAATTATTTTTAATATATAGGAATATAGGTCTGAATTTGAAACAGTGCGATGAATGCGAATATGGCACAGATTAACTATATTTGCATTTGTTCAATAGTTGAGTACCAAACCATTGGTTACTTTCATAGATTTTTTAAACAGTAAAATTGTACATCTTGCAAGACAATTTCCAACTGAGGATGCATTCCATATTTTATAATTACATTTCAATAGAAAATATCTCATCTGAAGTTAGGGGTGTTTTCCGTTCCAGCTGCTTCTGACAATCTTGCCTTAGAGATTTTGCTATTGATAACTTCTGAAGGCAGGGACATCTTCTTCATGAGATTGTTGTACCATACAGTCATGAGTCTCACTTGTGGCATGAATCTCAAAAGCTGTTTTAATCTCTGAGTGGACTCAGTTGTGGCTGGGAAAGAATGGAAGAAACATACTAATCATAATAATTACCAGTATAGTATCAAATACTTTATACAACTTCTATTACAATGCCTCAGATTAAGATTCTTAACAAAATGTGGAACTTAATGTTTGTTCCCTTAAGAGAGAGAGTATTTTCATGTTATGAATTAAATCAAAAGTTATAAAATTGTAAAGATGCATAGAATAAATAGATTGTGTATGACTATCGCATATTAGGTGATCCTGCTGTGATCAGGTTAAGAAGATATTTCTGAAGGTTTTGTAGGTTGTTATCTCAGCTATTTAATAAATCCTGTGTTTCTTGGGGGTGATGCTAGTTCTATTTTCATTAAGTTCTCTCTGGGATACATTAAAAGGGTACATTTGATCCCTCAAATTCAACAGTTGTTAAATTTCCATTATAGGCCAATACCCATGTTGACCAACTGTGATGATCCTATTTAAACCATTATAATACTTCATAAAAATGGCAAATTGTGATAGTATTACTAAAAATAATTCATCTGGGATAGTATATTATTTCAAAATTACTGCAACATTGAAATAGTCTCTCAACATGGTTTATGAGTGTTGCTCTTGATAAATTGGAAATTCCTAATGGAAGGTTTTTGCAATACATAGAAAGTAATATAAATCCATGCCCTGTGGTATTATAAGGCCAATTTCACACTTTAAATAATTCTGGAGTTTTCACATTCACTAAACGCAAACATTCATTATTACTCATAGAATTAGAATATTTCAAAGTACTATGTCATTAAATTACCTTGAAAAGCTCCATACTTAAAGAAGGAGAAATAATAGGCTACAAGTCCATACAAGAACTAAAAGTACACCAGCGGACCGCAACACATGGAAAATAAAAACTTCTGCCCTATGTGCCGCTTGTGGCACGAAAGGAACAAACTATGTTATGAGTATCTTGTAAAGATGGTTCTGTCAATGTATCAACAATGTGCAAACATCCTTGGTAATGGGATATAAGTAGGTATTGCTGGTCAGTAATAATGTTAAAGACATACTGAAAACAGCCCTGACTCACTTTAATGTAGACATAATAGAGTCATCCACATTTAGGATCAGTGAAACAGCTGCAGATAACCTCAGACAATCTGCTGCTCAAGAAAAATATGCTTGGAAGAAAGGTAAAATCTGCACAATGTCTCACAGATTTCTCCCATACATGTTTAGAGTGAGGAGGGAATTTCCTAGTACACACAAGACTTATTAGTCAGATTTGGACAGACACTGTCATAATTATCTTCATAGCAGATGAGCTCAAATGGTCTTTATTGAATTTGACAGACAAACAACAGTAATAATTCTGGGATAATTATACTATCAATAAATAATCTGTCCAGATCTTCTGGAAAAGTATAGGCTGCGAGTGTGATGCTGCCCACATCATTATCAGATGGTATGCTGTTGGTTAATGAAAAATATGGGCATAACACCTTAATCCCCAATACGTTTCAATGGCGTTGAAAAGGGAAACTTTAACTACTACCATAAATATAGTAAAAGGCCTATTACTATTTCTAGAATAATGACACAATCAATAAAATGTTACTATAGACTCTAATATTGTGATACTAATACACATGCATACAGGCACACAAATCAGGGCAGAAATCTGTGTGTAGCCTATATTTTAATTATTATTAAAGAATACTAACTTGATATATGAGCTTGCAGAGCATCAATTAAAGCATCCCTCACAACGCACACAATCTCAGGTTTCAATAGCCCAGGACAATCTGCAATCATAAATTATTCAGAACAGCACTTTTAATAAATCATTTTTATCTTACATTTTATCTAAGATAAATTTTATCATTTTATCTACAATTAAAACTAGAACTTGCTATCACGTTTGCCTCATATATCAATGATTCATAACTTTCAAAAGTGACTCATTTATCAGCAATTCATAATTTTCTAATGTGTCTCATATCAGTGATTCATAACCTTCTAATGTTTTCCATATATCTGTGATTCATAACTTTCAAATGTGTCTCATATATCTGTGATTCATAACTTTCAAATGTGTCTCATATATCTGTGATTCATAACTTTCCCCTTCCCCCACGGTCCCGTTTTGAGATAAATGTTTTCCTGTGGCTCTTTAGTATCTAAAACAAAAACTTTTCAGCTTTCTTTGAGGCTTATATCTCATTAGAAAGTATCTAATGGTCGCCATAGTTACCTTTCTGTCAGCTATATTTTAGGCTTATGTCTCATTTTTGTCTATTGTCTATCCCAAGGTGGTTTGTTATCCACTCTTGCCATTAAGTGTATGGATGATTGGAGCTCGAGCTTGTGTTCCAAGGTCAGATTGTGGCCTCAGCTATGCTGTGATCATGTTTGTTCAGGATGTCCTTTAAATTGTCTATCCATTTTTTTCATGGTCTTCCTCTGGCTTTGTACCATGATCTCATTTGGTTATATGCCTGTACGGGCAACTTGTCATGATGCATTCTCATAAAATGGCCAAATCACTTGATCTGCTGCCTTTCTATGTATTATGTACAAAGTGTTATACCTATTTGTAATCTATCGAGCCTGGTGACCCCTACAGCTTAATAACATGAATTCTAATAGCATTAGAAAGTGTATAATGATAGCCATAGTTACTTTCTGTCAGCTTTCTTTGAGGCTTATGTCTTATTAGAGTGTCTAATTATAGCCATAGTTACCTTTCTTTATAGACCAGATACACATCAATTTCTCTTTTTTTTTTCTATATCTCCCCCATCCCTCTCAGATGTTACATATATTGAGAACTGCTGCCAAAGGGCATGTATGAAAAATGTGACTATCTAACTAGGATACACATATTTATCAACTTCAGTAATAATTATATCACTAATCTTCTACAATTTCAATCTAACTAGATCTAGACTACAAACTTCTCAAACAATAGACCTATTAAATAAGCATGACTTACCAATGCTGGTCATGCTAATAGCACATATCATGGATGCCTCGGTCCTATCCATTCGTATGTCATGTAATTTATCACCAAGAGACAACAAATGTATTTTGTAGGAAAACAATGGGTTCTGCATAGGCATTGTCCAGTTCCATATATGCTTGAATCTTTTAGACTCTGGGTCATAGAACTCTGTACATGCTATAAGTACCATCAGTCCAAATCCTACATGTTTTCCAAGTGATATCCTGTCTTGGATGTCAAGTTTGAAGTATCCTAAGAGTAAAATATGATTATATGAATAAAATAGCTAGTGGCATTAGTGATGATGTTCTGTACTTCCTGCTTGTCTTGACAATCTGGAGTACATTTCATGCATGAAGAAAATTTATTAAATAATTAAATGTGCTACAAGTACAAAGTCATATCAAGAATTAACAGTAGTATAGCTCTTGTGGGGAAATTGTGCACATCAACAAATCCTGTAGCATTTGAAAGATTTAAAATTTCATTAAGCGAGATAGCAAGAAAAAAATGATAAAACTATTGGATAACATTAATAGTTATAATAGACAAGATTGCTAAGAAGATAACATAATTTGTTTAGTTTAATTAATTGAATCAATGTCAATACATTCTGGGCCAACCTTTAGATGACCAATCTCTCTAAGCACATGATGAAGAGTATAGGCCTACATGCTATTGGGTGTAATAGCTTACAGGTTATACACATTCCTTAACCACTCTTACAATAATTCAAAATTATTAGTTAATATCCTTGGTAATTTAATGACAAGTTATTTTTCTAGGACTTTCATTGCTGTGTCCATAATGGAAGAGTTAAAGGTGTTTTATAACATTTTCAATATTTTCTTTCTTGACTTTTAGTGGGACAAATCATGCCATCATGTAATGAGTACAGGACACAAGCACTGTAGACTACAAGCACATCTCTACAAAATAAAAATTGTCCAAAATGGTCAATGTCCATGTCAAGAGAGTACCCAGAACACATTCTGCACTCTTTGGTAACTTGAGAACTAAAACTTGGCCCAAGACACAGAACTGGAAATGGAGTGAGGGGTAACTGAGAACGTCCTGGTTGCGTTTGAATTAATTTTGGCGGCCCTCCTGCATCTAAGACTTCTGAGCATAGGAACTGATCACAAAAGAGAAAACTTGAGCAAATTCTGGGGGTTTTAATTTTGGGTGTAAATCAATGTTCGCAGAATTCAGTATTATTTTCTAGATGTATTTAGAACATCATCATTACAAAATCATGATAACTTCATGAGTCAATGCCTGAGAGGTTCCTAGTTTTCTCAGTGTTAATACTTGAGACAAGATTACTATTTAACATCATATAGCTTACGTCACTGGTTCTCAATGTGGGCCATATGACCCCAAGAGAACCATAAGTAAGAAGTCTTGAAGAAAGTCAACAAGCTTTTTTCATTTGTTTTAAGGGCTCCATCCAATCAAAGGGAGAATGAGCTATAGAGGAACAATTTTTCAAAAAGGGGACTACAGGCCAAATAATCTGTACAATAAATGATCTATCTGATCCATGATATTCACTGCTTGGGTAGTGTCAAGTCCATAATCTGTATGATTCCTGCGGCTATTAGCAAGTGAAAGGTTGATACTGCTAGACATTTAAGTAAGCTGTAATTTTTCATTAGCTTTCTCATTGCAAGAGGCAATAAAATGTAAATAATGATAAATATAGAACTGAGCAATGAGTTAAAATAAATAGAGGTGTAGAGAAATAAAATGACATAAAGAAATTGTATTACTGAAACTACTACAGTTAAATCCTATTACAACAACTTGGTCCAGGCGTTTGAAATATAGTATAATTTGATTTAAAAAATTTAAATGTACTATATACAGTACAAATAATACAGATTTAAATATATTTGGTGATTGTGATAAGTGTTATTAAATAAGGAATTGTTTTATAAAAGGATGTGCTATAGTGTGATTCTACTGTATTAAGCTAATGTCAAATAAGTGAAACTAACTGGAATGTTCTAGTCAAATAAATGAAACTACCTGGAATGTTCCAGTCAAATAAATTAAACTACCTGGAATGTTTCGACAGAATCTCTGCCCAGCCACAACATGACGAGCGATTCTTCTCTGGATGTGGTGCCAATGTTCAATTTGGTCTTGTGACATTTTCCTCTGTGGTAACAATCATGAAACATTGTTAAGACACAAAATATTACTGCAAATTTAACTTCAGAGATGATGTAGTATGATTATTATAATACAATTTCAGCGTAGATACTGATGAACATGAATTTAGCTTTTGTGGGTTATCATAGCTCTCCCCAGTGTCATGTTCATAGTGGCTTTTATTAATTTTTGTTGCCTGCCTTCCAAATTATGGAATTATGTCATATTTTTATTACAACACATGTCTTATCATTAAATGTGCTACTTTTTCCCATTAGATGTAATAAACAATAGTTTAACTGATTAACTGTAAGCTATGTAGTGAATGATTCAGTTACTATATAGTAATAAGTATAAATAACTAAAATTTCCGAGGATGACCGACAGGGTGAAGAGTGCAGCGATGACAGAACAAAGAGGCAATAAATGCTGTATTAGGTGATACTGTTGCTATTATGGCATGTGCTGACTATATAATTGAGCAACTAATGTGGAAAATAAATAACAATAAACAAAGGAACATTGATTGATTAAATAGTTTTGTGTTCTTGTTTTCCATTTGTATTTGTTTCTTGAAACAGATCCCTATTGGACTGTAACACAGGAAAAATCCTTGTTATTTTGTTTATTATTATTTATTTTTACATTAGTCTTTCTATTTGATATTTAGTATAGGCTATTACAGTAACAGTATTACTTAATATAGTAGCGGGTATTTATTGCTTTTCAGTCTAAGATAAGGTCAACAATCATAATATAAAATTCAGGTCTCTAAGCTGCATTGTCATCCTCTCATATGTCGTGCCTGAAAAGCACTATTATAATATCACTGTGATTTCTTGTGTTCTCAATTATACGCTATTTATGTATGTATTCTGTAATATGTATAATATTATTATACATAATATTATAATAATATTTTTACATATTATGTACATATGTAAAAATTCTTCCTGTTGTAGTGACAGCTATGACAAAGCTGCCTTTATTTCAACATTCAAAAAGTCTCCCTGCACTCCTTAACAGGAAAAAAATGCAGAAATGAAACTTAAAAATGTATGCACATATTTTACCATATTAAGTATTTGCTGTAATGCAGGCACTAAAGTGGCTGGAATTACAAGATTTTTTCCGTGTGTGCATACTACGTAACTCAATGAATATGATTCAGAAAGTCAAAACAAGTGATGTACGCAGGGGATGGGAAGAGTCATTAAAGAGAGCTAAAGTGTGGGCCTCACTTTGAAAAATCATACTCAGAGTACATAAATGTTGATTTAGAAAACTAAACTAAAATTTGAGCATGTTCATGAATATTGCAGCACTATTATCATATCATATACCTATAGACAGCTAACAGAGAGAGAGCGACAGAAAAGAACAAGAAGTTATACATCACATTCTTCAACCAAGAAAAGGATTTCGAAAGAGTAGACAGACAACAACTATGGAAAACACTATCAATATACGGAGTACCAGAACATTTAATCAATATACACGAGGGCATTTATGCTAATAGCCAATGTGAAGTAAGAACATATGCAGGAGTATCCAATAAGTTCCAAATTTAAACAGGAGTTTGCCAGGAGTCCTATCCCCCCTACTTTTTATAACTTATTCGACCAAATCTCTAAAAAAACAAGTACCAAAGAAGAAGATACCATAAAAGGCAAATTGATTGAACTACTCTTTGCAGACTACCAAGTATTAATAGTGACATCAGAAGAAAAATTGCAAAAACATATGAACAGACTCCACACAAGATGCCAAAAATTCAACATTAATATTGAAAAGACTGAAATAATGCCAATAGCAAAGAAAGAAATATCACTATATCCATCGATAATAAACACATTAAACAGGTAAATGAGTTCACCTACCTAGGCAGCATTATATCAAGTGAGAGAACCAATAAAGAGATAAAAAAATAGATGCAACAAAACATACCAGATCCTAGGACAGATGACATACCCGGTATATTTTCTAGAACAAAAATGTAAACATAGACACTAAAGTTGCATTATACAAGACTATTATTATTCCATCACTGTGGTGCCAGTGCCAAACCTGGAAAATGACAGCGCAAGACAAAAGAAAAATAGTGACAGCAGAAATGACGTCTACGAAGAATACTCGGAGTGTCATTAAGAGATTAAATTAGAAACGATCAGACAGATAACCAAAAACATACCAGTATTGGATCACATCAAAAGACAACAGATCAAGTGGTTTCACACACTTCCAGACTACCAACAGATAGCATGCCACAAATGGCCATGGCACATAGACATAACGGCTATAAAGCCAAGGCAGACCATGTAAAAGATGAATCACAGAAATCATAGAAGCCACAGGAACAAGCTTAAAACAGCACACAAGAAGGCCATCTCCAAAGAACTCTTCCACCCCTGATGCCGCAATGCAAACAAGGGACACAGCGTATAGATAGATAGAGATAGATATTTCTATAAGTTTGTTTATTTGCTGCTGAATGATTATATTTGTCTTATGTTTTATATAATTGAATTTTACAGAAGTCGATATCACTTATATTCAAAAAGCCTAAATCCTTCTTTCTGTACATATTATGTCTAATCTGACATCCATGTAAAAGAATACTTTTTTGTACCATGTAAAAAGAGTACTAGCAAGCTGTATAAATTGATATTCCCAGCAATACTGATCTTACTTTTCCAAATCATACTCAGTCTTGCCATGGCAGCTATCTATAGTGATAACTGGACATATACCAGTACACCTTACAGTATCAAAGTGAGCCATATTTATGTCTCTTATTAAATTAATTACAGATAGAGAACAGCTCTGTTGATCCAGCAGCACCACTCATCCCCTAGTTCTAACTGTGTTATTACCTTTCCTATCAAGACGGCAGGAAAAGAAGGATAATGCTATCTGGGCACCACATTTTCAACATTTCACCCGGGACATTGTGCTATGGAGAAGTTATAAATCCATCCCTAGTCATTATTGATTTTGGAAGTATCTTTGTTCCTCTTGCTACCCACATCCACCATTTTAATGAATCATAGTTTATTTTATACCCCTTTCTATAGCAAAATAAAAATCATATCATCTGAAAACATGAAAAAGTGCCAGTACTAACTTCATGAAATAATTTGCAATGTAATTTTTTTAATGTTCATGCATGATAAAGACCTTACTGTAAAGATGCCCTCTTGACCTCTGGAAGCAAGCAATTGTTTATACTATTGCCCATAACGTTTTGCTAATCTTCCACTATTAGCTTTACTACAGAATTAATCATGCCACATAAGAGCATTGGCCATGGATAAATTCTCTCCAATCTGCCCTGACCTTAGAATAACTCCAGGCCTTTCCATGTGATGTCAATATCACTGAAAACTTTCATTTCATCTCTTTTTTAAAAGTTGTTCTAGATCTTCCATATCATCTCTTTCCTTGTGGATTCCAAACTCTTTACAATATTTTACTCTTTACAACTTGGAATACTCTAAACTGAGGTAGGGTTATGAACTTGGAGTTGATTAGTCTGGAACTCAGATTTACAATATTTTACTCTTTACATCTTGCAATACTCTGTGCTGCATATTTCTGTCACAATTCACATTATGTTATAATTGATATAATTATCAGCATAACATCCCATCCCTGGTCACTTCTTTCGACATGAATGAAGAATTGTAATTTTGTAGGCGTATTTAACTCTAAAAATACTATTTTTAGAACAAGCCGGCTGGTTACTGTAGAACATGTTATATTATGTGAAATTGAATGAGGTTGATACATCTATAAGGCATAGATACTTTTTAAAAAATAGTACATTTTCTAGGAGCATAAATTGTTTTTAATAGCACCATTGAGATTTGAAAGTTGCCTGCCAAAATTCTCTGCGATTTAACAGATAGTTTCCGAGAAATTAGCAGTAATCACAGCAAAAGGTACAGTAGTACTATTATTTTCTCCAGTGTTCAAAGTCTGGGCCAAAGTGCCACACAAGTGAGACTGCAGAATAGCTGATATTAACCTATACCAGAGCGACATATACTGGCTTCCTAAATATGTAGACCATGGTACAATTACATATTGAGCAGGATTTTATTAGACCACAAATAGTTCCCAGATCTAATTAGCCTGAAGAAATTAGTGCCAGCATAATTCTTGGAAAGTAAAAACATCTGCATGATGCTGACACCACTATAGCATGTCAATGGTCAAGGAAAGGATAAACATAACACCATATTCTCAAGGCCTGTTTATTTAAATGAATCTATGCTAGGATAGAGAGCTATATAGTTATGTGTTCTGAGCAATTGTGTTGGTTTATGATAGGTGTGATGTTTTATTGAGTGGATAGAGTACATATGAGAAAACCTGTGTACACTCAAGTTGATCATCTATTGACATTTTGCATCATGATATTCTGCTTACTTTGTCTCAGAGAGGTATTGCAATTCTATTAGCATGAACCTGAAAGTAAACATATTATGTATATTATAGTACTGAGGTTCTCATTGTGGATCATATACCCCTCCATCCTCAGATAAGCAACATCAATTTGTGGGGTGCCACAAAGAATAAAAATGTAAAAATGTGGTCATAGACCCTGTAAGCTGATCAAATGACAGGTAATTAATTAGATGATAAATATATATTATCAAGTCTCAAAGAAAGTTTATAGCAAATTTTTAGTCCTAGGGTAGCCACAAAATAATATTTGTTCTGAAGGGGAGCAAAAAGAGAAAAAAAAAGGTTGAGAACCACTAACATATACTATTATATTTACTGATACACATTAACATAAGAGACAACTGGTTACAACAGAGATAAGATGCCTGAGTAAAGCCACAGGAGTGACCAGAAGACACAGAATTAGAAATGATGTCATAAGAGAAAGAGCTGGTGTCATATCAATTCTACAATACATACAAAACCAACAGATACAATGGTTTGGTCATCTGGAAAGAATGCTGTGTGATTCATTAGTTTATAAAGCATATATGAATAGAGGAGAAGCAGAAAGAAGAGCCAAGGGTAGACCTAGAGTATGCTGGATCGACAAAATCAAAGAGACATTACACGAATACCAAATAACATTATCTGAAGCTGCCAGAACAGCAAGAACAAGAACAATGTATCTCCCTCGACACCCGTAAAGGGTAAAAGAGGAAGGAAAGAAGAAGAAGACACACATTTGTAATGTAATAAAAAACACTTACATTGACATATTCTGGTTCATTTGTCATGTATGTCTTCTGTAAACTGTCAAAGGCATCCAGTACATCCCTGATAATTTTGTGTCTTTCTGATGTCATTCCTACAAATCTCTCAGGAGGTTGAAATCCATGCCAATACTTGTGTGAAATCTCTGGTGTAAATTCATCTGGGGACATCATTGAAACAATAGCTCTAGTGTCATCATTTTCACTATCCTGATGGCAACACCCATAGGATTCACATGAGTTGTCAATTCCCAGAAAAATTCTGTTTATCTCATGAAGATGGGTGGAGTCTCGTACAAGGGAACTATTGAAGCTATCATCAAAGACTTCAATCTGACTCCCACTTTGGTTGTTTGATATAGCATGGCCATGCTGTGATGATATGTAATGGCCAGTCTGGTTGTTGTTATTATTACTGTTCGTGTAAATTCTACCCAACTCGTGTCTATCATTGTTACTAGTATTTGAACCTGGAGAAGTAGGACTTTGGTAAAGTTTTGTGTGCACCTGAGGTGCACTTTGGCTAATAGGACTATTGCTTTGGTATTGACTGGATGAGCTAATGTTATGGTAGCTTCTTGCAGAATTTGGAGGCGTCTGTCTGTTGTAATGACCAAGTTCATCAAGCTGCTGCTGATCATTGCTTATAATAAAACCACTTGCTGGATGTCTACTATTTACAATGATATCCTGATCAGAAACATTCCTATGATCCTTTGATATAGTCTGCTCGTTGATAAACCGCTGTGTTAGCTGTTGCTCAGCATTGACTGTGTTGAGAAGCTCCTCAATTTCTTCAGAGGATAGCTGGATAGGTCTTCCTGCTTGGATTGCATCTCTGTGTTGTTGAAGTATAGCTGCGATTGGACTTCTAATCCCTGAGATCTTGTGCTGTGCATTAATAACATTTTGTGAAGAACTAGGAAATGAAACTGGTAATGGAGTAATTGTGTGAGGACCATTGGGTGAAATAGCAGTAACATTTGTTTCGGTTTCATCTACTGCACTATGTAGTCTTCTAGGACTTGAAGAATCTGAAGCAAGGGGAGTGTGACCATCCATTGAGGACACATCTGTGATATCTGAGGAAAACTGTTGGTGTGCATTATTGACTTGATTGAAGATATTTCTAGGTACTTCAGAAATAATTTGTATCTGAGGGTTTGAAGCTAAACTATGTAAATGATGGGAGGTTCTAATGACACCCTGATTTGTGATTACTAGATGACTTCTATTTGAAGATAATGCATCACTTATTTTTATATCCTGGTCCAGATCTGACTCATTCTGAGCTGGCCTGTGCTCTAAGCTTTCCTGCTCAAGCCCCTGATTTTGGGCAAAGTTAATGGTCTGTTGTGCTTGGTTCAAATTTTGAATTATGATAGCATCTTGATGGTTATGTGGAGTGTAGAGTACACTCTGTGAAGACATGTTGATAGCTACAATCTGAGAATTGATATTAGGATCTAAGTGAGAAATGGACAAGAGTGTTGTGCCATCAGTTATTGGTGAACTGGCTGCTCGTTGATCACTCAAACTATAAACTGAGGTAGGGTTATGAACTTGAAGTTGATAAGTCTGGAACTCAGATTTGCACATTGCTTCAAGATTACGCATGTCTTCAAGAACTACTCCCTCTGTGAAATCACTTTCAGGTCCATCTTGAAATGAGACATTTTCTACTTTTATAGCTCTGTTAACTGGGAGGTTGTGGTCATGAGGAAATTCCATATCAGATATTGCTTCCATCTTTGAATTGTGCACCTGGTATGCCACAACCTGGTGCCTCTGCTGAGAACTATTTTGAATAGGATCTATCACTTTGATATGTTGCAGTTGTGGATGATGATGCTGAACAAGGTTTTGTTGCTGCTCTTGCTGGTGTTGAATTTGTCTATTCAACATTTCTAATGTAGGGCTTGAGTGTCTAATATGATGGTTGACTTTGCCTTCTTCAAGCACACTGTTACTTCTAACTGAATGTGAGGGCATACTGTGACCAACATGTTCTAGGTTATTCATCTCTACTTTCTGATCCCAGTCTTCAACTGTCATGCAGTCATGAAGAAGACTACCAAGACTGTATGACCCAGGCTGTTGTGGATGTTGCTGTTGATGAGGGTGCAGCATTTGGCTATTTATTTGTTGATGGTCTGTATGAAGTTGGGCCGAGGACATTGCATGCTGGGTTGAGGACATTGCATGCTGGGCTGAGGACATTGACTGCTGGACTGAAGACATTGCATGCTGGGCTGAAGACATTGGATCAAAGACGTCATTGGATGTCGATGCATCATCCTGTTCATACTCACTGGACATTGATGACCTGTTTGATCCTGACAAATGTTTTTCATATGATCCTTTCATCTCTGATTTTATTCGATTACCTTTTGATGGTTTCCGGTAAGTCAGCTCACCTTTTTTAGGTCGACCCATCTTGATTGCTGGAATATATAATTAAAACAAATATAAAGAGATTAATGAAAATAAATAAAATATTATTAAGCAAGCAAGGACAATGACAACAAATGGAAAAATAATAGACAAAATCATCCATCATCAAAAGCTCCATAAAAATGGAATAAATTTCAACTCAACCATGAAGCCAAAAATACCATGCATCTATAGGTTTGGAAAAAAAGGAACAAACAATCATTTTTAAATTGAGAACAGGCTATTACGGATTCAAAGAATACTTGTATGGGGAGTGTGGAGTTGGTGACACTAATATGCACCATTGTGGACAAACTTCAGAGAACGCAGAACATATTTTAAAGAATTTCCCACTGTATGACACCACAAAAAGAAAGCTATGGCCATGTGAAACAGCTCTGATAGACAAGCTCTATGGCCCTGTTGCAGGGCTGGTGACCACAGTGCAGTTCAATGATGAAATCTATATTAGCGTCTGATTTCAGCTGGAGAACCAGGAAGAAAACAAAATCATGGCAAATAGATCAAATTAAACCATGAAGATACATAGATACAATAAACACATATCAAATTATGACGTGATATAATTAAGGAGTTAGTGAAGTAGAGTTGATAGTGAGATCTCTCACAAGTCCAACTCATTGAGTAGGTGGTCTGAACACCGGGCATCCATTTTATACTGCTGATGTGATTGGATGTATTAGTGTGTCATGTGACGTATTCCTTCTAGAACGTTGTCTTCCCAATAAACTCTCTGAACCTCTCTCTGTCTTGGGCGATGTGGCTTGCATTTTCTAGCGATGTATTCATGTTATCTTTAATGTCGTCAGTCCATCGTCTTCTTGGTCTGCCCCTTCTCATCTTCCCAGGTAATCTTCCCTCCATTATTTGTCTTTCTAAACAGTTATGTCTCTTTATATGACCAAACAGGCGTAGTTTTCTTTTTGTTATTGTGTTTAGTAACCAACACTCTGGAATATTCAGTGTGTTATAATATCTGAGTTTCTGATTTTATCCTTCCATGATATTCTAAGTATCTTCCTGTAGCATTTTAGCTCGAAGGCGTTGATCCTCTTTGCCGCTGTTTTACTTAGAGTCCATGTTTCACAGCCGTATGTTGCAACCGGAAAAATATAAGTTCATAACATTAGCACTTTCGTTTCTATTTTGTTGTTTTTCCATATGTTTTTCAGCCGTGTTATTTTGCACATGGAAAATTATATTATTAGTAGTGCATCCAAATTCAACAGCAATAGGTAAATACTAATGTCCTGTGCAGTATACACTTTAATTATTATTATTAATTGATGGACATGACTAAAATAAAAAGTGACAATGTAAAAAGACAAAAAATGAAAATAATTAGATAGCGAGACTTTCTCGTAGTCCATGACACATAGCATGTGTTATCATGCTTATTTACTGTCTTCTGTGCTGCACAATCATTTCTGATACCAATGTTCCCCCATGCCAAAAAAGCTAAGCTTGCTTTTGTCTTATTTTTTGGTCTTTCTCTACAACTCTTGATCTTCAACTTGCCTGTTGTCACTATTTGCTCCATCTTTCCTCTTCTCTTTATGTAACCAAGAAATGTGGACTTCTTTTTCTAATGTGAGTAAGCAGCTCTCTATTTATATTAACTTATTTTAAGATTCTTAATTTCAATTTTTATTTCCTATGGTGATTCTATAAAATTCTATATGGTGTTTCTACATAATTTTATTACTTTTCTGCTGATACTCCAAGGCTCACTTCCACACATTATAATTAGTTACTAAGTGATTAAATAAAGAATAAAGAAGCACATGAGATGTGAATATTGAACAGAAAGTGGAGACCAATGTACATAATTTCCACCTTTTTATCTGATCTGTCCACATTTTATTTTTATTGCAGAAAGTCTCAACAAAATTCAATAAAAAGCTCAAAATCTGGAGTGGATTAGCATCATTGTATTTTAGTTTCCTCATATGTACTCCATCCCTCTTAAAAAACTCTCCATGCTATCTGCCGAGAGTACCACACAAAGCATGTAACTCTGTAGCTTCAAGAAATAATCCCAGGAATCTCCAAATTCACTTTTTAAACAAAACATCATGAGCCACATTCGAACCCACAACCTCTTGAGCACAAAGCAAATAACTTCACCACTTTGCTATGGAGATCCACTCAGTAACAAAATTACTTAGCATAATAGTCAGTAGCTATACATAGTCTGTGACTTATCCATCACCATTTCCAATCTAGGATTTCTAGGAGTTTATTTATAATAAAATGGCTGCTAAGTTACTACCAATAAACTGAGAAAATCAATTCTGGCAAGTTAGATGGGATACATTTGTTTTATCAGGAACGAAAATACATGACTATTTGCACAGTGTGGGGGGGAAATCAACAGATGTTTGTCATTGATCTGACAGCGTCATGGGTACTCACAAACACACACACACACACTAAACATTTCCAACTGCCCAGATTAGAGGCATAATTACATGTCATGCATGTTGTATGGAATGAAGGACAATATCAGGCAGTATATGATGACCAGAAACTAGGATGGGAAAAAAAGCAGCTGATTAATAATGTTACATAGTAAATCTAACAGAATAAAGTAATAATTGTACGGATATGTATGAGTAGCAAGTCATTTCTTGTTTGATATAGAAAACAAGAGTATGTGTATCTGAGTCTGTGTCAGTGTGGTACAGAGAGCATATGTGATAGTAAAGGAACTAAGTTTGAAACCCACCTCGGGCAATTGTGCATCTGGACCTATCAGAAAGCAAAAGTACACTACTAAACATAAATACTGCCAAGAAAATCACTACAGCCAAACATTTCTGGGTTGATGGCTACATCCTGTAAAGGATTTTCTACCAAGTATGTGATGTTCGTTATTATAGAATTTCAATTTATGTGGATTTTGTTATCATTAAACAATATATCCTTTTATGTTTTTACTGTTTGTCATCAATGTAGTTCTCATTTTATGTTCTCTAATATCATACAAGAAATGTCTTCTTTCTCATACAAAAGATATTTATGATACTTCTCTTATAAACAAAAGAACATAAGTTTACATTCTGGTCTCTTTTTATCAGCTCCAGATATCAGTTTATGTTCTAGTTTACTAACACAAGATATCAGTTTATGTTCTAGTTTACTAACACAAGATATCAGTTTATGTTCTAATTTACTAACACAAGATATCAGTTTATGTTCTAGTTTACTAACACAAGATATCAGTTTATGTTCTAGTTTACTAACACAAGATATCAGTTTATGTTCTAATTTACTAACACAAGATATCAGTTTATGTTCTAGTTTACTAACACAAGATATCAGTTTATGTTCTAATTTACTAACACAAGATATCAGTTTATGTTCTAGTTTACTAACACAAGATATCAGTTTATGTTCTAGTTTACTAACACAAGATATCAGTTTATGTTCTAGTTTACTAACACAAGATATCAGTTTATGTTCTAGTTTACTAACACAAGATATCAGTTTATGTTCTAGTTTACTAACACAAGATATCAGTTTATGTTCTAATTTACTAACACAAGATATCAGTTTATGTTCTAATTTACTAACACAAGATATCAGTTTATGTTCTAATTTACTAACACAAGATATCAGTTTATGTTCTAGTTTACTAACACAAGATATCAGTTTATGTTCTAGTTTACTAACACAAGATATCAGTTTATGTTCTAGTTTACTAACACAAGATATCAGTTTACTTTCTCTATTTTATGATACATTTTGTCAAAAATGACAATGAATCTCACCTTCTCGAGACATTCCCTCAAATAAACACTTCTGATACCGACAAAAGCGACAGTTGTTTCGCATGCGTGGGTTTATTGAACAGTGTGCACTTCCTTTACATGTATATGTTCTATTCTCCTTTAAACCCCTTCGGAAGAATTTCTGTTGAATACAAAATGTATATAATTTGTTAATATATACATATCATATATATATATATATATATATAAAACAAAACTAGTTTATATATGTTTATATATGATAAATACTCGCGTGCGTACATGGGTGGGTGTGTGTATTGTCTCTCTTTCTCTATTCCTTAATAAAAAAATATATGACAGTTCATCTAATTAACTTTATTTGTGCTCATATTTGGTCCTCTATCTATGCACCTATCTACAAATTTGTATGTAAACATGATCCACATCTTGCTTTATTCTGTTTTTCTTTGTCTCCAATTGAAGATAGGCCTTGTCATTGTTTGCTATATGGCACTACCGGTATATTTCATATTCTACCCCTATTTATTACTGTGAGTACTGGAAAGTAAGTCACTGGAGAGTACACTGAATGCATTTCAAAATAATATAGTTGTGAATGCTGAAAAATAAGACACTAGAGAATAAAATGAATGCTTTTCAAAAGGCATGTTTGAGATACCAGCATTTTGAATTGTGGCTGTAAAGTATTAAAGATGAATGAGTCAATAAGAGATGCCACCAAATACCAAACAATAATGATGTGATAGCCTTTTGTGCTTTTTACAGTAGGTCAAGAAGCAGGCCAGTGTAAAATTTGAAATAGATTATGAGGCCCTCAAAGTGGCTAAATTGTCAAGTCATATAGTCTCTACATTGTATACATGACTGCTTGCCTGGGAAAGTTTTATGGTGAAAATACATTGCCCATGTGCACTAACTTGTCTTGGGTCTTTTGATTAGTTCCAAGGGAAAGGCAATGCCAATTTGCTTGAATACAAGCTGAACTGTAATAGGTGCCAGATGTTTAATACACTGTCAACTGCTTTAGGGTCTCCTCTCCAGATTTTCTGTAGGGGATTACTCCCTATGAACTACCTTGCTAACCTAATAGATAGTGGGTATTGTCTGTAGGGATTGACTTCCTTATCCAAAGGCACTCTCACATCAACCTGCAAGGCAGCGTGTGAATAAGTAAAAGAATACAGAACAACAGTATATCTCTAACGTAAGAATTCATTCTAATGTGTCAATAAGAGATGACACCATATAACAATATATCTCACTATCACAAGAAAGAGAATATGGTCATATATTGAGCATGTTCTTAGAATGACCAGTAGTAAACTTCCACTCCAAATAGTTAAGTGGATACCAGTAGGAAATAAGATGAGAAAGATCAAAATAAACTACAAAAAAGTATTGTAGTATTGATTCACCATGGTTTGTCCTATGCACTGAATCTGGAAATGAAAGAATTTAAATGACTAAACTGTGCTATTTTTAAGGAACATACCACCACATTAGACAATATGTAGACATTGAGTAGACCTATAGCAGACAGAATAGAGCAGCTCACCTTGCAGCCTTCACATGTTGTAACTCCAAAGTGCACACCATTGGCGATGTCACCACATACTTTACACAACAACTGTCCTTCAGCTGGTTCCACAGCTTCTGGCTTTTCTATACAGAAAATACATATCATAATTGTTTTATGGTGTTTGTTTTGACAAGAATGATGTATTTCAAACACCTTTTATAAAAATGATTTATTAAATGTGTTAGACTTCTTATAAAAGTAAAGAAGTGTAGCCCATAGATACAACCCCCCCCTTTCCCTGGGTGTTGAGCAGTTCAAACTCCTCTCTAGGAGAATACAATACTATTTCCAGCAGTGAAAATTGACATAAGTCCCCTCTTCCACACAAAAAACTGAAAATATAATTGATTCTACAAATGGAAAGTACCCCATCTTCCTTAGGAAAGTCATACCTACGGTGTCATGAAACCACCTCACATTCCTCTAGTAAAGTCATACCTGCAGTCATCAAACCACCTCACATTCCTCTAGGAAAGTCAAACCTACGGTCATTAAACCACTTCACATTCTCTAGAAAAGTTATAACTACTCTCATGAATCCAGTCCATCTTCCTCTAGAAAAGTCATAACTACGGTCATAAAACCACCTCCACCTTACTTTCCTCTAGAAAAATCATACACTGCGATTATGAAACCAGCCCACCTTCCTCTAGGAAAATCATACCCTACGGTCATGAAATACTAAATCTGAGTATCAGTGAAATTAATACAGAAAGAACAGTACCCGAAATAAGTCAAAGTGATGTTATCAAAACAAAATGGCGACGTGATCTCTAGAATATTCAGACATAGTTACAGCCTTACAGTGACAGAGACACACAACAATCAACAGAACTAAAATATTCTCTGACACGTCTTTATCAAATTCATACAAAATAAAAACTGTGTTAGTCTCAGATATGTTGTTCGTCCATCACAAGTGATGATGACCATTTGTTACATCCACTTTTGAAAATTCAATTTTAGTTATGCCCTTGATTATGAGTTCGTAGATGGCTAATGAGCCATATTCGAGCTGTAAATGTCCTTGGACAGTTTGGACATGGTTGGACGACTGTAGGCGGATCTTGGTCTATCCGTGACTTTCTAGCTGCTCTCCGTTGTTAAGCTGCTGCATTTCTCTTCTTTTCACAAGATGATGCGCTCTTTTTTATTTTAGAACGCCATGTAGATCTATTTTGTGGAAGTTCTTCCCATGTATCCTGGTCTATTTCAAAGGCTTTCAGTGAGTTCTTTAACGAGTCCTTGTAGCGCTTCCTTCGGCCAACTTGAGATCGTATACCCTTCTCTAGCTCACCATAGAGAAGTATCTTTGGCAGTCGATGGTCTGGCATACGCACCAAATGATCTGCCCAACGAATATCTGTGTCTGCATCAGGATCGTGTCAATGCTTGGGATCAAGGACAGTGGTATCTGGAATCTTGTCTTGCCATCTGATGTTCATAACTTTTCTGAGACAATTTGTATGAAAATGATATGTATGAAGTCTCAGATATAATAATAACATAAGTGACATGTCTATTCCGGACTCCTCTTGAGGAGACTGACAGTTCCAGTTCTGTTTCCTAACAACCAATCTTCTATGCACACAGACGATATTTTCGGACGGGATCGTATTTCAAAGCCAGCTCTTTCATGGAAAACATGGCTAAAAATTACCACTACTAATTTCGTTTATAGGTGGTGCTTCTCATAAGATTCAGTATAGAAAATGAAACATTTCTCTATGGCTTGATACAGTGGTGTAACTCATCAGGATACTTGCCAGTGCTGATTCAGATAACCCTATGGACAGGTGCCGAAATGAAAGCTCAAAAAAGAAATTAAGTCCGCAGATAAAGGGGGGAGGGGATATTGTAGTATTTAACAGTCCCCCGTTTTTTAAAGAAAATATAACATGACATTACCAATATTGTACTAAAACAAGTAAAAAAATGGTAACTTCCCTTTTCCCTGACTGGTTTTCTTACATAAAAATAACAAATTATGCAGAAACGAAGTGCTAAATTTTCTTGTTTTTTTAGGACAAAACCCCATCCCTCCTTTTTTTACCAAAAGTGTATCAACGGCCTTATGTTGAGGATTAACTTCATTGTACTCGGGTTTTCCCTTATTTACTTCATCCCTCTCAAGATAGTACTACTCAAATGATATATCTGGCTAGATTCTGCTTCTCAGTCATAAGAACTAAAAGTGCAACTTTCGCTTTAGACATTAATCTGGGGTATTTATTATCTCTAATATTTTATGGTAGTGTGTCCTGATATAACCTAATTGGACTTTGTTGTCCGCTGGTTGAAAGGGGCACGCGTCTCCAAAAGAGAGGCAAATTAATTAACTACCTACCTTTCGCTTCCAAATTACATTCATCGTACATGAAATATATAGGGGCCCGTGCCAGGTATAGAGCTGATACGTTATTGTCAACAAATCACGAATCACCAGGATATCCGCTGTGATGAACCTATCTGCAGATCTAAGATTGAAGTATTAGGAGGGAAACCATCCGCTCATCGTCAGACTAATCTTAAGTTTGTAATAGTCACAGCAAAGCCACATTCTGCAGTAGAAGATAATCCACTTTCTAATTAAGTCCAGAAATGTGCATTTCACAATGTTCAATCGTCTCACTTCCAAGAGGACGTCAAATGTAAAATCTGCAATACCTTGATCAGTGTGCTTGAAATGAGCTCAACTGGTTTAGAGGACTCATTTCATTGTATTCGAGTTTTCGAATATATATATATATATTCTGTACCTCTCATCAGTGCAGCAAGTCACTTGACGAGACTATCATTTATAATATAAGACTCCATAGTTCAAACAATAATCCTTAAGTATAATTGAAAAATAAAGTATCACATGTATTTCAAACTCGCAGTCTCTTGATCAGAATGCAAATGGATTGACCACTTCGCCGCGGAGATCCTTCAGACAGGGGAAAATAATACAAGTTCATACTTCATTAAAGATCGTAAACAGCATCAGTAGAGAAGTGTCACTAAATGACAGGTTCCAACAAACATGGGTCCGCAAATCAGCTGCAGCATGTCCAAAGTTTCATGTAATCAAATGCCCCCTCACATGTGATTATTATTGTTGCCTGTGTGTATCAGACAACGGATACTTATTTATTAATTTAAATATTAACTTTCTATCGTTAGGGTTTAGGAAAGTTTTAGGAGAGTTGTGTTTGACATAACTAACCCTAACCCTAGGAAATTTTTAGGAGAGTTGTGTCTGACATAGCTAACCTTAACCATAACAGAGGTTTAGGAGAGTTGTGTTTGACATAACTAACCCTAACCCTAGGAAAGTTTTAGGAGAGTTGTGTCTGACATAGCTAACCTTAACCATAGCAGATGTTTAGGAGAGTTGTGTTTGACATAACCAACCCTCATAAAATTAATATTTAAATGAATAAATAAGAAGCACCACATTTTTGCACTTTGTCTGATGAACATAGGCAAGGGAAATAATGAAATATAGGGTGGGTGTGGTGGCACATATTTATGTAATGAATCATCTTTTCCATATTGGAATTATGGGACTGGGATTGCTCCAGATTTAGCAGTAATATTTAGGTGTTCATGTCATTTTGTAGCAAGGGGTAGACAAAAAGATGCGCTAACCTCAGCAGCACAAAAGGAAAATGAATGAAATGAATGTCGTTTTTTAATTATGGCCAGATTTCTATCAAATGGTACTAAAGAAAAACAATGTGTTATTGAAGATAACACGTATGCCACATGAACTGAACGTGTTCCAATCGAGGCACAATAATTGCTGAATGGAGGCCAACAAGTAGATGTAATGTGACAACCAATCTATTCATATATAGGTCAGTCGTCACATCACATTTTTGTTTGAGGCTTATTTTTTCACCTAGTAAGCCAATGTGGTTGTCAGGGGTCTACAGTCATGGATCTTATAATGAATAAAACACATTTCTAACAGAGCAGTCACGCGTGACAAAATAATGAATCTATAATGAATAAATAATTAAATAATAAAAGTTATCTATCTATCTATGCGCTGTGACCCTTGTTTGCCTTGCGGCGCCAGATGTGGAAGAGTTCTCTGGAGATGATCTTCCTGTGTGCTGTTTGTAAGCTTGTTCCTATGGCTTCTTTGATTTCTGTGATCAATCACATGGTTTGCCTCTGACTTTATATCCGTTATGTCTATGTGTCATGGCCATCTGTGGCATGCTATGCTATCTGTTGGTAGTCTGAAAGCGTGTGAAAACCACTTGATCTGTTGTCTTTTGATGAGTTTCAATACTGGTAATGTTTTGGCTATCTTAGCTATCTTTGGCTAAGTTATATGTAGAGAAAAAAAGGGCGGTAATTTGTAGGGTTCAAACTCTACCATCTTATCTACTTTTGGTGTTACTAGTGTTGGTGCCAGTATTAAAAATTTATGATAATCATAATTATGTGTGTTCTGTGTACACGTTTGCCAACTCTTTTATCGTAACAACGATCCACAAGAGCAATGACATACCTTTCCTATACATTCCTGCACTGATGCACTTCTGAAATCGACAGTGCTGACATCTCACCCTTCCACCTTTGAGAACGTCACACTTCCCTCCGCACTGGCTGTTGAAACTAGGTCGGCCATCTTTGGTACATCGGATGAAGAAACTCTGATAATAAAAAATATAATTTAGCATCGGCCCTAATCATGATGTACGGTGAATTATCTCATTCTCCCAGACACAAACACCCTCACCCATCTACAAACATACTACAACCGTTTTTTGGACTCGTATGTATTGTCTATGGATGTAATGGATGACTGAAGAAATATTAGAATTGATGAGCACCAGAAGGAAAAATAAACACAAGATAGAGGAATATCAGAAAATACATAAGGAGATACGAGAGAAATGCAAAATAGCAAAAGAAAGCTGGCTGAACAAGAAATGCACAGAAATAGAATTGCATTACAACCAAGATACAACATTACTATATACGAAAATTGAGATGATAACAGGAAAGAGAACGCAAACAGTTACAGGGTGTCTAAAATCTAAGACAGGGCAGGTATTAATGGGAATAGATCACATAGTACAGAGATGGTCAGAATATATCAAAGAACTTTATGAGGACAATAGACCAGAAATAAACATACGAGTTAACGGCGAGGGTCCATCAATACTCGCAGCAGAAGTAAGGGAGGCACTAAGACACATGAAATATGGCAAATACCCAGGTCCAGACAATATCACATTAGAAGAATTAGCAGCTTTAGATGACTTTGGAGTTGAAATAATCACAAAATTGCTGAATGACATATATAACAGCGGAAACATACCCGATGACTTAATGAGGTCCATATTCATAACATTACCTAAGAAACCAGGGACCACCGAATGTGAAGAACATCGTAAAATCAGCCTCATGAGCCAAATAACCAAAATACTTATCAGAATCATCATGAAGAGAGTGAGAAACAAAATAAAATCAGAAATAAGTCCAGAACAATGTGGTTTTGTAGAAGGCAAAGGTACCAACAATGCTATTTATATATTGAGAACACTAATAGAGAGGTCTATAGAGGTAAAAACAGATCTGTACCTCTGTTTTATAGACTACACTAAAGCTTTTGACAAAGTTAAACATAGCGAAATTATACACATGCTTGAGAATCTGAACATTGACAGCAAGGATTTAAGAATAATCAAGAACATGTACTGGCAACAAACAGCAGCAATAAGAGTAGGAAATCAATTTGGCACTTTTCAAAAAATTAAACAAGGAGTCAGACAGGGATGCGTGATTTCACCAGAACTGTTCTTTTTATACAGTGAAAACATATTGCGTGCAATAGTAGATATCCCAGGAATATCAGTGGGAGGACATAACAAATAATTTGAGATATGCGGATGACACTGTTCTGATTGCAAAAAGTGAGGAAGACCTTCAAAACTTAATTAAAGTAGTAGTCACAGAAAGCAAAGAGGAAGGCTTCTTCCTAAATATCAAGAAAACAGAAGTAATGGTTATTTCAAAGAAAGGAAATAACACACCTTGCAAGATCATAGTGAATGATATAGTATTAAAACAGGTCCACCAATTCAAATATCTACTACAATTATTACAGCAGATGGAAGAAGTTCAACAGAAATAAGATGCAGAATAGAACAGGCAAAAACAACATTCAGAAAAATGAAAAATATACTGCGTACTATGACCTTGTCATTAGAGGTGAGAAAGAGAGTTATGCAGTGCTATATAACCCCTATACTAACATATGGGTGCGAGTCTTGGACAATAAACACACTAGAAAGTGGGAGATTTGAGGCAACAGAGATGTGGTTCTACAGAAGAATGCTGAGAAAACCATGGACTACCAGAAAAACTAATGTAGAGGTGTTAAATGCGAAACGGACCTTAATCAACAATATAAGAAAAAGGCAATCTTCTTTTTTTGGCCACTTCATGAGACAGGAAGGTTTAGAGAACATAATCACAACAGGCAAGATTGAAGGCTCAGAGACAGAGGGCGACAATGTGAGAAAATATTAGACAGTTTGACAACCTGGCACGGCAAAGAAACAACAACGACTTTGATACATAATACTGTAGACAGAGAGCTGTGGAGAGCCATGACCGCCTACGCCACCCGGCATGGCACCTGATGATGATGATGTATTGTCTTATACTTCGGAGGTTGTGATCGAACCACCACCTCCATTGTTTTATGGTCATAGATCTGCGGGGCCGCAGATAAATTTTCAGTAAACGGTAAAATTAGGTTCCATGTCAGAATACTGCAATAAGTCTTCATGTACGAAGCCACAGTAAATATTAGGTGGGGGGGGGGGCTATTCCCTTCCTTGCTGTCTTTATCTCCCCCAACTCATACGTCAGGTACCCAATTACAGCTGGGTAGACTGGATGAGCGGACTTGTCAGGCGAGAAATCACGACCTGGATTTTGTTGTTTGGACGTGGTTTCGAGCCTGGCACGCTGTAACGCTGTGATAGTAAACAACTAAGCTACCGCGCTCCTGACGTTGTCAGTAAAGAGGGGTTTTGTCATTAAAAGAAAGTCATTCACCCGTGTTAATAATCACCTATTTTTGAAAATAAATGTGTGGACATTTTTTGTGTTAAATCGTTAAAGAAGATGTTTTACCCGCCTTTACCCGGCTACATTTCTAGTACTAAAAGTCGTGTTCTGATATGCTGAGGTGGGAGGGGAGGAAGAGGGAGTTGAACGTCAATAATACCCCCCCTCCCCCCCCCCCCAATATACAGGATAGCAACTCTGAATTAATCACATTAGACTAACATCCAGGGTTGAAAAATGTGTAGGAGGGGCATTTTTATTTTCATTTAATCTCGCTACTCGTATAAATAAATTGACAAGCTTACTTAGTTACCGGGATTGGTGTGTGAGCCTCTGTGTTATATCGTAAAACATTTCCATTTTATAATCAATTTAAAATGTGTAACGCATGGCCGAGAGGTTAGAACGCTAGTCTCACACGAGTGAGTTCAAGACTTCGATCCCCGGTAAGGACTGGGTTTTTTTTTTTCCCCTGTCGGAGGGTAAATTAAAAAAACAAACTCACCCTGTACATGGCGCAGCGGCCTTTATCACACAGCTATTCAATTTCCCCCCCCCCCCCCCCCTGCATCGCCTGAACTTCTGAAATGCAGTATTGACAGTGTGTTGTTGTTTTTTTTTTTTTTTTTTTTTTTTTTTAAGAAAATAAATTAATGTAAAATAAATCTATTTTAAAAACTCCCCTCCCTTTTTGTTTCCCCCCAAAAAACTGCTTTTTATAATTTATTCAAAATAAAGATTCTCAAAAAATAAAATGATAAGTTTATTTTAAATCAACAAATCCCCCTCCCTATTCCTATTCCACTTATCAGTACAGTCGTATCTAAATACACATTGGTAGTATATCCTATTCAGGACGTTGCTAATAACCCAGAATTTTTTGGCTGTAGTGATTTTCTAGGCAATATAAATACGTTCAGTAGTTTGCCAATGCTCTATGAACGGCCCGGATGCAGAACGGTCGTATCTACAGCTGACAATGGACTTTCATATTTGCACAGATTCTTACAAAAATATCTGTCAACATTTCATATGATGCAGTATATATATTTTTATGAAGGGTGTGTTAATTTACTATTCAGTAATAGATGTCTATTGCATAGTGTATAAAAATAGCTCGTTGCACTGAGTCGAATAGGAGTTAATGTCTAGAATGCAATGTCATTCAAATACATTTTTACAATGAGTTGTTAGGAAATTACCAAAAAGGACTCTGAAGCTGACACATTAAGATGAAAGGGTCGAAGCACCTATGTTCAGGACTGTGCAGTAGATTTTCTCAGTATGATGCAAGTCTTCGAAAGCCCCCTCCCCCCACCTCCTAAAAGATTTTTCTTCGAAATGCCGCCTTTAAATGCATTTTTATTGATGCCGACTGATGTGCCGTATAGCACGACATGGCTCTAGCTATTTTACTTCTCTTAGTGAAAGAAATCGAGTTCAAGCAGTTGTATTTTATGTTTGATATGTATAGCTACATCAGAGTTTATCAACGTGGGTGGAAACGCCCACTGGAGGCTACGAGAGACTTCAGGGGGCGATGCAGATTGAATGAGGTTGCATGGGGGAAATATAGTTTCAAGGGAGCGATGTAGTGTCAAAGGGGACGATTGAACGTTAGAGAACACTGAACTAAATAAATTGTACAAATAAATGAGATCACTTATAAATTTTTATGCACAAGAGGTGCAATTCTGGTGATATTAATTGCGCTCTATTCGAAACATGGTCTCAACTAGACTTATTCGAACCAGTGGCAAGCGCTTCTGTTGGAACAATGTGGAAAAGATACTGTGTTTCAAAATTAAAACTGCAGAATTGCTTATAACTAGATGAGTCTACCCTCCCTGGAAATAAATACTTGCTTCTGGCATATACCCTATTCCTGCTTTGTTGAAGATGGTAAAATTCACTAAGGCATGTTTTTTAAATATAAACATATACAGCAGGAGAATCGTTATTTTTCAATGTTCAATAATTCTTTGGACTCTATGACTTGCCTCAGACAAACGTACTTGCGTGTGCAATAGATGGATGACTGTCCATGGTTGGTCACTACAGAGGTTTAACTATAGGCTATATCTAAAAAAAATAAAAGATGTGACCAATTTTGTGATAATTCACAGTATTATTCATCAACAGAGTCGTATGTCCAAACATTTCATCTTTTGTCTGCATGTCTCTTTAAATATTCGTATTTCTACTATTAATACAAATGAAATTCCATTCACTGAATACGTCACAAGTCAACTCGCATCTGTTCCATCTGTAATGTCTTGATAATGATGAAAACTATGTAAAACTTGATAGACACGGACGAAAGATACCATTTAAAAGGTGTTTGCATGCGAGTATTTTATCTCTATTTGAAAGTACGTTTGAGTTCTTGGAATCAATGAATTCTCCTATTCGTCAACAACTTGCGACAATTTAGCATGATAATGGATACCTAGCTGACCTTTTTTCAAAATTCAATGAACGCCAAGTGCAGCTGCAATGTCCTGAATTTAACTGTCAAGGTGAAATCAGTATTCACAGCAATTCAAAACTATCCTTATTTCGTCGAAATAGTTGACGTAAACTGTTGTACCGTGTAGCGCATGGTCGTATGGTACGAACGCCGTTCTCAGACTCTTTATGTCTCGGGTTCATTCCACGGTTGGGACAGGATTTTTTTTCTTTCGAAGGTACAATCAAATTCCTTCTGTACATGTCGCGGCGTCTACTATGGCAAAGCGGTTTTTATTTCCACATCCCATAGAAGCATCCCTGCACTCCTTCACATGAAAACATGCAGTAACGAAAATTTTTGTTTCGATCTCCATAAGTTACGAGAGGTTAATTCTCACTTCCAAAGTGCAATGAGGTGGGTCTCCGAAGTTTAATTTCATACCCAGTGGAATACAACTCTCAGAGGGGTGCATTACTTTGAGGGAATGTCTCCTACTTAAGTGGGGGTGCGTGAATTTTAGGTATTTTGTGGCCTTTTTACCTTTCTGCAACACGCAGAGTCGGAATCATAAGCTACAACTCCCCTGCCAAGCATCCTTTTCTTTCTAGTGTCCATAGCAACCTAACTCTGGCCTGTTGTCACTGGTATTGGTGAAGCTGCCAGCTATGCCTTCCCCACCATCCAAGGGGGGCTTTTAATTATATAGGTTTAATTCTGGGCTCTTCCAGAGAATTGTCACTCACGTCCTGCAGAGTTGCTTTTCGCCACACCCCATGTGCCACTTGTTCATAATCAGAACACCATGTACACATTGACAGTTAATAACATGTTCAGAGATGGAGCTCACCTGACTCCCAGTGTTATGTGAAATACTGTGTTCTCTGAGTGCTGTACCAAAAAAGGGAACATAATTGTACAGATAAAATATTTTGGGACATCCACAATAGGAAAGCATCACCATATTGATATTTCATGTACTGTGGGTTTTATGTTGCATAATGGTTTCTATCACTTCTTGTGATAAGTAAAAGATAAGTCACAATAGGACAAAATCATCCGCATGTGGAAGGTCTGAATGTCATGAATGACCAATAAGATCAGTTGCATGCAACAGCAGACCAATAGTAGATGACCGGCCTACATAGTGAAGTTTTCATCTTCAGGAAGCTTCGCAGTAGTCCATTTATACAACTACCCCGAGGTTTCTCTTTGTAAGAGATTTTTCTCTCAAAACATTGCATATTTCTGAAATTTAAGTCTTTTCAGTATGAAATAATGATGTGATAAAGTAATTCAATTGCACACAAAGGGCTCAAAAGGAATAGAGTACTGACTTAGCTATACTTGGATCTTTCAATATGTGCTCCGCCCCTAACAACCGCTGCACGTTGTCTGCGGATAGTACCACGTATTGCAAGTAAACCTACAGCTACAAGTCACAATTCCCAGGGATCTCCGAAAGAAAAATCCACTTTATAAACGGGACGCAACGAGCCGGTTTCAAACTCGCATCTTTCATTATACAAAAGGATACACGCGTTATATTGCTCGCAATATCATGGAATTGAAACAATAAAAACAAAAGCTTTATATTAAACACATAAAAATGTACGTGTTATTGTATAACAATTTGCAAGAGATCCATGAAAAGTTAAAGAAAGGTTTCATGATAATGATTTGTAGATTTAACCACGTAAATTATCGCTTACAAAACAGCAGAAGAGGAAATTCGCATAGACAATTCGGTAACTACATGACATAGAACCAAACTGGAGAAAAAAATTGATCAAATTCTAGCTAGACTATAACCGCAAACATTATATTATGCTCAATTATATATTGCGATACAATATAATAATCTACACAAGATGACGCCACATGGTAACAGCAAACCACATAGATTACACTATAATATAACGAAAATAGAGGTCAAGTGTTTCGTATATGGGCATTGCAAATCCAGTTTGAGATTTGTAGAGTTATGAGTGATGAACCGATAGCATTGCACCTCGGGCATAATTGTAGGTGCTCCGTATCCCCCCCCCCATGAAATATCGAAGAGTAAAGCATGCTAATTATTCATGTGGATCGCTGGTTGAGTACGTTCCTCATACTATCGTGTAGGTGCCAAAGTTGTACTAGTTCCACGTTTAATATACAATTCTTCTAATCTCATCCTTGATGTTACGTCAATTCCTGTGTCAGCATCAAGCAGATGATGTGAAGAAGTTTCAGTTTGTCCTTATTGGGTACAAGTATGTCTGCTTTCCCATTACCGCAGACGCCTGCATATCCAGATGAACTAATCCATGTGATGTCACGGAGGCTTGAAGTAGCTATAAATGTCATTCATTCACATCGACCATTTTGTATATTTCCTAGTACGGATGAGTCGGACATAATAATTGTCTTTGCAAATAAAGTTCCACTGAGCCAATTGAGGACGGCGATAACTGTCTCTTCCTCCATCTTCGTGCTCGATGTTGTTGTTCTTTATGTTTCATTGTGTTCAACAATGAATCTCCCACTCACTGTAGCAGTAAGATCACAGCCAAACTTCTCGCCATGACATATAGTTCTATCAGTGAGGTGAACACACTGACACCATCATCTCCGGAGTTATCTGCAATCAATTGAGAGATTTGGGGGTTTGCACTTTCCTCTTATGAGGCCCTAACTCTTAAATGCGGACACAGAAGAACACTGGCGTTTAAAAACAAATGCAATAGACGCGTGTTGGGCATGTGTTACCGATAACGTAAGGTCAATGTGTTTGTACATGAAGTAATTAATGAATTTGTGGCTCAAGACGAACCAGTTAATAATCGTGAAATTTCGCAAACTCCGGTGGTACGGGAGCGTGATAAAACATTCCTCAATGACAAAAGATGTTCATCAAGGTACGGTGGAGGCTACAGAAGAAGACATGGCTGGATAATATCAGGGAATGGACAGGGTGTGAATTTTTCAAACTCATTAGGATGGTTGAGGATTGAGATGCGTGGATATCCTTCTGCAGCAAATGCCTCAATATGATACCCTACGATCCTGACGGGTTGTGAGTTTTAGTATAATTATCTTAACCTTTACTAATGGCTATTATTGCATTGTGAAAGAGCGTCATATCAATCACACAATTCTACAACTGTAGGTAAGATTTGGACTGTTGTCATCTCTACAATTCTATATTCAGCCTGTGCCATACATGGCATAGTCACATGATTCGTGTGCTCTTTACATCGTGAATATTACTGTGCAGTAAATGTCGTTGGTCGGACGCGACAAGAACGTATGAAGTGATTGTCGTTGGTCGGCCGCGACAAGCCTGTATGAAGTGAATGTCGTTGTTCAGCCGTGAGAAGCATGTATGAAGTGAATGTCGTTGGTCGGCCGTGACAAGCATGTATGCAGTGAATGTCGTTGGTCGGCCGTGACAAGCATGTATGCAGTGAATGTCGTTGGTCGGCCGTGACAAGCATGTATGCAGTGAATGATGTTGGTCATCTGTGACAAGGACGTATGTTGTAGCGCGAGGTTTGCGAAAATGTAGTAATATGAGCTACAAAAAAGCCTATAGAAAAATGGGGTGTGTGTCCTCGGGGGAGGGGGTGCTGAACCCCCCCCTTCCCCACAAAATAAGAACATAATTTCAGTACTGGAATATAAAAAGTGGTTCCCACTCTACAACTATTTCTCACAGTCATATTTCTTATCAGACAGGTGGGGGTGGTAGTAAAGAAGAAATTGCACAGGTAAGTGTGCTACATTATTTGTTTTCTTGGTTATGTCCACCCCCCACATTATTAGCTGAATACATATGTATGGCCCTAACCAACATATATCTATATTTTTTTTTCAAAATTAAAATCTGTAGAGTAATGATATATATATAAAAGGGAGTTTTGTGAAAATCAACTTTAAATTCTAGAGTGTTAAAATATTTTTTCTTATGTAATAAGACAGTAGATGTTTATCTGGTAGAGAAAGTTGGTAGTTGCTGCTGATTCCATATGACTAATCGCACGAATACTAAGCAAATATAAATATGAATAACCGGAGACAGCAATGAAGATATGTAGCATATGGTACATAATCGTAAAATATATATGTCTAATGAATTGAATACTATATGGGGTGCAAAGGGAACGCATTGCTCTAGGCGGACCCAGGGTTAGCAGATAACCAAGATCCCAAATGTACCTCCACGCGGTGCATCCTGGAAACAGAAATACAGCAGCTCGAGCTGATTCTGGCCAAATCATTTGGGGATCGTGTCCGAGAATGTGGAGGTAGCAGATGGAAAGAGATTTGACTGCACAAGAGACAGGCAATATCTCCGACACCACCAGCATCACCACATATAACGACACTGTCGACATACAGTAAAGCAAGTCAGTCAGTCCGAACATTGGAGGGGCGGCCAATGTAAAATGCACGTAAAGATAGATTCATGGCGAGAGACAAATAGATTTCATACCGAGTACAATGAAACAATGAAATGGCAGAACAGCGCTAGAGGGCAGCGCGAACTGCAAATAGAAAGTGAAAAGTCCCTAGGAAAGGGGAACTACAAGCTCCGTCAGCTCGAGACGAGCTTCTAGTTACCTGTTTTCCTTACAGGCAGAGACCCAGACCCATCCATTGGCGTTTGGTAAAGCAAGAAGACCTAACCCAACTCTAATGTGGAGCCTTCCTAAACCGGAAATATGCTCGCGAAGAGAAAGGGTTCCGTACTCGATGCACTCAGGCACAAATGGGACAACGATTTAGCCCTGGCCCAACTCTACTGTCAGGTTTTCCTACACCGGAAATACACTTGAAGAGAGAAAGGGTTCAGTACCTGATGGGCTCAGGCGCTATTGGGACAAGGACGCTCAGCTCGAGAACGCCTTGCTCTCAAACGCGTGGTGTGAGACTCGAACTTGGACAAGGGGTACACGATGTCGGTGAACGACACCTCGGCTAAGAGGGCGAAAGAGCCAGGGTCCAACTCCTCTGTTGAGTTCTTCCCCTTAAGGAACCAGACTCACGGATGAGAAACGGTTCAGTACCCATTGGGCACAGGCACAGCACGTCCAATTACACGAGGCAAGTTCATAGACAGTGGAACACTTCGTTCGAGTCAGACGAGAGCAAAAAATCGTCTGGGCGAAGAGTCTCCACTACGCGTGCCTGGAGACAGATATAGAGGCTGTCACATGCTAAGGGTAGCCCACCCGAATTGTCAAGGCATGCCGAAATCGGATGTGCTAGGCCTACAAGGCGCATAACGGTGGCACAACGTAATCACGCTCCCGGCGGAAATCGCACGGATATCCGTGATGGTTACAATGGAGCGAACGAAAAACAAACAAACAATACTATATTTGTGTGTGTCATGTGACTTGTTCTTTCTAGAATGCAGTCCTCCTTATAAATCTCATGAAATCCCCGTGATCTCTGGCAAGTTGACCCGCATCCTCTAGCGACGTGTGCATACATTTCTGAATATTTCTTGTCCAACGAAAAATTTGTCGGCTTCTGCCTTTACTGCTTTCTAACACCCCCTCAAACAACACTCTTTCCATACCATAGTGACACACTCATAAGGAAATTATTGGCACAATACTCCTGTAGTTTGCCGTTGCTTTCAGGAGTTACATCCGATTATATATAACCATATGACACACAAACGTTCTCTTCGCCATCGTGGACGGGAAGTTTGATTATGAGGTGACATTACTACACTCCGGGCAAACCCATAGGCACTCAGTTTCCCTAAGTGTGTGTGTATATATATATATATATATATATATATATATATATATATATATATATATATATATATATATAGTAATAATCCTAATCCCTAAAACAATAATATGTTGAAGTATGAACTTATAACTATAACCAAACACACAAAGAGATCCGCACGTAACAGTTTAATGAAATGCAAATTCAGAAAAATAGTAAGAAGGAAGTCAAACCATGCCTCAGTAACTAAAAAGAAGGTACATCTTCTTACATAAAAGGATCCGCATTAGATATAAAACAGAAGCATATGAAGATCTGTGGATAATATAAACAACGCTATTTGATAACAGCAACTTTTGTTATCTCTAATGGCATGACTATACAATAATAATATGAACTTAGTGGTTTGTTGCTGGTACTTGTAACTGATAACACGAATATTACTATTGTAATAAGGGAACCTGTGTTATTGACCGTGTGATAAACTACTGTGATAGCAAGACGAATGTGATCACTTGTGTTACAACAGGTACACACAATTACATGCTCGACCTACATTTAAAAGGACAATCAATCATCATCATTAGGTAGAAGAAAAAAAACACAAAAGAAATAACATCAATACTTCTCGCAGTTCCGTGGATGCAATATAAAAAGTTCACTATCAGAACCACCATAAACAACACTTACACTATGAAAGAGCTGAATATTCTCCAGAATAAAACAATAATATATAACATTATTGATGAAATGTACCCCAGAGAAGAGTGGATACTTCTTCTTCTTCTGCGTTCGTTCTCAAACTCCTGCAGATTAGCAGGATGTAGCCCGGAGAACGTAATGCGTTGTGTCATGGTTTACAGCATTGCTGCGATATCTGCGCCTTTCGGCCTGACACATCCGACTTCAGCATGACTTTGGGTCGCTGACCCTATATGGGATGGGACAGCCAACTCCATCCCATAACCTCCTTAGTCGCCTTTTACGACATGTGTGGAAGGTAAACAGTGTTGCTATTCTTTGCTCCCCTTTCGGGCCCCGGCAACACACGGGCGGAGTGGATACTAGTATCTACTGACGAATTAGCAATCAAAGCAGCGAAAAACGGAGGTACTTGTGCACATAAAATATGCAGAAAAAGAAAACAATAAAATAAACAAAAAAATTATAATTAAAAACACAACAAGCTAATGTAAACAGGTGGTGTTTTTATGAAATCTCCGTCCTGGTAGCCCTTGAATGTGATAAACTCTCAAATCTAAAGGAATCAATGTGAGAGAGAAGTGAGTATCCAAAGAAGGGTAGTGCTACAGTGGCTACCATCCCAATGTGGCATACCTGGAAATGAAAAGGCAAATATGCCAGCAAATGATGGAGCAACACAGGAACAAATAGATCAAATCATCACCTACAATGAAAATAATACCCCCATGAAAGCTATTAGAAAAGACGACTACCCAAAAGACAACTATCACTATATCGACAGAGATGAGCAAGTTCAGTTATCATCGTCCGCATCAGGGCAGAACACAACACACTAAACAGAAACTTAAATAGACTAAGACTGGTTACATAACCTATGTGCTCATGTGGACAGACAGCATAGACTGCAGAACATATCATGCAAGACTGCATACACGTTAAACCAGTAGAGCACGGAGTAATGGTCCACAGAGAAAGACATCCACAGAATGCTGTATGGTAGCCTTTAGCAGCTTTCACAAACAGCAACATTTGTCAAGAAAACTAGACTATCTGTGTAAAAACGTTAAACTGCTAACGAGAACTGGAAGAAAAATATAAGGTAGTTTATCCTGGATATAATAGAGAAGTCATCAAAGCATATAGAAACGGTTTCCGACTTGCGCTAATCGTTTCGTTTCTGTAAGTGGCATGTTGAGGTGGTATTTAACATCTTGTGTCCACCTTCTTCTTGGTCTTCCTGTTTTTCGTCACCTTGGTTTCGTCCCCTACAATAGTCTTTTCTAGGCTGTAATATTGATTGATATGGTCAAATTATTGTAGTTTCCGAAGAAAACTATTTTTGTTCAGCTAGTTTTACATTGCTGAAGTTTTACATTGCTGTTAGATTAATTTCTATCGGGATGAACTTATAGGTATTTTTGGTGCATTGCATTCTTAGAACACTTCTGTAACATATTATTTCAAGAGTAGCTATTTTATTTTTCACTTTATTGACGTGTTGTCCAATATTCATACAGTGCTATTGGAAGTACGGAATTGGCGCCATCATGCAAGCAGCAAGAGTCATATGATGTACTTTCTTCATGCTTTTTTCTTTAACTGATAGCAACGATCATGAATCAGCAGATTCAGCCAAGAGAAGGTCCACTTGTATCCAGGGAACTTCAATCGATATATATTGTTTCAGTTTGTCCGGAAAAAAAATTAAAATGGCATCAGAAAGGAGGGGACGTGGGGGTATGAAAGAAAACGAACGTGGATGTGGAGAAGAAAACGAACAAAGAAGTTCAAAGAAGAACAAAGAAGACAATGTTTCATATGAAAAGAGAACTATTAAAGGAAATAAAAATGTAAAAAGAATATTTTGAACATGCTAAAAGACATGAAACCTTGTTGAAGACCTTACTTTATTGTAGAGTTGAGGGTGAGACGAGCATGCGATACTATTGCAACGGAGGACAAACAAGTGGGAGGGAATAATCGCGAGATAGGCAGGTTAGTCTAGCACAGTGCATTACCAAGGCAAAAGCCAGAGGATGTTGATCGTCTGATGCAGCCAACCTTCATTGAAGTGACGACACTTGATAATGATGCTGTAATGAAACTCCTGGTTATGTTTGTACGAGTATTTACAGCCAGCTGTTACTGTGACGTGACAAATTCCCTAGTTTACCCACCCTTGTATCTACATATCCGTGGTGAAGCCAAGAATGATTTACAAACTTGAGGTTTGGTATTACAAGCGAAGTTTTCACACGAGGCTTACATTAATTATACATAATAATATCATGGGATGTGAGCAGTTGTCTCTATTTCCATGCAGAGTTAATGATATTGTAGTCACGCCTGGTCCAAACACTATCAGTTTTTCTGTTGTAAATGTTTCATACCGAAACATCGTGCAATGAATGGGATTAGGGGGAGAGATAATAGTCACAGATATGCTATCAAGTTAAACTCTCAGCCAAACTGGTAACATATTCTAGTCTTAAAACTGTCAATGTCACAGACTTATTCACTGATAGTGTATTTATATAATCAATTTATATAAACTGATAACGTGTGTGTACTCTGTTAAAAAGTCAGAAGATGATAGACTCGATTCGATCCTTTTCCTTTCAGCTGACACTAATTCGTTTCGCAAAATAAGTCAAATGTTTATTCCCTGAGCCAGTTCACACCCTCAAAATATTTTATCTCAACTACGAAGGATGTCGAACCATCTGTTGCTGTGTCTCGTTGTTATTACGATTTGTTTATTAAAAAGTGATAATACGTTTATCTATTTCGGTTCATTTGTATACGAATCTAACATTTTTACATAAACCTACATGAACCTAGCAACTCATTTACCTACCCGTATAGACAGCTGCCAATGGGAAATTGTTCCAGAAGAATAAGGTACAAAATATAAAAAGCACACACATACTATAGATTTGTCCCAGTTGCACTGACAATAATCTACACATATGTTATAGAGTTGTCCCGGTTACAGTGACAATATTCTACACACATGCTATAGAATTGTCCCGGTTGCAGTAACAATAATCAAAACACTTACTATAGATTTGTCCCGATTTCAGTGCAAATAATCGACACACATACATGCTGTGATATTACAAAGAACAAAACGGAATAAATTGTTGATGGCAAACATGAAACTTACTTTGCATGGTAAGCAAACAAGAGCCCCGAAGTAGTGCCCACTAGCCTGTTCCCCACACACGTCACACTTCTGGCTACTATCCAGTTTGTTCTCATGTTGCACTTCCTCATTTGTATCATCTCTTTTTCTCTTCCAATTTCTCCTGCCAGTGCCTGCTCCTTCTACTCTCCCCCCTCCTCCTGGACCTGTTCTCATTTCCGATGAATGTGATATCAAAGCAGGTGCCACACTATTTGCATAATCAAAATGGGGGTATGTATCCGGTTCCGGTAGCACGCTATAGGGTGTTTGAGGATGCGATATGTAAGAAACAGGTGTTGATAACACTAGTTTATTATCCGAAATATGCTGTACTTGTTGGTTAAGACGAGAGTGGTGATCATGCAGATGGTGATGATGCTGCTGTGATGGAGAATGGGTTGGCGACTCTGGTGCCAAAAGGTCTGGTGCTGAATCATCTACAGGAATGTCTCCATACGAGTTTGGCACAGGGTCTGAAAATAAACAAAGAGTTGCTTAGTTAGTTGGGTATACTAAATTATATATCAACTAGTATCTTAATAAGTGCATCCTTAGAATCCAGTAATATTAATTCGATTCTTTCAATCCCTAAGAATTATGAGATATGATGCCATTGTTTACCTATATAAATAATAAAAATGATAACAGTGACAGGTATAAAGTGGCTGCATAGACTGTTAAATATTAAATATGATAAGGAAGAAATAAAAGACACCACAGGAGTGGAATACATCGGTGATTGTTCTCATCTGGAAGACAAAAAGACAGTAAGAGGGACTGCACTAGATGTATATCACTCTTAAGCCACATATGAACATTTTTTAGCAAGATACTAGAGAGAAGGATGCGGACAAATATAGAAACACAGCTCAACACACAATTGGACTTTCGAAAAAAATAAAAGCTGTACAAATACAATCTTCGCACTTAAAATTATTTCAGAAAGAGCGACAGAACATAATCAAGACTTATATTTGACTTTAGTGGTCCACGAGAAAGCTTTTGACAGAGTGGATAGAGCACAGCTATGGATAACACTACAGACATAAGGGGTTCCCCAACATCTGGTAAGCTTATATCAGAGCATATACGTAAATAGTCAGTGCACAGTAAGAACAAGCACATGTACATACGATCATTTCAAAATTCACTCGGGAGTGAGACAGGGATGTGCACTATCCCCCCCCCCCTTTATTGTTCATAACATACATAGATCACATCTGCAAAGTAGCAAAGGCAATGGAAGAAAACAATCTGAAGGATAAATTAAATGAACTGATATTTCCATACGACTAAGCACTGGTAGCATCATCAGAAGAACAACTACAAAGACAAATTACATCAAACATGCGAAACCTTTAACATTAAGATAAATATAGAAATGACCGAAGTAATGAAGGCAGGAAGAAACATTATAAATATATTGGAAACAACAGACGTAAACATGTGACATAATTCACATACCTAGGAAGCAATATAACAACAGACAGCAAGAGCAGCAAAGAAATAAACAATAGATGTAGTAAGCATACCAAGTTCTAGGGCAAATGACACCAATCTTCAGAAACAAAAATGTAGATTTAAACACCAAACATGGACAGTGACAGCACAAGACAAATGTAAGCTTGTGACAGCTGAAATGGTATGCTTATGCAGAATCCTAGGAATATCGCTAAGAGACAGAATGAGGAATGAGGACATTAGACAAAGAACCGACACCACCCCAATCTTGGAATATATTTAGAGACAACAGATCAAATGGTTTGCACACATCAGCAGACTACCACCAGACAGCATACCACATCAAGCAATACTACACAGATACAGGGAACGCAAACCTAGAGATCGACAACGATAATGATGGACCACCGAGATCAAAGAAGCGATAAATTCCACAATATACTCAGGACACTCGAGAGCCAATTCCAGAAAACGCTTATACCCCTGACGCTGAAAGGCAACAAAGGGTTTAGCGAATAGACAGATAAATACGCAGATGCTATTGTTTCCTATGTGGACAAATAAGGGAGTTTGTGATTCAGGTAATCCTATCACAGTTGTTTATCATTATAGGATTACCTGAACCACATCATGTCGTCTCCGAGAGTAGTAGAGACGACGTTTCCTACCCTGATTGTAGTAGAGACGACGCTTCCCAACCCTAAAGGGATGTATATGTATGTATGTATGTATATATATATATATATATATATATACACATACAAGGCGTGTACTATCAATTTGTATGCATACATTAAAAAAACCCGTGGAAGCTTATAACCATTTGATGTTATTAATGATAACCAGTATGAACCACACAATCCATATGACTGCATAGTTTTAATATAGCCATATGTAACGTTAGTCAAGGAGACATCCTACTGTGAAAATTTAAAAAAAAATTACTTTTGCTTTAATTGTCTATTGTCTTTCCCCAGGTGAATGATTGTTGATCGCATTCACACTTGCCGTTAAGCGTAGGGGTGGGAGCTTAAGCTGTCGTTCCACGCTTTCAAATCCATCGATATGTATTTATTATCTTTTTATGAAATCCTGACGAGACTGATCGAATCTAAATGTGATAACAAAGACATTACAATAAATATTTAATTTGTTGTTTGTTGGGTAGCCTTAGTTTTCAAACTCCAGCTGGATCTTTCTTGCAACAGAACAATTATTTTACTACATTTCCAAGAATATGTGGTACAGATAACAGATGAGTTATATGACATCATTTAAAAAGAAATTAATTTAGACAGCAACACGACCAGACTAAAACAGTACGAGAGTGAGAATTTGAATGTAAATAGGCCTACTAAACATTACAACAGAGAGTGTATCAAGTGTATGATACACCGCAATTTCGTACTAAACATTTTGACTGTAAGATATAACTTTAGTGTCAACAATTTTTCTGATATTTTATTTAATTACATTAATTACATGCATTTATAATATTTTATGACAATATTTTGTTATTTTATGTTTTGATAATATTATAGTTTATGATATTTTATTGTCTGGCGCTAGGTCTAGAGTTCGATCCCCAGTAAGGACTGGGTTTTTTTTCTGTTAGGAGGATAAATTTTAAAAAACCACTCTGTAATAGACGTGGCAACAGCAAGAGCATACGACCTTTATCACACAGCTACCAAATTACTCCCTGCAACACCTGAACGGGAAACATACAGTTTTTTTTTTTTATTTTTGTTTCCGCCGACTACAAGAATAGCTTTGTAAATCTCCAGGCAGTAACAGATGTCAGGTTTCTCTACAAGCAGATCTCGAAATGTTGTAGTTCTCAGATGTTGAAGACCACTCATTAATATTTGGGATCTCTGTCCTATTGCTGCCACGTTTAATAACAACGTCCCTCAGACTCAGTGGTTCTGCACGATCAAGTGACGTGCCATCCTCACCCAAAAGATGATAGTTAAACAGAAATGTATAATTCGGGAATTAAAGTCCTATTTTACCTCCTTTTCTATGACCTATTACCTATACCCAATAAGCCTATAACCTATTTGGTTCTCCAAGTCCACCCCAGCTCACGAGATGCTGCGCTTACTCATGTGTGAACTCAGCCAATGAAAAGAACTAAATATATAGCCTCTAGTAGTGACACGCAGTAGGGTATAGAGGGACATCGTATTTATTTCGCTAGGTAACAACAATGAAAAAAAAGGCGCCACAGAGAGGATTTTACATACGACCAGTTATGACTTTAACTGTAGACAGGCGAGGTCCAACTGTGACATTCAATGGTACCTATAAGACCAGTGTATATAATTAATTAGGACTAATGAATACATTTTTATGATATTGTTGTTTAGGGTTAGGGTTAGCGTTAGTCACTTTTTATATATTTGGAGACGCCTTGACTATTTTTGGCATGTGACTCCACGTATATAAATAGTGACGAATAAAAAAAGCATGACAATAATAATTTAAAAAAAACCGTAACGAATGAACGTATTTGAACGAATGAATTATGTGCATGACTATGTGACTCAATCATTATCCTGCCAGCTCTTGAAATATTCTGTCACTTTCTTATAATTTCTGTTATGTGCCTCTAAAGATATGTCAATGATGATCTGAGATCAATACTTTTCTTTAGCAAAATTTACTGCTGCATGTTATGATCCCTCATTCTATTTCCTGTGATTAAGGTATGTGTGCGCACCTGGTTATATGGTTAATTTATTTATCGACGGCGGAACTAGTACATGAGCAGTTTATCTGTGTGATCTCCAAATTATATGTGGCAGATGACGACGACTTTCGTCATTACCCTGTGACCTTCTATAATATATAAGACATAGTGGCTAATGGCAAAATGCCTTCGAAAATGATTCACTTGACTTTTCCCGTGATTTCAATTGGATAAAGGCACCATGCATAATCGTATTAGCCAATGTAAATAACGGGGAAATTCAGATCAATATACAAGTGTTACCCTATTAACTAATATGTAGATTTTATACCTTGACGGTCTTGATTGTACTTGTTTCTCTATGAAAACGAGGTCATCTATTTGTGAAGGTCTGCAGTTTATATGTGACGCTATTGGCCAAATGTCATGTTATAAACGCATTAAATATGACACATCTGACACTTGCCATAGGCAACCTAATTTCTTAAGACCCAGATAGAAAGCGTAGCCAAATCCTTTGTGGGTGTAGAGATATGAAACAATAACGGTTTTCTTAATCACTGTATTTGGTGGCTCAATAGGCAGTGCATTGCCATTTTAAGAGGGTGGTACAGGTTTCATTTTAAAAATTGAGCTGCAAAATGGTTCCAAGGTCAAGTATGGGTAGATTATGGACGAGACGTCAAAAGTATCATCCCTAGCGTGCCCTTAGAGACAGAACAATATGTGGCCAATATCGTATTTTCTATACGTTTAAAGTGTGATAAGGGACTTCATCTCATGATTAATATCTACAGTAAAGGAATGAATCTAAATATTGATATCTCTATATGGACTTAATCCCGGATTGATATCTGTTATTTGATCTTTACCAGAGCATCTATCTATCTATCTATCTATAAACCCGCAACAGGTCAGGTTCGTAGGAGTACCACATTGGATGCGTCCGCACACAGAGTCCTTCAGCGATTTCTATCTGCAACGATGCGGATGTGTGAGAAAATAAATCTTGACCTGTCAATTCCTTGATGTCTGTCCATGTCTTTATTTCAACATAGCCATCTGTGAAAAGGGTTGACTTCTAACATTAATATTTGTGACAATGAACTTAATCCAAGCATTGACGTTCTAGTTGGTTCTTCCATGGTGGTCACCGTTATTGTCATAATACTTACAACTATTCTCATGACCTATTACTTTATAAGCAATATTTATAAAATGTCTACTCGAATTACTATGACAGCATATGCATTCAGCCACCTAATAAAAATCTGGAAGCTCAAATTAATACGTAAATAAACACAACTATTACTGTTTAGTGATTCTGCAAAAAAGGAATGTGATTAGGTATTAGGTATGTTGATTATCATTTTCGCATACCGGACACGTCCATAGGTGCTCCCATCTCCGCTTCAGTAAATCTATTGGTATAACGAATGATGGTTCCGGTTCTATGTTGGTTCACTAGTATTTTTGAAAACTTTCAAAATCTTCTGATCGCGAGTACTCACGAAGAGAAATGAGTATGTCTGCTCGGTTCATAGGCTGACCGTCTGTTGTGGTGGCGAGACTAGCTAATTTGTCGGCCCGTTCGTGTCCCTTCACGTCCGCATGTCCGGGGATAAAAATAAGCGTGGGTGTTCATAGTGATGCCCACATTTTAACTCTCTCCAATGATTCCGCCCATTCCCTACGTACATCACCTGTTTTGACTTTCTGAATCATATTCAGTGTACCACTTAGTATGCATGCATGGGAATAGGCTTGCGATTCCAGCCAGTAAAGTGCCTGCGTTACGGCGAATACTTCCATAGTTAGGCTGCTCGTTGTTGCGGTAAAGGCACCACTGGCTTCGTGTACTGTTCTTCCTTTTGATCTGACAGTAAAGCCCTATTCGTATCGCTTGTTTACGGATGACTGACCCGTCCATCTAAATCACAACATCTGTGTCATCGGCATTCTCGTATATTAGTGCCTTGACATCAGCATCCACGCTTACTTGGATGTTTCCTGCACTCTCTGTTGAGTAATGACGGTTTTGAGTGCCTCTTGAAAGACCGTAAGAATAGGTATCCATTCCTCGCCAGGAGCTATGTCTTCTTGGGCGCAGATATGTTTAACGGAATCCTCGGCCCGACACATCCACGATTTGCCTCTCATGAGCCTGCGTCCCTTCACAAGAGGGAGCTCGCTGTGTAGTGGGTGGTCTATGTCAGAACTCACTCTGAGGTATGCAATGGAACGCCACATATCAATTTTATCAAATATGCTCGGAAAGTCAATCATAAAACTCATAGCCACACAGGTTGTGTCCCTAGTGCATCCAAGAATGATCCGCATCGCTTCGTTTTTTAATCCTCTCCAGCCTCTCAATCTGTGTGAGACTGGCGGTGATAGTAGCGCATTCTTATTCAATGACAGGTAGGACACGAGCCTCGTATAATATTACGAATTGTGGTTGTTTAGTGTCAGCCGCTGCTATTACTCTCAGAGCTGAAAGTCCACTGCGGGCCTTAGCGATAACATGATCAAAGTGTTCCCGGAAACACAGACTACGATCAAATCGCACGCCCAGGTATTGTAAGGAAGAGGTCCTAATATTTAAAGTATGAGTAAGTAAAAAGTAAGTAAAGTAACTCATAGCATTTATTAATGTCGTAGGTGTGTGAGATGCTAGCGACCTCACATTTCAGAGGTTCTGCAAATGAGGGCGGTAGCCATCTCCTCTCCCTCGCAGTCTTTACTTCCCGGATTAATCCGGTACTCATTTAAGGCTGGGTCGACCTGGGAGTCGTTATCTGAGAAACATTTCCGCCTCAACTGGGGAATGAACCGAGGACCACTCATATGCGAAGCCAGTGCGTTAACCACTGCGCTACGCGGCTCACCCTAAATTATGAGTAGAGAAATGCGAAGAATGGTACTTAACATATGAAGGAAGATGTGAAAATAAACTAACTGATAAATCCTGATAAAGAATGAGAAAACAAAGGGAAAACAGAACTCAAAGATAGTGAAAGATGAATTCAATGGCAACATCAAAGGAAGATGACATCATAGGTAGAAATAGATGGTAAAGAGATGAGGAGTACAATGAATGTAAAAACAAATCAATCACGTGTCATGCTGAGTAGTGGTGTAGGCTGTCATGCACTACTACTACTACTGCTACTACTGCTACTACTATTATTATTATTAATGTAACGACTACTACTAATGATGATACTGATGACAATATCAACAATAATAGTAATGACCCATGTCACTATAGTATTTTAGCAGTCAAGCTGTAAACCATGACACAACACACTCGTTATCGGGGATCTATCCTGCTAATCTGCAGGAGTTTGAGAATTAACAGAAGATATCCAGCTTCCAACGATTTATACAGCAAGTATAGGATGACCTTTACCGGTAGAAGGCATCCTAAATTATACATTATCGCATATTAAATACTACAGTATCACGATACAAACCGCACTGTAAGATATTGGAAATCGATTGCATAATCATCACTGCCACGTGCCTCAGGAAAACATTTGAGAATACAAATAAAGGTATGGTAATCAATCTGTGCCTGCAAGTTTATTAAGTGCTTGTCGTGCATACTTAACTACTCGGTATAGATCTTTGGTTTATACAAGGTACAGTGTTGCATACTTAACTACTAGTTATAGATCTATGGTTTATACAAGGTAGAGTGTTGGTATACTTAACTACTCGGTATAGTTCTATCGTTTACAGATGGTAGTGTTCGCGTATTTAACTACTAGATATAGCCAACTTTCTTGTATTATACGAGGTAGAGTGTTCGTATACTTAACTACCAGATATAGATTTTTGGTTTATACGAGGTTGGTTGTCCGCATAACTAGGTAAAGATCTTTGCTCTATACGAGTTAGTGTTCGCATATTGAAATAATAGGTATAGAGCTTTGGTTTGTACTAGGTGTGTTTTTACACATTTACTTAATAGGTATAGATCAATGATTTATATCAGGTGTGTACTACACACTTAATTAATAGTTATATATATTTGGTTTTAAGAGATTAAAGAAGAAGACAACGCAATACAAAAATATATCTGGAAAAATAAATAATCATGATGAAATATGCAGATAATTGAATACTCATGATTGAGGAATGGATGAGGAAGAATGGTAGTAACCCAGATAAAGAATAGTAAAAAATCCAACTGATAAAAATATAAAACTGTAATCAGAAAATTTAAAGTATAAATGACCAAAATTTCAGAGGTTGTCCGACAAAGTGCACAATGTCGCAGTAACAAAACAAAAAAGCGATAAATAGTATTTTAAATAATAATGTTACTATAATCTATACTAACTATTGAATACAAAAAATCAATGTAAAAAATATATAATAAATAACATAATAACAAAGAATTTTTCCACGTTTTAGTCCAACTGGAACCTTTTTCAAGAAACACATAACAAACACACAAAAATTAAAAAGACAATTTGTTAAAACAGTGATTACTAATTTATGACTAATTACAGAAAGTTTAACTATTATGATTGAAAATGTGTAGGCCTACCACCTAAACAATGTGTAACTCTGTAAAGATTCGACTAAAATTCATGAAATATTCTATATAGCTCAGTAAAGTTAATAACAGTTCATGTAGCGCAAATTGAACAGCAGTTTTGGCTAAGTAATATTTATCCCTTATGGTGAGGCACGCTCTCGTCAACTAAGGAAGTCAGTCGAATTTTGTTATAATATAACAAATAATGGAGGTCTTGGTCAAACTATGAAATCTGAAATTTGTCTTTAAAACCTAAGTTGACTTGCAAGAAAACTATGTATTTATATGCTGTTCTTAATGTGATAGTTACGTATTTATGTAGCTATATTTTAAATGCTAGTTGTTAGTCATTTAAGCTTATATCTAGTAAAATATACTTCTTATGGTGAGGTAAACTCACTACAAACTTATTCAAGTGTATACATTTATTTGGTCAATGTCAATTAAAATCTGGAGTTCATATGATTATGTCTAGTTGAAATTAAAGATGGGTAATAATAATAATGATAATAAATCTTCTTCGGTCTTCATTCTCCAAATCCCACTGCATCCTTTGTAGCAGGACAATAGACCTCCGAGATTTCCAGATGGATGTAGTCCAGAGAATGGAAATACATTGTGTCGCCGGTTTATTTGCGCCCTGCCTGACACATCCGTATTCGACGGAATAATAATAATAATAATAATAATAATAATAATAATAATAATAATAATAATAATAATAATAATAATACCCGTAACCCGTTAGGAATGTAGGATTATAATGTTTAAGCTATAACCCAAAAAATGTGGCAAACAAGCCTATAGTTAAAAATGGGGATTGGAGTGTAACCCCCCCCCCCCCCCTTTAGAAAATAAGTATATTAGGTATTAAGTATTAGTTATGTTGATTACCCTCTTTGTACATCGTGTCCGAGAATATGGAGGTAGCAGATGGAAAGAGATTTGACTGCACAAGAGACAGGCAATATCTCCGACACCACCAGCATCACCACATATAACGACACTGTCGACATACAGTGAAGCAAGTCAGTCCAGTCCGAAAATTGGAGGGGCGGCCAATGTAAAATGCACGTAAAGGTAGATGCATGGCGAGAGACAAATAGATTTCATACCGAGTACAATGAAACAATGAAAGGGCAGAACAGCGCTAGAGGGCAGCGTGAACTGCAAATAGAAAGTGAAAAGTCCCTAGGAAAGGGGGAACTACAAGCTCCGTCAGCTCGAGACGAGCTTCTAGTTACCTGTGTTCCTTACAGGCAGAGACCCAGACCCATCCATTGGCGTTTGGTAAAGCAAGAAGACCTAACCCAACTCTTATGTCGAGCTTTCCTAAACCGGAAATAAGCTCGCGAAGAGAAAGGGTTCTGTACCCGATGGGCTTAGGCAAGAAAGGGACAACGATGGTAGTCCCGGCCCAACTCTACTGTCAAGGTTTCCTATAAAGGATGTACACTTGCAGAGAGAAAGTGTTCAGTACCCGATGGGCTCAGGCACAAAAGGGACAACGATTTAGCCCTGGCCCAACTCTACTGTCAGGTTTTCCTACACCGGAAATACACTTGAAGAGAGAAAGGGTTCAGTACCTGATGGGCTCAGGCGCTATTGGGACAAGGACGCTCAGCTCGAGAACGCCTTGCTCTCAAACGCGTGGTGTGAGACTCGAACTTGGACAAGGGGTACACGATGTCGGTGAACGACACCTCGGCTAAGAGGGCGAAAGAGCCAGGGTCCAACTCCTCTGTTGAGTTCTTCCCCTTAAGGAACCAGACTCACGGATGAGAAACGGTTCAGTACCCATTGGGCACAGGCACAGCACGTCCAATTACACGAGGCAAGTTCATATAGTGGAACACCTCGTGCGAGTTAGACGATTGCAAAAATCGTCCTGGCGAAGAGTCGCCACTACGCGTGCCTGGAGACAGATATAGAGGCTGTCACAGGCTAAGGGTAGCCCACCCGAATTGTCAAGGCATGCCGAAATTGAATGTGCTAGGCCTGCAAGGCGCATAACGGTGGCACAACGTAATCACGCTCTCGGCGGAAATCGCACGGATATCCGTGATGGTTACAATGGAGCGAACGCAAAACAAACAAACAAACAAACAATATGTGCAGTATGTGTCAAGCTCATACATCCATATTACAGAATAGATAACACGTAATAGATTTATATAGTGTAATCTTCGCTAAAATATTGATTTTGCTTTTCAGTATTGTTCAAGCGATACGTGGCAGCCATATCTATTTCGAAGTTTCCCCTTGCAACGATGATTTTTCACATCAGAAGAGTTTTCGATGTATATCTTGCAGGTAAAGCTAGGTATGGGGTAATGCATTTATGCAAATTTCTGGTAACGCATATAATTTACACACAAATCGAAGTTTCGACAAAAAAGGCTGTTATCAGTTTTGGTCGTTACGTCAATTTGTATGTGTGTGTGTGTGTGTGTTTGTTGTATGTGTGTTTCCAGTGATTAGCAAAACTGCAATACCCTGTTCCTAGCTTTACCTGTTGGGTTTTAGTTTTGCACAGTAAGTACATATTACCAAAGCATATCTTGGATCAGAGGTATCTACAGCTGGAATCTTCTAATTTGTGACCATTAAAACGGTTGATAGTTGGGTCATGGACAATGCCAGCGATGACATTTGAAATTTCACGCGCTGGAACCACCATTTACATAAGTTAAATTCATTGTGACCTGTATTCACTACTCTGTGAGTTAAACGCTCTGACCAAATTGTACTAATGTCTGCAGTTGAAAGAAGCGTCCTCCATCATAAGAGGTATATTTTATTTAACAGAAACCAATCCACACCCAAAAGAACCTCATTAGTCGAGATAACAAGAAGGTCAGAGTGTTCATATTATATGTTTATTATTCGTTTCATAATACTCCCTCTCTCCCATCCCCCCCCCCCCCCAGGTGAATCCTGATCCTCAGTTAGAATGTCCCATGACAGCTAGTACTATATTGAAAAATATTTATAATGTTCCCTTTACTGGAACAGGGCGATAAGACTGAGAGTTATATGATTCTTACATATTTTCAAATTTACATTAATGTCAAAATAAACCCTTCCGTATCTGTTTGATGGAAAATTGACGATAGAGATACGCTCATAAAATATCATCTAATAGTTAAATTACAGAAAATTATATTCTACAGGTACAACATAAACATACAACGTCAAAACATCAAAGAAACGTGTCGCTGCCAGAAAATGGCAAGAGATGCAGAATTTTAAAATATAAAATCACAGAATCCAGTTACAAATTGCAAGTACGAATTCGCGTTTTTGCGATCACTGGTTATTAAGATATTAAATAGAGTTTATCGGAAAACATTTTCAAAAAAAAATATAGCAAAATCATTAAGGAATTATTTATTAAAATATAAATTCAATAAATTATTACTTCTGGTCGCTAATTAAGTCATTTGAGCGAGGTGACGGATTAAAATTAGATATTCATCGAATTAGATATTCATATTCAACTGACAGAATATAAGATTGTCTGCAACGTGAGCAATGATTGCTCATTTTTTTAGGAAATATTTATTTTTGGTTGTTTTATAAATATTGTTTTATATATTAGTAAAAATCAACAAATTATCTTTCAAAGTAGAAAATTGTATAGTTTTGTATAATACATTTAGAGTAGTACAATTTAAAAGTTAATTCTGAAGTTACCACAGTTTTCAAAAAACGTAACTTATCTTGGCTGATGATGTTGTTCCTTCTTCGCAAGCGAGGATGAGAATGATATTAAAAAGGGGAAAGTTTATTTTGATTAGTTGTGAGTTCTCAGATGGCTGATGAGTCCAATCCTGACTCTGAAAGATCTGTTGCAGTATGAACAGGAATGTAGAATGTCTTGAGATTATTATCCTCTGAGGATATCGTTATCACACTCAACGATTTTGTGTGCAGTTGTTCTATAGCTATTATTTACGTTAAGTAGTTTGCCATTCTGAATGACCGATTGCCTGAATCTCAAGCCGTACTTGCACTTAAGTCTTGAAGACGCGTTCACTACCTCTAGTGAACAAAACTGGAACAATGAAAATAGTATAGGAGTAAGCTCAAAATATAAAGAGATAAGAAAGAGGAAGTGACCTGATAGTAATGGCCCTGCACGGCTCTCATGGGAGTTGACGGAACATTTAACAAATTACAGGGTCGAATGCAAGGGCAGAGTGGGCGAATACTGAGAGATAGACTGTGCCAACCGAGATTACCACAGGACGTGGGTGAGTAACAGATGAGTTATTGTTATTACTGAACCGCCGTCATATCACTTTGAGATACCCCAAAGGTACTCAGTCGTTATTATGAGATGTCGAATGATATGCACGCTGATAGTTTCCGCGTTCCTCTGGTTAAAATATACTTCTTTCTTCGTCCCGAAGGCCATCAATACAGTATTACTCATACTCAAGCCCGGGGATTGGGGGGAATTAATACCTTCACTTTGCTTAGAAAGTCTGACTATGACATTTGGTACTAGGAAATAATACCCCCCCCCCCGCCAAACAAAAAAAGGTGGCACACATTGACCTCTTCCCCCCCCCACTCCTTACAGTACATTTAATGGTATCACCAAAACAGGTCATCAAAAAGAAAGCAAAAACGAAGAAATTAACAGTAAACACAAACACCCCCTCCCCCTCAATACCTAAGACGTATCCATGCCTGATCGTAATACAATGATGAATCCTTGACGACTGAAGTGGGATGATTTAGGTCACTGTCGCACGTGTAAGAGGTAGTACAAAGCATTTCCATTATTTGGACTGAACACTGCTGGAAGTCAGGGATGACCACGTGGAGGTCTATGATGACCAATTGCAAGTCTGGGATGATCACGTGCTACACGAAAGAACACGCTGAAGTTTGACAGTGAACAACCGAAAAATAAGAATATGAGGATGAACAATCAACTTCCCATAAACGTTTATAACAAGATGGAATCTGGAGACAGAGTCAAGAGGAGACTTAGGGAATCTGGATACATAGTCAAGGGGTGACAGGGAATCTGGAAACAGAGTCAAGGGGAGACAGGGAATCTGGAAACATAGTCAAGGGGTGACTTAGGGAATCAGGATACAGAGTCAAGGGTTGACTTAGGGAATCAGGATACAGAGTCAAGGGGTGACTTAGGGAATCTGGATACAGAGTCAAGGGGTGACTTAGTGAATCTGGATACATAGTCAAGGGGAGACAGGGAATCTGGAAACAGAGTCAAGGGGTGACTTAGGGAATCAGGATACAGAGTCAAGGGCTGACTTGGGGAATCAGGATACATAGTAGAGGGGAGATTTAAGGAATCAGCATACATATTCAAGGGCTGACTTAGGAATGAGGATACAGAGTCAAGGGGTGACTTAGGGAATCAGGATACTGAATCAAGAGGTGACTTAGGGAATCAGTATACAGTCAAGGAGTGACTTAGGGAATCAGGATACAGAATCAAGAGGTGACTTAGGGAATCAGGATACAGTCAAGGAGTCACTTAGGGAATCAGTATACAGAGTCAAGCGCTGACTTAGGAAAAGATGGATAGACAACAGCAAGACCATCCTTAATAAACGCGACTACACCTCAACCAGAGCAACACACCTGGCTCTGGAACACAGACTTCTTCTCTTTCATAAACCCCTACGCTCAATGCCAAGTGTAGAATCTACGATAACACAACCACCTGGGGATAAACAATATACAATTTCCACGCCAACATTCATATGTGTCTAAAACTGAGGTTGGCAAAATCAGGTTCCAGAAACATTTTATTGTCAGGTCCTCTAGATGTATTTAAAAGAACTATGTATACTGGTCACTGAGCTTGGATAATAATGTTTAGAACTTCATAGAACTAACATTTTAGAAATGTAACGATCCCCATCTTACAAGAAAGATTCTAAAATGGGTCCTTCGACCCAAAAATGGTACCCTCCATCTGGTCTGAACCTTTACTATCCAGACGCGCTCTGTAGCACTACGTCACAACGATAACACGCAGGACTCAAATATAATAATTATGAACTTTTTTGTTGAACAAACAGATGAAGAAGACAATAAGATAAGCAATTTCTTGTTGGATATTAGAAGGTTAAAAGATTTATACAACGAAAACGAGGTAGCAATGTTATTGACGTGAAAAAAAATATCGAAAAAATTAAACTAATAAAGGGAATAGTAAACACAATATGTATTTATTTATTTTTAATAGTGTGAAAATCGTTGTCATATGACAGCTGCATCAAGTATAGAACAATATTTATTGAATTTTTAATGAATGTATAATTACTGCACCACTATTACTGTAAGACGAACGGTGAAATGACAGCCCATGAGACAACACGGATTTGTGTGAAAGGAAAAGCAGGCAGGTAGAAAACAGTGTTTATTTTATTTAAATGAATCCCCACTATTTTTTAATACAGCCATAACAGAATGATAGAAAGACTTTCGACAAGGTTATGTATGTATGTATGATAACAAATCTGAGCATTGATAGTAAAGATCTAAAAATAATCAAGAACATATATTGGCAACAAATGAAATATGTGAATAAATTTACAAACGATAATTGATGTCAACTTCATCGGGAATTAAACATTTTTCTGATGTAAAAATTTCAGCCTGTCTGTAAAATACGCAGACATCAACAATTCTCTGTTTGATGTCTGTAAGACTGTCTGTACATACTAAATGGTCATTATTTCATCACGTTGTGTACTTACTCTGAGTGAAAGTGAGGGTAATGTAGTACCGTTTTTCACGCTGCTTAGAATGATTAGGTCGTACGATGTTGTATCGGCATCAAACCAAGATAAGAGGAGTTTGGAAAGTTCAACCGCACCCCCCCCTCTTTTTTTTGGAAATCAGAACATGACTGTTAGTACTAGGTATTACGCCAGAAGGTGAGTAACCTCCCCCCCCCCCCCCAATGTTAACGATTTCCACAAAACGACCATCAAACAAATTGTTCATGGAAAGAAGAAATTACACACGAATAGGTGATTAACCATTATAGTACAATAGGTGATTACCTTTCTTCTATTTATCCCCCACCTCATTATTTTATTTAACATGTATTTACGCCCTGCCCTGATCTGCATATATAAGAATGATGTAATCTAATTACATTCTATGCCATTACTGTTTAAGAAGATCGTATCCTAGGTTGAGCCGAACCTAAAGAGCCGTTATGTTCGTGCAAGTGGCATAGCGTCAATAGATGCAAAAACGTTTGAAATCCCATTTAAACAACGTAAATGACCCACACATTACTATTTATTTGCTATAAACATTACAAACAAGATACATTTTGGACTATTCGTTATTTGACAGCTATCCGCCCTCGAGGATCACACTAAGTATCTGACCTTGAAGTTTGAAGACAAAAGTCTTTGGCGTTCATTAAAAAAAAATATATATATATATATATATATCCGCACTGTAATTTTTAAGCCAACAATATTTGGTGTCCAAAAAGAAGTATTTGACAATGGAAAAAAAGACGTCACGTAGTGCCTGGTGAAGCACAATTTAGAAAAACCCATTGACCTTTAAATATCTACCGTACTAGCGTACAAACGCTGGCTTCAGACCAATCATATGTTTAGCTATAATGTATGATGACGCGTTTTCTGAGACTTGCAAACTGAAAACGTCTATCTGTTACATCTCTGCATAAACCATAAACTATTATTTGTGTATGTGTGTGTGGGTAATTGTTGAAATATGGAATAAGTAAGTTTTCCAGACTAAAATATTGTTAACCGTCTTTTGACAACTCCTGTGTGTAATTTATCATATGAGCAACGATATGTGCTGAAATTGCAGAGACCAATTACGCGTTTGTCAATTAAAGAATTTCATAATAATAGAAATAGAAATGTTCAATCTAGTATAACAGATGTCCTTGGATAACTGGCAGTGCTGAATAAAAAAATGCTTTCATGTATGCCTATTGTTTGGAGCCAAAGTCTATGATCGTTCCAAGTTAGGAATTTGTGATTTAAACAACTTTATTAGAAATGCAGTACAACATCAGCATTTATTACACAATGAGACATTTCATCACATGGGCAAGACACAAATGGAACATGTGCTATCGGAAGCTGCACGACAACAAACAATAAAACATAACGATATTGTGTCTTGAAACAGACAATACCAGCAGCTACTCATTCAGTCGGTAAAATGTATTAAGTAAACAAGATCTAGCATTCCGTGAACACAGAAGTAAAAAATGTGTTTCTGTTGCGATCGAAATTTAAAAAAGGCAGGGGGGGGGGCGGAAAGAGAGCTATCTGCCTATATAAAAAGGTCTCTAGGCTACCCCACTTTAAAAAGTCACGCTACGCCACTGGTTCTTAAAATTTATTGTGACTGAAAAGTCCAACCTCGACCAACAAACTAAGAAAGTGCACTAACCACTAAACTGCAGGAAGTGCCAATTGTTTTGAGTTTATAGTTCTTCAATGAGAACACGTGACAGACGCACTTCAGATAGTGGATATGTCACATACGATTTACAGATCCTACGCTTAAAAAAAGAAGTATATGAACTCCATACCTCAAGTTCTAACAAAAGATTGAAGCACATCGTCAACTGGGTGTTTACGTGGTCCAAAATGGGACCAAAGATAAGAAATACTGTAACTTGTCACGCATGTTGTAGAAGACGACTAAGGAGCTTTTGTGGAGTAGGGTGGATTGTTCCAATCCCTTAGAGGCTGAAAGCACCAAAGAGGCCTTGCTAAGTCGGATGTGTCTCTCCTAAAGGATCATATATCGCTGTCAAGCTGTAAACTATGAAGAAAACATCCAGCTAATCTGCATAATTTTGCAAAAGAACGCATAAGAAGCACACATTGACATCCTTTTGCAACGATGAGATAGAATAAGTTCACAATACTTTTGGTTGCACAACAATGGAGATGAATCATGAAGATGTATCTGGAATTAATCGATGCTTCCTTGATATCAAGCTTACGATTAAACAAATATGTCGAAAACGATGGTGAAGTAGAAACACATTAATTAGTAGTATACAATTATGATTGAACTATTTTCTTATCGCATTTTATTGATTGAGTTTAATGTAGCGTTTATACAAGTTTCTGTTTTGGATCCTTCATATCGTATATGGTCAGCAGAAAATAGATACATTATTTGTTTTTACGTTCGTCATTAAACTCTCCCTGGATTTCGTTTACAGCAGAGCAATGGTTATACTATTTTTCAAGCAGAATATTGTCCAGTGAACGAAGACATGCTATCATCGTTCTATTTGCATCAATGGCCTGACACATAAGACTTACACAATTAATATATCATTTACAATTAGTTTTGAGCGTGTGTAGATTTTGTTAGTAAGCGAAGTTAAAAGTCTCCCTTATTCACGCTCGATGCGTATTAGGCAATACACTGTTAGGTCAGTATTTTTCATTGACCAACGGTATGCAACGGATGCTCACGCCATTGCCTTTACATTTCCAGAAGATCTGTTGCAATTTTCCGTGGATTAGGTCAACCTAGGGGCCGTTATCGATTAAAAAATACTTTCAGTTGAAACTGGTATCGCGCTGAAGATGGATGTGTCGAATTACACCCAAAAAATGTGACACAACACATTTCCAATCTTTGGACTAAATCTTGCTGAAATTGTCATGTGAGATCCAGTAGGAGTTGAAAATTACAGCTGACTACGAAGAAGTACTGGTATATGTTGTTAGTAGCATGATTTTATTTAGGTGGTAACAATAAATACAATTCATTGGCTGCAGTGATTTACGCAATACTTAGGTCAATATTTTGCCTTTGCACACATTACGTATACATTTTCTGAAAGTTTGACATATCCTTTTGCTAAAAGTGACACTATTTTAAAATATAATCACCACTGTGGCCACTTTACAATATAATCACAATTGTGACCCGCACACAACGGCAATGTCGGACTAGTTGTATCCATATGAGAAACAAAATCCATGCATAAGACACATGTGTTAATAAGAAATAAAATAGAGATGTACACAGATACACAAGAGTCATTGTTTTCAACAGGGAAACGATGAAAACCTGCATGATTTGGACTTGTATGCCATGATTTCTTGTCAGAACACAATATTGCGGGGAACAGTCGATGATGGAAGAAGCAGTGGACAAATAAAAGCACGGACAGACAACATCAAGGATTGGGCAGGACACGAATTTTCCTGACTCGTCCGCATCGTCGAAGATAGAAATCGCTAGAGGATTCTGTGTATTGATGCATCCAATGTTATATCTCTACAATTCTAACAAGTTACGGGTTTATAGATAGATTACTGAGCGTATAACGATATCCTTTGCGGTATTTCTTCAACTTGACGTAAAGGATGTAGTCACAGTGTGTCAGATCGAAGATCTAAGATGTAAGTGTGCGATAAAATTCTACATGTTTAGACGATCCTTTCCATTGAATAAAGTGTACAGTGCTTATGTGTCGGTGAGAATTGTCGCGCTGAAGACTGGTATGTTTGTGCAGATGAAAATGCAGAAGTTATTCAGTGTCTGTAAAATTTTCACATAGCGCTCAACGTTGTCGTTCTTTAAAAAAATATGTGTCGACTATACATTTTCAGTCCCAAAAGTCATTATTTTTAATGCCGAAAAAAAATTGAAATTTTTTAGAAGCAGCTGAGTTTTTAAGACTATATTCCACAGATTGACGTTTGCTTATGGAATAACAATGATGTGCCCAAGACTCGTCGTCAGTAAAATCTCGGTGGATAATGGCCGTGTTCCTCTATTCTAATTACGCCGGATTTTCTGATATATTTGCTGTCAGTAATTTTTTTCCACATACTATTACAATCAATTATAACATAATTAATTTCCTGTAATCAAGAGTTTAATGGATAATGTGATGGGCTCGCTCAGTAGAAAGTACAAACACCAAGTCGATACACATCTGCATGCTACGAGGATTGGTACGAATCTGTTCGTTTACTAAGGCTTGATGATTGCTGTAATCGGTAGTATGCTGTGAGCATGATCATAGATGTTCGTCATGTTTTGGATTGTCCATTCCCTTGTCCTGGTACTACTGATATTACCATATAGCAGTCATTCTTCGTCACTGACGAACATCATTCATTGGGATGATGTGATCCGCATGACTTCTTGTTTGTGGTTTAAAAGAATTATAGTTGAATTTCAATTGACCTTTGGTATCTATCCCAATTTGGATTTTTTAAAGGGAAAGGAACACAAAACGTCATATATACATTCAGAACGTTAATTGAACGATCACTAGAAGTTCAGAAAGATATATACGTTTGCTATATTGACTACACCAAAGCAATCGACAAAGTAAAACACGACCAGATTATCAAAATGCTAGAAGATATTAATATGGACAGTAAAGATATTATAATTGTGCGTAATATATACTGGCAACAAGAAGCAGCCATGAAAGTGGACAATATAACTGGGAAGTATACACAAACACAACAAGGTTTACGCCAGGGATGTGTATTGTCACCATATTTAATCTCTCTTTACAGTGATAATATCGTGAGATCAATTAAGAATATGCCAGGCATTAAAATAGGACCCAATATCAATAATCTACGATATGCAGATGATACTGTGTTGATAGCAGAAAGCTAAGAACATCCCCAAGATCTGTTAAACGGGACGGTGATAGAAAGTGAACAAAAAGGTCTTAGTCTAAACATAACAAGGACAGAAACAATGATAATATCAGGAAATAGTACCCCAAAAAATAGTAAAATAGTATTAAATGAGAAAAACTTAAAGCAGGTTAATAGTTTCAAATATTTAGGAATATTAATAACTTCATGTGGTAAATGCAAGACCGAAATTATAAGCAGAATATGACAAGCAAAAGCAGAATTCCATAAAATAAAAAATATCCTATGCAACAAGTCCATATACATGGGTACTGGAAAACTTGTCCTCAAATGCTACATTGAACCAGTGATACTCTATGGAAGTGAAGCATGGACAATAAATAAGACATGACAAAAACCATTGGATGCAGCGGAAATGTGGTTTATTCGAAGAATGTTACGCATTCCCTGGACAGTAAATATTACTAATGAATGTCTTAGAAGGATGGATGTGAAAAGATGCATTATTGATAATATAAGAAAAACACAGTCAACATTTATTGGATCGTAATGAGAAGAAGATGCATTGAGAATATAATGACAACAGGACATATAGAAGGGAAAAGATCAAGGGGAAGACCCAGAGAAAAGATTCTGGACAGTTTGACTAAATGGCTTCGATTGACGACGCCAACAGAGATGCTGACATATATGAAAGATCGATGTACATGGAGAAATATGATCGACAACGCTATTCGGCACGGCACTTGATGATTATGATGATCTATCCGGATTAGCGCAGTTTCTTGCGCGTACGGCATTCGAGAATATTTTTACTACGACGTTTCTGTGTTTGATCCCTGAGATATTGTTTTTTTTTTCGTCAACATGTATGAACAAATAGCAAAGTCGTCGATAAATTATAAATTTAAACATTCATGTCTGGTTTTTGTTTGCTTATTAAACATATATATCTCAAATCACATAGATCTACATATGCATGTAAATGTACAATTTGGGAACTGCACACCATGTAAGTGCCAAGTAGATTTTTTTGTTAGGCCTAAGCCACATTTAAAAGGTCGGAATACCGAATTATTAAGAAATTAAATTGTACACAATGTGTAAAACAGGCAATATCTAAAACACCCTTCAGTTGGAAATGCGTTTTATTGTTATTAATCTATTAAATCTTTTTATAATGTCAACATTTAGCACTGTTGTTCAAACTCTCCATGAATTAATAGAACAAGCATTTCCTAATATCATTTGCCACTAAACAGACGACTCAAACACTAAACAGACGACTCGTTATGTACAAGGGCAGTATCGGTGTTAAAAATGATACAGTTAATTATTAATAAACGGCGAGTTATGCAATTAAATTTATTCGGACCCCGGTCAGCGCCGAGTGTTGTTAATATGTATATATACTATTAGCTAATAATATATTATATTGCTAATATAAAAAAGGCACGCGCACGCACGTACGAGCACGCGCGCACACGCACACACACAAAACAGCACAATGGAAAATTGGGAAATTAGGAAGTAATCCATTGACATCACAAGAAAATACAGAGGATGTCAAGGACAAATCGAGTCAATGAGTAGACTAGTGAACGCGGAAGTGGAAGCAAGAGCGAACTTTGGACTTGTGCTCATTTCCTCTGCGATTGATGTCAAAATGTGAACACATATGTGATCATCGATGTGCAGCTGAAAAGAAATAGACCTTATTTCGAACTGTGGTCTGCGTACCAATGGTCGTCCCTACGTTCACGATTCCTCTAGTCTATTAATGTAACACAATATCGCTGGAATGAGAAAGAACACATCTATAAACCATTTGTTGTGTCTGGGATCTCATTTATTAATTGGGCTGAAGTTTCAACGTGCTGTGTGAATCACAACACAAAAAGAAGGTCGCATTGGGGGTGAGATCCATGAAACAAGGGCAAACAAATGAAATAAGAATTGAGTTCAGCTTATTGAAGAGCACGCATTAAATATTTAAATATGTCTTGATACAATAAAGAATTGACAAACAACATATAATAAACAGTTTTAATTTCTAGCATAATGTTGCTTTAAGTAAGGAAGTTTTACTATTCTCTTCCAGTTACGTATCTTCAGCAAGTGTCATTAATTCAAGTTTGGAAACTAATGAAAAGTTTGTATGCCGATTTAACTGTGCACTGAGTATATCCTATTTAGTGAGCCAAAGAACGCCAGAAAACGCTGGCAATAATGGGGAAAACATTTTCAAACAGATTTATTTCACGTGGCACGGAATTTAATGTGTATTTTGACTACAAACACAATACACGCGTGATACATCCACACACATACCCACAGACACATGTATACTGGTTTATGAATGCGCTAAAGCGGAAAGTGAAAAAAAAAACTCTAAAGATTTAAAGGATTACCTAAAAACCCGTTCTGAGTATTGACCAAAGCTCTTAGGTTGCTAAAGCTCATGATTGCCCAGTATGGCACAGTTACATAGTTTCCAGTATAGAGTACATTACAGCGCGCAGAAGCAGGCGCTAAATCAGAAATTGACAAAAACAATGAAAGATGAGAGCAGCTAGCACTTAATCTGAACAAATTATCGATATCTATCGGCTCGGTAGCAGATTTGATAGTGATAGTGCCTCACAAATTCAGATCGTCGAATTAGCTCGCGGATGGAAAGTCGATAATTCACACTGTACTTGTGATTTCATTCGATGTATTAGGGGCTCCTCAACATTCAACAATATTTGAACAGCAATGCCCTGTACAGGATGTTCTTCATATGTTTCTACATTAAACTGCTCGACCATCTCTGTCATCACAAACCAATTAAATAAAATAATTCTGAAAGTATGGAGATTTGTGAAGGAACATCCTCACATATACAAATGTATGATGGACATGTATCAATAGCATGAACATTTGTGAATCCTGCGTTCACTAGTGCACCCATGTACAAATAAGCGTATCTTTAACTTCTATCTCCGTATTTTTATGTTTACTTTCAGCTCAAAATTTTCCTTCTGTGCTACATGTAAATGCATATTTTCTTTAAATTATTCTTGCTATCCACTTATTACATTGCAAGACATGCTGATCGAAACGTGTCGATTATGTGAATTTGTATAACGTGAAAGTGTATACTAAATCATTTGTTGTTGGTTTAGCTGTTATGGTCTAATGACGAGATTCAGAAATATAAATTAACGTGGAATGTATAATTAAGTGTAAATTGTATTTTTTTAGTTACAATGTTTAAACGTGCTTTTCCGTAAAGAGATACAAATAAGGTAAATGTACTGGAAACAAACACTAAGAAAACAAATAAAGGCATTTCAAAACGAATTATGAATTTTAAAAAAAGAAACAATAACATATATATACATAGGTGTATGAGCAATAAATATAAAGAGCCATGAACAATTTTTAAAGCTATGTTAGCAGTGATTCTGATGGCAATCACATTAAATGTAAGGGTAAGGGGTGAAAATAATGGATGTCAATACCGACTATAAGAAATAACCGTTTTTTTTAACACTCCCACTCCTACAGATATATCTATGACGTCGGTTGATAAATTCTATATGCAAGTGGGCTGTGACAGGGATGTGACAGCATGAGAAACACTGATTTACATCAACAAGAACTGAATAAGAGCAAGATAAATTTCCACCAACCACAAGAAAAACGAATTGCTTAGTTTTCGTTAGCATTGGTAATCCATCGGATACTTTGTTTATATGAACGTATGGAATTCTGCAAGGCATTCACGATTTCATCGTTAACAAGATAGAAAATGGTACAGAATATTTGCTAAAAAAATGTTCACACCAGGTTTGGTGAATTTTGATGTGTATATACTTATTGTTCCTCCATCTGCATTAAGATTGAACCTTTTCTAACGTTTCACCAATGACAGCAAATTCTGCGAGTGTACGTTACGATAAAAGTTTCAAGATAAACAAAAATAGGTAGATGTGTTACCAAAATAAAACATAAAAGAACCTAACACGATATAGAGACAGACGATCATCTTTGCCTTGATAAATGTTTCCAATGCGATAATTGTTAGCAACGCCTTGAAGCACATGGGTTTTATTATTATGTCATTAGTGTATTAATCTTTAGTCACACATTTGTTGCCATAATTTCTAATGGACGATTATGCGTGTGCATTTAAAAGAACATTTCTGTTTTGTTCTAAACATTGGATGTGATCATTGAAACTGCTTCAGTGGGTACCATCACACGATAATATATAGACTGATAATTTGGCTAAAATGGAGGATAATTCACGCAGAAAGACAATGAAGTCTCATATATATATATATATATATATATATATATATATATATATATATATATATATATATATATATATATATATATATATATAAACCATCATATGTATATAGACAAAAGAGGCCTAAAACTACCTAAATCGGCAGGAACAGTCACAGTATTTTGCATGAGAAACGGATGCAATAGACTAAATAATTACATGCACAGTATGCAATTATTTGCTACACCACTTGAGTCTGACTGGAATTAAACCAGGCCCGTTCCGTATCGCCTTGCAACTCAAGTAAACTGGGCTTTCCGCACTTGACTAACTACATCCCCCAAAAAAATGAGATTATCTCAGGACATTCGGACTGCGTACTCAATTCAATGAGAATGGACAAATCAAAAGAAAGACTATTATAACAGTAACGAAAATCTCGTACGAATATTGAAATATCCTCAGGATCACAAACATAGAACATCCTCAAAGTCACCTTAAGAATTTTTCATTTATCCTCATACTTCCTATGTGAATTTGTTACACCACTGTGCACGTGTGGAACAGATGAATAGATCTCTGAACATATCCTGTAGAACTTTTCCCAGTGAGCACAATTGAGAGACATATACGGGTCCAACAGTTCAACCATGAAAACAATTGTCCAGAGTATTACATGGATATACTGCCCTGGACATGCTGGGGTCGCAGGAAACGAGAGAGCCGATGTATTTGCATGCAATGCGGCGTTAGACGGCACAATGCTGAGAAGAGATAAAGAAGACTTGATCAAAGCAGTAATACATTCACTTCAAGATGAAGATGATGTCATTGATAGCGTACATATACAGAGAATGTCAGAAAGAGGAGTATTTAGAGGGGAGGGAAAGAAGAGTAGTTTTTTTTGTGGAAAATCCCGAAGATCAGGCAATCAACACCTGACCGGTACTCTGAGTCTACATACACTGGGATGGAGGGCGGAGTACTTATGGGAATGCCTCACGTAAACAAAGACATATGAGACCAAAGAAGACACAAGATAACGGCAGAGTCCCATAAGACTTGTCTGACGGTGTTTACACCAAGTAGCGAACAGAAGAAAGAGCATTGAAAAAGCGGATATTGATTGTGATCAATTTACAATTAAAACACATTACAAAAACAAAATGCTATTAGAAATTGTTGACATTCATGAGTTTGTTGTTGATGTTGTTGCCGATATGACATTGATGCTGAGTTGATCTACTCTTGGCAGATCAATGACAATCTGGAAAATGTATAAGTCTTCTGAAGTTACTTAGATAACCACACAGTTTTGTTCTTTTTCGTTGATTCTCAAATTCTTGAAAATTAGCAGGATGTATTCCAGAGAATGGAAAGTGTTGTCTTAATTTATAGCTTAACATCAATATCTGCGCATATGGGCCTTACACATCCCGACTTCAGCATGACTTCTTGATCACTTTGGCAACATCTGAGACTTTACACCTCAACCCTACTCCAAAACTCTAGTCGTCTCTTATGTCATGCATAGATGGTAAACAGTGTTGCTAATCTTTTCTTTCCTGTTCGGGCCTCTCAGGCCCAGATCGGATGCATATAGTGAGTTTGTTTTATGGGTATATGAAAAATGGTTTTGACCTTTCAGTTCACAGAGAAGTGCACACCATGAGGAAGTGTGATTTTTTTTCATCAAGATGAAAACAATGATGTATGAGTTTAGAAACAAATAAATGGAAGTTATAACATGGACTACGGTATTATAACATTTCATTAACTCTGGCAAAGCAAAAAAAACCATATTTTAAAGATGAAGTGATAAAACAAAACACAGATCTCGAGTGCAGAGGCACTTCAAAATTATTTTCATATCAGATTCAAATTTGAACAACGTTATCTGTGAACAAAAAACTATGTCAAGAGCTTTATTATAATTTCGAAAAAAAACATGAAGAAAGCAGATAGTAAGAGGAAACAGCGAATAGCGACATGTTGAATTAGAACAAGTGTTTTCGCAGTTTCTATCGACGGAAACATTGATGACACCTTTTTTCTGGCACTAATTTCTGAGTACACGCACGTACACACACGTACATGTGCGTTTGCAGACACAGATATACACATAAACTCATGTATATGTGTTCCTCTTACTAACTGCTTTATTAATGTATTTTTTTCGAAATTATAATAAAGATCTTGACATAGTTTTTGTTCACAGATAACGCTATTCAGATTTTAATCTGATACGTGTAAAGTAAAATTTTGAAGTGTCCCTGCAATCCTAATCTGTGTTCTGTTTTATCACTTCAACTTTAAAATAAGGTTGCTTTTGGTTTTCTAGAGTTAATCAAAGTTCTAATACGGTAGTGCGTGTTATACCTTCCATTTATTTGTTTCTTTACATTCATTCACTGAGAGTATGAGGTCTCTTCTCAAAGCATTGCATATTGCTGAAACTTAGAGTCTGGATTATAAAATAAAGCAGTGGGGGAACATTTCCATTACACAAATGGAAACATACGTTTTATTATAAGATTAGTTTTAATGTTTACCACAGGGCATGATACAGGATATATGGTAACTATCAGAGTTTATGCCAGTAAACTCACGATATAGCTTCCAAAAGGTCCCGAATAGTCGATTAGTGATTGAATGAAAAAAAATATTATGGAGATTATATGTTTAGAAGTTGGTAATGACAGACGAAAGGACACGGCAGACGTGACCTTCACAATCTTGATTCTTGATTAGGAACAAGCGTCAAAGTACTGGGGGCATTCCCATATATGCTCTGTTAGCCATTCCGTCAGCCATCTAAAAGTGTATAAGTTCAGTTTCCCAGTCAGTTGCTGATTACGCGTTCTTCTGATCTTTCTGGAGAGGGAGCACTTTCTCCCATCAGCTCTAGTCACTCCAATGTCTACCATTCTCTGAATATGTTCAGATATTGAGATAATATATCCTTCACATATACTCTAAAAGAAAATATACAGTTGCTTGTGTTGTGTGCTAGTTGCATAGTTGGGGTTTAAAATATCTTTGACTGAACAGCGTACACACGTCAAATTCTGTGTTTTGCTTGAAAAGTCAACCTCAGAAACACTACATTTTCTTAATAAAGCATAAGGTGATACCGCAATGAAGAAATCGCAAGTATTCAAGAAGGAAATCGGCACTGAAAGGGCAGTTATTCAAGAATGCAGATGACGTTTATCACGAATGCAACAAGACAGCTAACAGAGTTGTCAAAGAATTTGTTCCACGAATTATTCCAGCAGATGCATGCACATTCACAAAATTGTGTAGTTGCTGAAGGGAACAACTTTGAAGGAAATGTAGTGTAGATAATTATCTTGTTACTTATATCTATATAAACTAATACAGGGAACTTCTTGAAGCTACCTAGGCTCTATTACAAAGTAATGACAGATATAACGAAGACATATTATTGTCAATAATGTGAAAATAGATAGTACGTGAAAAAATATCGTCGTCGATATTATACACTGAGCATTAAAATTGTACACATCTCTACAGCACTTGATGAGTCAAGAGTCACCGAGTATCTGCTTTATAACTAAAGGTTAACGCAAGTTAGCTAACATCATTTTATCGACCTGGGTCCTGTAAACGGGATTCAACAAAGCTCGACTAACATTAACACCCAGAACACTGACAAGCCTATTCACAAACTAGTGTTTAACTTGCTATTGACAATTTGTTCACAATATTCATTCAATTCTGAGCAGAGCTATGGGTGATGAGACTCATCATTTTGCGATGTTTATGCATGCTGATTATCTTTCAGATCGTTAATTACACTTGTGGCATACACGTTTCTACACTTCTCTGTGAATAGTTGCTCCGACTCACTGTATACTAAACCCGTTTGAGTTAGAGTATTATGGTTTATATATATATATATATATATATATATATATATATATATATATATATATATATATATATATAATCCAAAATGATAAATAATTGTAATAAAATTTTTCTTATAAATCGTTATAAGTAAATGTATGTATATATCTGCAAATTCTAAAGTCAAGAAATAAAAAAAACATCAGATTCCAAAGTGTTTCTTCTCTGTAGCTATTCAATAATTTTATTCAATCTGTCTGCTCCTTATTTTGTTTTTCGTTTTTAAAAAAACATAACTATTTGGTATATTTTTCCAATTTATATAGAATCGAATACATTCTTCTGTTTGTTCATCATGTATGTGTGTTACATCGATCTGTTTGGTGTGTGTATAGTTCATCACTGACTTCCAGACAGAGAGCTGTGAGTTAAAATCATTACTGACAACATTTGCTAAATATTGACACAAGCCATAGTGATAATTAACTGATCAAGTGTAGAGTATTATCCGACTTGAATAATAACTTCGGAGGTTCCGTTTGCAAGCTGCAAATGACAAAGAATTTAAGTTTGAAAATCGATAAGCGCAAGATGAACTTCAAAAAATATAATATTAGTGCGAATAATACATATTCCTACAAGACAACTAAATGGAATATCTCCCCCGATGAAATATTGTTTATAGCGTTCACCATCGTTTCTCACAGGTCAGTAAGTAAAAAACGTTGATGAAGTCTGATATATCAAGTACAAAGTTGATATTTAACGTAAAAGACGATTGTTCTAATAGAAGTACATATTGCTATCAATTGTCACGTCATAATTAGACAATTGGTTTTTGAAGATACTTGGACTACACCGCTTTTATCCCTATCTACGCTTAACACAAATTGCGTCTAGGTCAGTGTGCCAGATATTTGTTATCTACGTACAGTTTTGTTACTTAGTAATACACCACAAACCACGATTTCGATTTTTGTGTATGGAAAATGATCTCACTTGGAACATAAAACAACTGTAACTCGACCTAATTCAATGTGTCGTCCTTGTCAACTTCTTCCAAGAGACGCAGAATTATCAGATTTATTTGGTAGTATTTATTTTCAATTAGAACTTCGAAAAAAAATCATCTGAACGCAATGCTTCATTCCCCTGTTAAGGGATGTGCGATGGCTTCTATCAATTGAAACTACTGTTATTTTCATTATAGACTATGGGAGTTTTAGACCATATTAGTTGATAGACCGACATCTCTGCTCAGATTTCAAAGAATATCGTCAATAGCAAGTTAAACACTAGTTTGTAAATAGCAGTGTCATTGTTCAATGTGTTACTGAAAGTTGAGCATTGTTGAATTTCATTTACAGGACCCAGGTCGATAAAACGATGTTAGCTCTCTAGCATTTCAATTTTTCTTGGAAAAGTGAAATTTCCACAAAATTTCAGAGAAATAACAATTATACACATGTATAAACGCAAAGGTAACTTCCAATCCTGTAATAACTATCGCGACATTTCTCTATTGTCCATGGCAGGGAAGATACATGTCAGAATAATTTTGAACCGTCTTATAGCTCATATTAATGAATGATTATTACCTGAAGGCCAAGTTGGTTTTAAAAAAAAGTGGCCCTATTGATATAATCAATCAATAATCCTGTAACCCTTCATGGTCGTAGGGGTACAACATTGGATACTTCAGCACACAGTCATCCACCGCAGCACACAGTCCTTCAGCGATTTCTATCCTCAGCGATGACGATGAGTGTGGAAATATCTTGTCCTGCCAATTCCTTGATGTTGTCTGTCCGTGCCGTTCTATGTCCTCCTCCTGTGCTTCTTTCCCCTTCGAGAGTTCCCTGCAGTATTGTTTTTGACAAGGAATAATGTCTGCATATATGTCCACACCATGCTAGTTTTCGACGTTTCACTATTTAAAGCAATGGTTCTTGCACACCTGCATACATCTATATTTTATTTCTTACGTACACATTAGTCTTATGTTCCCAATAGGAGATTCGTAGAATTCGTCTGTAGCATTTATACTCGAAAGCCTGTACTCGTCTCTCCATGTTCGTAGTGAGTGTCAAACTTTCACAACCATACATCACAACAGAAAGCACCAGCGAATTATACAGTTTGACTTTCACTCCAATACTGATGTTGCTTTTCCAAATCAATTTCACATGGACAATTGATACAGTCGTTGCCGAAAGACATTTTCAAGGAATACACTGTGACTTGTACACAGTATTTATAAACTTAATAAAAGCATTTGACACAATAAGTAGAGATAGGTCAAAGATCATGAGTTCATTGGCCGCTAGATCAGCAACCAACCAACTAACCAACCAACCAGTAAGTATAGAGTCTGTGGAAGATTATGGCAAAATATGGTTGCCCACAAAAATTCATCACATAGTGCGGCAATTGCACGATGGAATGCAAACTAGAGTTCGGGATGATGGAGAGTTATCTGAAACCTTTTATGTCTCACATGAAGTTAAACAGGGACGTGTACTAGCACCTACCATGTTTAGAATCATGTTCTATGCTATGTTTGATAATGCTTTCAGAGATCTGGAAGTCCGAGTAGACATCATATATCGCACTGATGGAAAATTGTTAAACCTTCAGCGCCTTCGAGCAAAAACCGAAGTCAAATAACACACAATCATCGATCTGTTATTTTCTGACTACTGTGCCCTAAATATGACCTATGAGGTAGATCTACAAACTATTATAGATTGATTCTCCACAGCCTGTAACAACTCTGGGCTTATTACTACGGAGTACACAGAAGGCATGGTATAACAAGCACCTGGCATATTTATCACGTGCCCTGCATAAATTAATGGCGTAGTACTGAAAGTCGTGAATAGATTCACATACCTAGGTAACATACCATGCAGATTCCAGAGTGTTGGTTACTAAACATAATAACAAAAAGAAAACTACAACTGTTTGGTCATGTAAAGAGACACAACTGTTTAGAAAGAGAAATAATGGAGGACAGAGTACATGGGAGAGGAGAAATGGCAGACCAAGAAGACGATGGACTGACGACATTAAAGATAACATGAGTACATGGTTGGAAAAAGCAAACCGCATCGCCCAAGACAGAGAGGGGTTCAGAGAATTCATTGGGAAGACACCGTTCTGGAAAGAATACGTCACAAGACACACCTAGGTAACAAACTATTGCAAATTGCCAACGTTGATGATGAAGTGTACGCAAAGATCGCCGAGGCAGGCAACACTTTCGGCAGATTGTCCGCAAATGTGTAGCATAGAAATGGCATTAACCTACAGACTAAGCTGAAAGTTTACAAAGCAGTGGTACTTCCAGTGTTGTTATATGCTGGCGAAACATGAACTATGTATAGGCTACATGTGAGGAAACAATCACTTTTACATAATTTGTCTCATAAAAGTAATGAACATCAGATGGCAAGACATGAAACAGGATACCACTGTTTTTCATAGATCTGATATTCCTAGCATTAACACTGTCTTTATGCATGCACAGTTTCGTTGGGTGGGTCATTTGGTACGTATGCTAGACTAATGGATGCCAAAGATACTTCTCTATGGTGAGTTGCGGAAAGCAAACGTTCTCAATGTCGCTAAACGAGGTACTATAAGGACTCCTTACAGAGCTTACTTAAAGTTTTTGAAATAGACCAAGATTTATGCGAAAAAGGTGCCCAAAATAGAGCCACATGGCACTCTAAAGTGAGAAAAAAAAGGCTCAGCAACATATGCAAAGATAATAATGCAGCAGCTTAACAGTGGAGAGTTGCAAGAAAGTCACCAGTAGACAAAAAACCCTCTACAGTGATTATCTCATGCCCGAACTATCCAAGGATATTTGCAGTCCGATTATTTCTTATTAACGATCTACAAACTCACACTCAAAGACATACTACCATTTCAAAAGTGGATGTAACAAGTGGTCAACATCACTTGTGATGGACCCACAATAGGCTATAGGGGTAAATATAAATATTTTAACTTTTGTGACTTATACATTAACGTCTGTTGCATTTATTTGTCCCAAAATGAATGGACTTTCAGGTTGATAGAGAGATGTATCACGAACATATAGACACAATTTTGTATTTTGACAGCTCGTGTATTACTGGGGCCGGAAAATAAAAAAAACATAATAACGTCAGCGTGATCTTCCAAGCATGTGGTAAGACAAAATTAAAGATGTTTTTGTGGGAGAAGTTGGTCGTTCAATCTTACAGAGGGTCAACGTGCTCTTAAGTTATAGTGAAGTCGGATGTGTCAGGTTAAAAGGAGCAGATTTTGGTACAAGTTCTAAACCATTACATAACGCATTTCGTTCCCTGGACTGCATTCTGATGATCTGAAGGAGTCTTGAGAACAAAACAGACGAAGAAGAATGTATTTACAAAATAAAAAAAAACATGACGATTCTGGTTTGAAACTCACAACCTTGCTAGAAAAATTAGATATCAAACCTTAAACAGTTGACCTCGTTGCCTGCAGGTTCTTTATTATGCTTATGACATTTAACTATTTGAAAATAATGTATTAACTGCGTTTTGAAATTAAGCATGAAATTGTATAACTTATTTTTGTTTTATCAGAAGTACTAGGAAGTATTCTTTAATTATTACTTGCTGCTTTTCTTAAAACTGAGACTCCAAATTAAAACGAATAATTGGTCGCCAATACAACAGTTCTATGCAAAGAATAGACCTTCAAGTATAATCTGACATATTTTACAGTAACCGCAAACAGGGATTCAGCTATGAAATAAGTTCCTTCTCTATATTTCGCTATTTTAAAAAAACACTCAAATTACAATGACAATCGAACGCTTTAAGTTTTCACATGATCTCTTCATTACCAACTACAAATTCATAGGCTTGTTAATCACAAACATGTAGTACCTATAAGGTAATTGAACGTGTATAAATTTACACCAATCGCCGAAGTTTAATTTTTCGTCTACAGGACTTAACGGAACAAGTCAATCATACATGTTACCTACTGACTAACATCGCGAGATATCATCGGTAGATTCAAGGAAATGATATTGTGACGCAGATTGAAACTCTTGATTGAGTGATGAATACTCATGTGAACAATATTTAAAAAATTAATTGTATGCTTTTATATGTGGTGGAAATTCAACACAAATAGATTTACTAAGTTACTAGGGGACTCTTCTAGTCCTACTGGTTCAATGAACGCACTTCACTGCTTCCCTTGTTAGTTCCAATGGAACGTATGATATTTATATTACTGGATAATTTCTGGAGAGTTTTGGAGAAACATTTCTTACAATACTTTTCTCACTATAAATCTCGTGTGTGCAAATAAGTCCAGGGATCAAATACGGCCCACCATGTAATTGTTTCCTGGTCACCGATAGGTAGACTTAAACGTACGGTATTCTCTGGTCCCTCAGCTAAAACTACACTACTTTGTGCTCCATAGAACTTAAACAACTTACACATCTATAACGTAATATATACAACACTAGAATATAATATACACACCACTATAATATAAAATATACAACATTAGAATATAATATACACTCCACTATAACGTAATATATACAACACTAGAATATAATACACACGAAACACAACATATGTTTAAAAACATAGCATATGGTAAACAGTGACAGCTAGAATACAAATCACAGAACAGATCATGGATAGAAAACACCAAAACATAGCACACACACACACCACTAGAACATTTATTCAAAACACTATAACATAATACACACAATAGTAGAACGAACATTACACAGACACCACTAGTAAATACGGCTAGAAAATAACATATAAAACACTATATATAATACGCAGAACACTAGAACATATCACACAACACTAGAACACGAAACGCATAATACTAGAAGAAAACAGACACAGAACTACAACATTACACACATACTACTAGAACATAATACACAGAAAACTATAAAACACATACACCACTATAACATAATACACACAACATTATAATATAATATACAAAATAATATAACATAATACACACAATACTAGAACATACTACACACAATACTAGAACATAATACACTCACTAGAACATAACACACACAATACTAGAACATAATACACACAATACTAGAACATAATACACACAATACTAGAACATAATACACACAACACTAGAATATAATACAAACAATACTAGAACATAATACACTCACTAGAACACAATACACACAATACTGGAACATACTACACTCACTAGAACATAAAACACACTATACTAGAACATAATACACACAATACTAAAAATAATACACTCACTAGAACATAATACACACAATACTAGAACATAATACACACAATACTAGAACATAATATACACAATACTAGAACATATTATACTCACTAGAACATAAAACAAAATACTACAACATAATACACACAATACTAGAACATAATACAAACAATAATAGAACATAATACACACAATAATAGAGCATAATACACACACTACTAGAACATAATATACACAATACTATAACATAATACACTCACTAGAACATAATACACACAATACTAGAACATAATACACACAATTCTAGAACATAATACACTCACTAGAACATAATACACACAATACTAGAACATAATACACACAATACTAGAACATAATACACACAATACTAGAACATAATACACAATATACTAAAACATAATACACACAGTACTAGAATATAATACACTCACTAGAACATAATACTCAAAATACTAGAACATAATATACTCACTAGAACATAAAACACACAATACTAGAACATAATACACACAATACTAGAACATAATACACACACTAATAGAACATAATATACACAATACTAGAACATATTATACTCACTAGAACATAAAACAAAATACTACAACATAATACACACAATACTAGAACATAATACAAACAATAATAGAACATAATACACACAATAATAGAGCATAATACACACACTTCTAGAACATAATACACACAATACTAGAACATAATACACTCACTAGAACATAATACACACAATAATAGAACATAGTACACACAATAATAGAGCATAATACACGCAATACTAGAACATAATACACACAATACTAGAACATAATACACTCACTAGAACATAATACACACAATACTAGAACATAATACACACAATACTAGAATATAATACACACAATACTAGAACATAATACACTCACTGGAACATAACACACACAACACTACAGCATAGCATTGACAAAACTACAACACAACGCCTAAAAATAAGACATAACTAAAAACACAACAACATAAGTCATACAACACTACAACATATACTATACAACCCTACAACATATACCACACAACACCACAACATATACCATACAACACTACAACATATACCATACAACACTACAACATATACCATACAACACTACAACATATACCATACAACACTACAACATAGAAGGACATCACTATACAGTAATTCACATCCTACAATAGCATAATTACAGTTTACCTTCTCTTATAAATAGCAGACAATGAAAGAAATGTCAAACAACACACAAGATTAAGTTCCTTGTTTATTGTACACAATTATGTGTGAAAATAAGAAACCAGCTTTATTACAACAGAACAGTTAGTGTTCCCCAAATGATTAAATAACACAACTAAAGATTACTTACGATCCAGTTTAGAAAATTTATGTTTTCCTCTGTAAGCTTTCCTTTCAAATCACAAATCATGACTCGTATAAAACGTCAACAGGTGTGGCACCAAAGTTTTTAAAAAACCCACTTTCCTGTCTTATTGGTACCATACATGACAATCGTTACTAAATTAAGTTAGTGCACATGTTAGATAGCTTTCTTAAACAAGAGTGAATCATCCCTGTCTAGAATTGTCCGAGATTTGATCGCTCCAGAGTTCACCTTATCAGATCTGAACGTGATTATCACAACAGAGAGAGAGATCCTAGTTCTTCAGCAGGCATATCGATTCTGGTAATATTTCCTACTCACAAGATATCGACGTGTATAATTTTATCACATGTAGCGATACCCTGGTTCACGTTCTCAAGTTGGCAAACAAAAAGTGGTCTAGAGCAAAGGCTGACTCGATTGTGCTCATTTCTCACTCATGTTAAATCTCAATACTCAATATGTGCTTGATTTTAGTTTCTCCTACAACTACGCCCATAGAGAGGCAGAGATAGAGAGAAAGTTGTTCAAGAACATGAACTAAAGAAATTACACATAATGTGCACGGAAGAAACCAGCATTGTTCCTTTAATATTCGTATACATTGTGGGACGTTTACAATGATAACATTTGCCCAACAGTTGCAGATCGAATACACATCACACAACAAATCTTAGATTATCTGCATGATTCTTCTTTATGTTTGTACTATATCTTATCGCAGTCTCTTTCTCTACACTTTTTCACCTTTATCTTTTAATATGTCTTCCATATCGTTATATTATGTATATTAGGTTATGGATTTATATGGATACGTTTATAATAAAAATAACCTTTATATCGTTTGAATTATTTATTCATGCTAAATTCTTCCCTCTCTTTGTCTCTCTCTCTCCGATTTCTTTCTGTTTAACTCCTGTTGGGAGACCATATCCTCCATTAAATATTCGCTCCGATATATAACTAAGCGATATACAACTTTGTCTCTTAGTTCTCCTCTTCAGGTGAAACTCAACAACTAAATGACATGTTATCTTATACACCTGGAACTGAGTATAGTAGTCTTTAAGATATATGCATGTTTTGTTCCTGTTTACCTTCGTTCTGTAGTATATCCAGGTAGATTTTTCTACCTGAATTAAACCATCAGCACGTACGCACTTTGTATGGTTTACCGAAAAGCTACGATATGTGCACCTGTAGGTCTATCACATCCGATTCGCCAGAAGTGTGTATGTACTGTGTGTATGTACTGTGTGTATGTACTGTGTGTATGTACTGTGTGTATGTACTGTGTGTATGTACTGTGTGTATGTACTGTGTGTATGTACTGTGTGTATGTACTGTGTGTATGTACTGTGTGTATGTACTGTGTGTATGTACTGTGTGTATGTACTGTGTGTATGTACTGTGTGTATGTACTGTGTGTATGTACTGTGTGTATGTACTGTGTGTATGCATCCGAAAAGGCAAGCTTATCATTAATAGACATTTAAATAATACTATTATTGCTAAAATAGCAATTTTTATGACGATATTTAAGAAAAAAAAACTGTTCATCTAATATGTAAGTTCATACAGAAAGACGAACTTGTGGAACACCGGAAGAGTTACTTGAGAAAAAAGACAAGATGAATGATTCGATGTTAGTGAAGATGAGATAAATGATTCGATGTTAGTGAAGATGAGATTGAGATAATGATTCGATGTTAGTGAAGATGAGATAAATGACTCGATGTTAGTGAAGATGAGATGAATGATTCGATGTTAGTGAAGATGAGATAAATGATTCGATGTTAGTGAAGATGAGATAATGACTCGATGTTAGTGAAGATGAGATATTTCTGATACAGACGCGTACTCTAAGACATGATTACAAATGCACGCGTCGTGACACCCCCCCCCCCCTTTCCAAAAAATAAATAAATCTAGCTATCGACAATAAAACACGAAGATAATTAGACTAGAAATCAAATATGGACAGTACTAACATATACAAATGGAAAACAAGAAGCCCCAGATCTTTGTTCTCAACCCTTTGTATGCATCTTTGTTCTCAACCCTTTATATGCGCGTAGATACTTAATAATGACAAGTCCTTAATATTACAAATCCAGTCTTCTTTGACCTTTTCCTCTTTTCAACTTCCCTTCAAATGTCCCTGCAGAGCAGTCTTCAAAAGGTAATCATGCCTCACTATGTGCTCTAGTCACATACAGTCAAGGTAGTAACATTTCGTCACTAATACATGTTCTTGTTGACATGAAAACGCATTATGTTGTTTCTCTCGTACATGTCGATCTTATGTTATGTATAATCAATATGCATACATCCACGAAAATTGAGACAACGTATCAAAGACCACCTGAACAGGACATTCCAGAAGCAGGAACATTGACTCAAGGTTGGCAGGTGTTTTGAAAAGCTGTGATGACTGCTACATCCTGTTCAGAATATGCCACATGATGATGATGATACTGAATGTTTAACACTCGTCTGTTACATTTGTTTTCAATAGCATCCCATGATTATTTCCATATCCGCTGTAAAAGTGTTTTTACTGGATGAGGAAAAAAAACATAGTTAAAAAATATAGTTGTAAGAATATTGCTTTCCCCAACGTATTCTTCTCTATATTCCGTGCGAATAAGAATGTTATAAAATCTAGGCTATGACTTCTAATGATTTCTCAATATCAGATGTGGTCAACCTTTTTTCGAGTCCCAGGGTCGGATTGAGCATCTTCGGCACTTGAATTCCAAAAGTGTCAAGTTGCTCCCAACAGATCAGCTAGCTACTTAAGAGATATTGTTCAGAACAATTTACTCTATAGCTCAAGCGACGATCACAAGGGGCATCCAAAAAGTGCACTTACGAACATTATGGACGCAGAAGTATTTTGATAAAAACTCCTGAACGTAAAGCAAATGTCTGGACCACTTCGTCACGTATATTCTCAAATAATCTAGATTTTGTGACCTCTAAATGACAAGTAGTAGTACAATTAATGACAGGATGAATAACATTAAACGAAGGATGTATATATATATAAAGTCGCTTCCGGTCCAAGATGGCGAAGAGAACGTATGTGTTCTCATATAGTCACATATAATCAGATGTTACTCCTGAAAGCAACAGTAAACTACAGGAGTATTTTGCCAAGAATTTCCTTAAGGATGTGTTGAAATATTTTCGTTTGTATCACATATTATTTGAGGATAATCATAGAAAAATGCAGAGAATTCAACATCGACCTGCATGTATTCTTTTTTAGATTACACTAAAGCTTTTGAATGAAACATCACCAATTATGGGGAATAATGAACAACATGGATTTTCCAGAGCACATTACACGACTAATTGCAAAAGTGTACAAAAATGAAAAAGTCGTTTTGAAATTGGAAGGAGTAAAATCAGAGTGATTTAAAGTACAAAAAAGGAGTAAGCCAAAGGTGTACATTGTCGCCATGCCTGTTTAACGTATATGCAGAGAACATAATGAGAAATGTCAAACACGAAATAATGTAACAAGAATTCAGCCCAATAAACAACGAAGGTCTACAATTTCAGAAAGCAGATACGCAGACGACACAGTGCTACTAACATCAAATGAGAACGATTTAATGAACATAATAAAAAGCTTTAGCGTAAGTAAATAAACCTGATGCACCTGGGTGTAAGTAAATAAACCTGATGCACCAGAGTGTACGGAAATTAACCTGATGAACTTGGGTGTTAAGTAAATTAACTTCATGCACTTGGGCGTTAAGTAAATTAACCTGATGCACTTGGGCGTTAAGTAAAGTAACCTGATGATCTTGGGCATTAAGCAAATTAACCTGATGCACTTTGGCGTTAAGTAAAGTAACATGATGCACTTGAGCGTTAAGTAAATTAACCTGATGCACTTGGGCGTTAAGTAAAGCAACCTGTATTCTTGAGCATTAAGTAAATTAACCTGATGCACTTGGGCGTTAAGTAAAGTAACCTGATGCACTTGAGCATTAAGTAAATTAACCTGATGCACTTGGGCGTTAAGTAAATTAACCTGTTGCATTTGATATAAGTAAACCGACCTGACGGGCTTGGAGACAGTAACTGCAGCGCATTTGAGGCATTTATTTACAAAATGACTTACTCTCGTAAGTCTTGCTGATTTACCTTTTGTAGCACACACCTATCCCGATGGAAACCAAACGGCAAATCTAAGTTCAATATTCATCTCAACATTATATTTTCAATGTCAGACATGGACTCTAACTAAACACGAGAGAAAGCTTACTGCACGTGAAATAAGATGTCTAAGAAAAACTGCAAAAATCGAAAGAAGAGATAACTTGAAAAATGAGATTACTATACCAATTGGACCAACATCAGTGATCAATTCTATTGTAAATATAGATTGAAATGGTTCGGCCACCTAATGAGAATGAACCATTATTTGCAAGGGTCAAGAGTATACAACATGGAAACAGCAAGAAACAGAGGAATACCAAGAAGAAGGTGGATTGAAGGAGTTACCAACATTCTGACACGTCACAGTTTTACAGAATATCAAGCAATCAGACGTGCAATAGTCCGAAAGCCGATCGTCATTCAATCCAGCGACGCCTCACAGCGTAAGCAGAGAAAAGACAATAAATAAAGACTTACTCTCGTCGGAATGTATGTATTATAGAATTTAACACAAAGTAGTTAGAACTACTAAACGTACAGGGACACATAAATCCTCTTACACTACTGCTTTATTATCTCGAGTGTCAAATGGGATCTGTGCGTTTATGATCCCCGGGGATTACGAGCAATGAAGAATGTTTCATTATTTGCAATTTGGAGAAGGTAGTGGTTTCCAGAGCTTTATTTATACCAAAAATATAATAAAGTGTTAAATAGAAGTTTTACACTGAACAATACACAATATCAACATTTATTTTAAAAAAAATCTTTATGAAGATAAACACAGAATGGAACCACACACTTGAAATTCTGTCCAGAGCCTCCTGTTTTGTCCATACTCTGTGTAACGTCACCAGATGTCACAGTGAGCTCTGACTCAATATCATAATATTACCAATACATTTGTGTGGCGCATGGCAGAGAGCTCGAAACGGTAGTCTCACACTAGTGAAATCTAGAGTTCGATCCCCGGCAAGGACTAGGTTTTTTTTCTGTCGGAAGGTAAATTTAAAATAAAAAAAACTCACCCTGTACATGACGTGACAACAGAAAGAGCATGCGGCCATTATCAAACAGCTACAACATCCCTCCCTGCAACACTATAACGGGAAACATGCAGTATTTGCCTTTTTTTTACAAACAAAATGATGCTAGTCTCCTTTCTGCTAATCGCAGAATGTCTCCTTATCATAATCTAGTTATAACATTCGAATTCTATCCTAGCAGCCTCCTCGCTCTTGGTGTAAGACAAAGACACCTTTATAAATCTCAACCATGTAGCGTTGTTATAGAGTAACCCATATAATTCATGCTAAGAACAATGAGAGAATGCATTATGTGCAACTGATGTTATGCAGCAATAAGTTAACAAAAAACGTGGGATATATATATAACACAAAAGGAAGATTTGAATTTAGGAAATTTTGAATGTTCCCAGAAGACATGAGATGACATGTACAACAAGATAACTTTCTCGTGCATTTTCCTGTGAGGCTAAACACAAGAGCGTTTGTACTCAGCCAAATATTCCCTTACACGCAAGGTAAATCAAGTTCTCTATACATGGCTGACATATTTACTGGAATATATTTAGAGTTGAAAAACCTTTCGCTAAGAAGATATAGAAGCAAATGAAAGTAAAGGTAATGCACATCATATAATCCATAGAGATGTAACATGTTAGTAAATGCACCGTACTAGACATATTGATTTGTCATATTTGTGATATCCGAGCTGTAAGGGTCTTCACTTACTAGTACTAAAGAACTTATTTTGTCTCAAATTAAGTTAATATACTTGAAACTCAGTTAAGCCAAGATATTATGTCTCAAAATCGAGTAAGCTAAATTATTTTATGTCACATTCAGCTAAGTCAATGATTTAATCAATTTAAGCTAAAATTTATATTAGTATGTGTCAAACTATGTTATGTCAAGGTGGTCTTTGATATCTTGCGACCAGCTTCTTCGTGGTCTACATATTCTTGGTTTATCTGGCGTTATTCCGTCTATTATGATCTTTTTTGGGCTATTTTTTTAAATTCTGTCGTTTAACGAAAATATTCTACATTTTCTAGAGAGTACTGTGCTATTTCGCCAACTTTCCTTCAATTTCGATTCTCACGGAGCGTAACTATTGATGAGCATTCTGGTTCATGGTATTCTGAAAATGTGTCTGTAATATTTTCTTTCAAATGCTGTAAATGGTGTTTCTCCTTGGTAATTGTCCCAGATACGCATCCTTGATTTGCAACTGGTAATATGTAGGCTAAAAGTAAATACAATAAGAACAAACAAACATAATGGAACCACAAAATCATCAAATTACTGTATAAAACTGCTTGCATGTAATCTCTGTTTAATCTGTGGTTCCATTCTGTGCTTCTTTCTATCTCAATGAAGATCGAGTGTTTGAAACATTTACTCTGTGTATTATTCAGCGTAAAACTAATCTTTAACTCTTTTTATAATTTGTGTGTGTGTATAAAAGGAGCTCTAAGTAGCTATGTCACACTCAGGTAAACTAAATTACTATTTAACACTCAGGTAAACTAAATTACTATTTCACACTCAGGTACACTGAATTGCTATTTCACACTCAGGTAAACTAAATTACTATTCCACACTCAGATAACCTAATTTACTATGTCACACTCAGCTAAACTAAACTACTGTTACACTAGGCTAAAATAAACTACTTTGTCGTACACAACTAAACTAAATTGTTATGTCACACTCAGCTGAACTAAACTACTATGTCACACTCAGTTAAACTAAATTACACTATAACACTCAGCTAAACTAAACTACTATGTCACACTATCTAAACTACATTATTATGTCAACCTCAACAAAATTAAATTATATTATAATTTTTCAAACAGAACACAACTTTATTTTTTCAATGTCAAACTCAGGAAAACTATATTATTCTATGTGAAACTATTCTATTTCAGACTTGTGCTGTTGCATATCTGGTGTGTGTTGATATTCCAGAAAAGTCAAAGTCTGGCACATTTGGGACACGTATAATCTGGATTAGACACATGTATGTTTGTTGTTCCGTATTTTCGGGCAGCACATTTTATCTGTGCCTCTGAGATATGATGCTTCACCGCGAAGCAAGCATACTTGGTGGTGTTACTGAAGCATACTAGATGATTCTGAGCTTCATACTCTGCTAACACTGGTATTATCGATCATTGTGAGTATGTTTCAGTGTCAAAGTTTTGAAACTTCAAATTCGTTTTAGAAGTGTCTGAATTATAGCTTGCTTTATATTTTGGAAAAAGCAGGTGTTCTCAACCTTTTCGCACCCCGAGCATCGCCCACATATAATCACTGGTGCTCACGAGCACTTTCTAAGTCGCATGTTGCAATCACATGCCTTTACGAGAATGTTGAGAACGAACGCGTGGATTTTGAATTGTGAGAAATATTTGCGCTATTCGCCAACCTCATTATCTTATCCCGGCCTATTTGACATCAGCAACAAGACAAAATGGAGACGATTAGAAAATAGTTCAGGATTCAGTGGAAGATCAGGTCGTTCTGAGTACCTAGCCGTGCTGCATGCGGTTGAAACCGCACTGCCATGAGTCGCATTTATACACGTTGTACCAGCTAAACTAAATTAATGCAAGTATGTGTCACAATCAGCTATGCTAAGTTAATGTGTCTCAAACTCAGAAAAACAAACTTTATATCTCCCAAAATCATAAAGAAAATAAGTATATTATATACAATTATATACATATATCACAAGCAATAATTATGTCTTCAAGACTGTTCTCTATTAGGCTTTTGAAGCATACAGTACTTTAGATTTATGATCGGCTACAATATATGACCGATTGGCTTCCAGTCGGTCATGGAAAATCAAGCCTTTCTAAAGACACATTTGAGTATTCCTGTGAGTTTTATTGTTTTATTTTTGTTTTGAGGATTATACATTGTATGAAAGCCAAGAAAATCAAGGACAAAGGGGTCATTTCAGTAGGACCATTAATTTCCCATTAGCCAATATGTCGTATCTTGCCAAGAGTCACGGTACAGTATACCTAGCATTTGACAATTCTCGTTTGTAGCTTATGTGACTTTTATTGTTCTCACGCGACTCCCAGTTCAGCAGATAACTGAGCCTAAAGCACCTCAACAAAGCTGTTGTAGTATATATGACTTAATATTTATTTCACAATTTCAATTATATGTATTAAGGATTTAGAAATGTTGCGCCATCACATTTACTATAGTGTGTTTCAAAATGCATACCCCTGTTAAAAATTTAAAACGCTGCAACTAAATTACAGAAATGCATGGCATTTTCAGAAATGTTTTAAAAACGTAACGACAAAATGCAGAAATATTTGCATCACAATTGAACCACAAATGTGCAATTTGTCTATATAATGTATGAACACAAACACTAAATATGTTTGTGTTAAAATTTATGAACTACCGTACATGACGATTTGGTGAGAAATTTGGAATACGACCAAACCTGTTTGTGTCTCGATTTGAACGCTGAGCACGATTTTAACGTAAATTTGAATCAAATGCGTTGATCTCAGTCCTTGGAAAATTATAGTATAATTAATTTCTTCCATCACTATAGTAGTCATGACATTCATAAATATAAGAGGAATATGCCACCACGTGTAAATGGCAACACCTAATAAAATGAAATTAATAAATTTCTGATGCCATTAAATATTTAAACTGCAATGCAAAATCTCATTAAATTCCGCTTACCGGTCATTGAGATATGAAAGAGAATATGTGGGCAACTATTTTTAAACGCACTATAACAGCACGATATGTCGTGGCGCATACTGTGTGCATATCCTAAGTACACACTGTGTGTTCTGTTCTGTGCCCGATGTTTGCTTTAAAAAAAACATGCATTGTCAAATTATATTTTAAAAATTTATGCGGTTTTCTCAAATATTTAAAAATGGCGTCTTACACATCCACATTTGTTATAAAAATAGAACCAAGTTCTGAAACCGTTTCTATACACATTGCTCATACTGGAAGTTCACACTTCTCAATGCATTGTTTGCCTCCCAGAATGCATTTGATGACCTAAACTTCCATCTCGCACTTCACGAGTAAACATGGAGGAAAGGTCACACACGTCTACCGTTTCAGTGTGACTGCAAATGCTCGTTTCGCAATTATTATGATCTCACTTAGATATCACACCCCTTTACGTAATACACGTATTTTTATGATCTATTCATTCAACACAGGGTCACTGGAAAATATGTCTATGTAGGTAGCCGATCTACTCAGTAAAACCATTTGTATTTTGATTATTTCAACAGAATTCGAAGAGTATGTACGCCAGTAACTCCTATAACTTAATGACTATAGTGTACATGTTTAAGCTGCTTCCGCAATATGCCCTGTTAAATCACGATGTCTTTAGATTACAACAGCTCAAGGTAACGTTAATTAAGGAATGTCCATAAATTGCGCCCACAATTAGAGAATGTAGGGAGAAGGTCTGAAAAAAGTTTTATAATTGGTGCCAAGAGGAAGGTGGGAGTTAAAACAATTGACGCCAACAATAGTGTTTTTACATACCAATTAAAGTGTTTTAATTAGACAGAATTTTAGAGAACATCATGTTTTTTCATCCCAATTCAAGTGTTTTAATTAGAATTTTAGAGAACTTCATGTATTATACGTAATTTTTCAGCTAAGTGATTTAGGACGGGCTGGGGCACTTTCTTAAGTATAGCTAAGCATGAGGTCTTTGAATTCTTCATAGTATATTGGCAAAGGATGGGGGGGGGGCGTAAAAATAATTGTTCATCTGACAACAACTGACAATCACATATCAACAAACATAATAAAAAAGATGGAACCTGAAATCGAACTCTGGTATATAACATTTTTATTTTTTTCGTTCGCTACATTGTAACCAGCACGGATATCCGTGTGATTTCCGCCGGGAGCTTGATTACGTTGTGCCACCGTTATGCGCCTTGTAGGCCTAGCACATCCGATTTCGGAATGCCTTGACAATTCCTGTGGACTACCCTAGCCTGTGAGTCTCCCTATCTGCCGCCAGGCACGCATGTGTGTGGTGACTCTTCGCCCAGACAATTTCAGCTCACGTCTGTCTCGCACGAGGTATTCCACTGTCTATGAACTTGCCTCGTGTAATTGGATGTATTGTGTCTGTGCCCATCGGGTACTGAACCGTTTCTCATCTGTAAGCCTGGTTCCATAAGAGGAAGAACTCAACAGAAGAGTTGGACCCTGGCTCTTTCGCCCTCTTAGCCGAGGTGTCATTCACCGACATCGTGAACCCCTTGCCCAAGTTCGAGTCTCACACCACGCGTTTGAGAGCAAAGCGCTGGCCTTTCATTGTGCAATTGTACACATTATGACATATATTTGTTTATCGCCATGCATCCACCTTTACGTGCCTTTTACATTGGCCGCACCTCCAATGTTCTGACTGGTCTAACTGGCGTCACTGTATGTCGACAGTGTCGCTGTATGTGGTGATGCAAATGGTGTCGGAGATATTGTCTGTCTCTTTTGCAGTCAAATCTCTTTCCATCTGCTACCTCCACATTCTCGGACACGATCCCCAAATGATTTTGCCAGAATCAGCTCGAGCTGCTGTTTTCTGTTACCAAGGTGCACCACGAGGAGGTACATTTGGGATCTTGGTTATCTGCTAACCCTGGGTCCGCCTAGGGCAATGCGTTCCCTTTGCACCCCGGTATATAACATATAATATCACATTAGTATCTTAGCTTCACAAGCACTGTTTTTTTTCCTCTCTCTCTTCATCTCTCTCTCTCTCTCTCATGTGCCGTGTCTTCTGGAATTAATGATGGCGACGTACATCGTTTCTTACTATTTGTGTTAATCAATTATTGTTATTCTTAATATTTATCAAAAACTTGATTTTAAAACGCCATGAATGTTTCTCTCTCTCTCTCTCTCTCTCTCCCTTTTCTCTATTTTTGTAGAAAATGTTCATTAATCTATTCCATGATATGCAATTACTCCCATTAAGCCACTAGCTTCCAACCTTAATTTCATTAGACACCTTGCAAATATTTACCAATATACAATTCCTAAAGTTGATAACTTGTCCTAATTGGACAGCAAATGAACGCAAGTAGGAGACAAAGTTTAAAAATTATTTCTATAAGAATTGTTTTGGTAGACAGTGCATTCTGAACGTATTGGCCATACAGCCAACTATCTAACAATCCTGCTCAAATCTCATTTATTGTTCCAGAATTGCTTTCATGGAGCAGGATGTCCTATCAATAACACGGAAGATTTATTTGTATACAACTTTAACGATGATTTCCTGTACATCATGTTCCTGATTCTAAGATAATATCCGCACGGATTATAACTAATGATATATTCCTAGTTAGTCCATCTAGTTCTTGTCATCTCTCATATGTCGCCGTCCATGCATCTTTAAAAAAATATTTTTCACGTTTATCTTTGAAAATGTACATGCTCAGTAGAAAACAATGTCCGCCAGATAATACACTCACTATCTTGGTCTTGTTTATGTGTGCCACATCCATGTCCAGTCATATAATGAACTCTCTCTCTCTCTTTCTCTGCTTTCCCGTTGATGTCTGCTCAGCTATTTCTATGAGCTTTTAATTGGCTGTTTTATAACACAATTTTAGACAATCTGATCTACACTGATATATATATTTCTCAAACTGTGTATTGTTCCAGATAGAATGAGCATTAAACTAATAGGGAAATAATAAACAATTTAAGAGATGCAGATGTCACAGTCCTCTTGGCAGAAAATAAACAGGAGCTACAAATACTAATACATCAAGTATACACATAAATTAGATATTAAGGACTAGATATTAACATTAAGAAAATAAATGCCACATTAATCAGCAATATTATAGAGGAACAAACGCTAACATAAACGTACATAGTGCTATACTGCAACAAGTAGACCAGTACTTGTATCTTGGACGTCTAACAACATTGAATATTGATATGAAACAACAAATAAAAGGAGAATATGAACGGCTACGAGTGATTCCATTGACCTGTTTTCTGACAGTCTATTTACTTATTCAGCACATTTCTGAGTTATGCAACACATACCAACTTAACTTTAAAATTAGAAAATTAATTCTATGCTGACATCCCTTCGCTTTCAATATATCATATAATGCAATACAATTTCCGTATGTTCTCGTGTATCATCGACCAAAATCAATATTACTTTAGCCAGTCACAAGAAAAATAGTTAACGTCATTTCTCTTATCCAATTCACCAAGTACCAATAGTATCCTGGATTTTGGAACATGTGAAATGATGGTTGTGAAAGAAACAAGAAAATATTGTGCTTGAAATACAGAGGAATGGTAAACTTCGCCATTTGAGTGCAACTGTTGTGTGCCTAGCATGGTGTGTTATGAGACACTTCGAGTTCTAGACGGTAGAAAAGCTAGTGAAATGTCAACAGGTCATATACATTCAGCGAACATATGTTTCTGTTCTGGAGTGTGTTTGCATGAACAAGGTAGAATATGAGGCGCTGAGAAAGTCATAGTTACATAGTTATATCTTCTGTCTTATTTCCTCGTTCTATAAACGGATCTCTACATACAATAATTTTAGATGAGATTCCCGCGTCAATGTACCAATTGGTAGTATAAATTGGTGGGGGATCCTTTATAGTATTATATTGTCTGTACGTTTGTGCGGTTTACTAGTGAACATTTTTGAAAATGATTATAGCATTCTTGAGAGTATTTTTCGCAGTATAGACAGAAAATGTTTATTCTGCAATGTGACTCCAAGCAATGTTTGCTTTTACACCCATCCGTTAATGTTACGTGGTAAATACTTGGCATATCCTCGTATACATGGATCCTTGTTCTATCTCTCTGTCTCTTGTATGCTATTTTCAGGCTTTATAGACCAAATTGTCAAATTCGCATTTAGACTCAAATTCCCAGAATGAATATATATATATATATATATATATATATATATATATATATATATATATATATATATATATATATATATATATATATATATATATATATATATATTAACTCCTTGCTTTCAGAAAGCAGAGGAAACAGCAAGTTAAGCAGACTCCCGTATGTCAGTAAACCGCTAAAATCCTCATTTTATTGCTACTTCTACATCCATTACGGTTGGGTAGAAAAATAATTGCGTATATAAATAGTTAATATAATAATAATGATAATAATAGTACCGCTGTACTATGGTTACCCCATATGTACTACGTCCTTCTCAACAGATGTAGTATGTATAATTGTATATACTATATATGATATAATTTTACTCTAAATTATGATCTGATGCTAAAATATGGTATGTGGCTAAAATACTATCCGACGATAAAATATGACCAAATGCTAAAATACGATTACATGTTAAATATGATCAGATAATAAGATATGACCAGAATATTAAATATTATTAGATGATAGAATATGATCATATAACATATGATCATTTTCTAAAATACAATCAGATAATAAAATGCAATAAGATTACAACTGAAGATCAACTGTTAAAACATGGTCAGACGATAAAATATGACCAGACGCAAACCAATTATTATATACTAAATATATTTATAAATTGTTACCATATTTACATTCTTACCAAATGTTAAACTTTAAATCATAGTGAAAAATTCGTCTACTATATTTCGACAGCAAAATACCGAAACAATAAAAGTGACTATTGAGAAGCCATAACACATCGTGTCATTCAAGGAAGTAATTGAATGACGTCTATGCAAGAAAGGAAATTACACACGGTCTATGCACATGACGTAATCAACTGTTAATTAAATATGTAACTAGGCAACATATGACATAAACAACCACAATGAAAACAAAGTCTATTATCTGCAATAGCTTTAAATTTAATTTATTGTTCTGAAACCGTAAACAAATCAAATTAAATGGAGCTGTTCATAATTTACATCAACAATTGCTTATCCCCCATCCCCTTGTAAACAACTGTCTAGAAATCAGGGGTTCCCTCCTGCTTAACTATGGCAATTTTTTAACACAACCCTTATCTGCAAATGTTAGGAAGTAAGGGATTCCCTCCAGCTTACCTATGATGATTTTTTAAAGACATCCCCTTCTCTACAACTGTCAATAATTCAGGGATCTCCTCCTGCTTAACTATGACAATTGTTTATCCCATCCCCTTCTCAACAACTGCCAATAATTCAGGGATCTCCTCCTGTTTAACTATAACAATTGTTTAACCCATCTACCTCCCCCCCTTCCCATTAAACAGGTTTTTTAAAATTTTAGCAGAAAAAAATACTAAAAAACTAAATTTTCCCCCATAATTGTTGACAAATGTTTCAAATTGAAACTACTTGATAGGCTTGATATAATTGTAGCAATTTAAGTTTGCAGCTAATGGTGTCAAAATTATTAGGGAAGTCAGGCTTCAGATGGTCCAGGAACAGTTAATCAATGAGGTTCTTATCATGTCTATAATAAACCAGTGGTGAGAAGGACCGCAGAATATTTCCCGCGTTTTGGAAACCGACTAAAGAAGAAAAAGGTGTCGGATTAGGATATGACTGACAGCAGCGCTATGAGGTGTAAAGTAAGAACAAGATTGACCTTGGAAGAGGAAGACCTCCGTGTTTTCAAGAAGATACTCTGTAAGCAGAGGCTGTACAATCGAAACAGGGCAGGCTTGAGGACCCTGTCGGAGTATAGGCGGTAGTGGAAGAAAGCCATCATCTCATGGGCGGTCTCGTGAAAATCCTCCTCATCATTACACAGACGCCAGAGACGAAGAAGTTGAAAGGAAGGGAGTCGCTACAGGCAGAGGGATGAGGAGGTGTAGAGGAGAAAAAAGGTTTGAATAGTGATGGATATGTCCTGGAAGATCACATTGGAAGTATATATCTCAGACGTGAACTTGATGGTCGGGTGGAAGTTATCGATGAAGTGTAAGAAACCTGACTGAACAACCTCAGACATGTCAGTGATACTGATACCATCTTTGATATACCTATAAAAAATCAAAGAAGGGCCCGCCATAGGATTCCCATTCATGTTGCTCAAGGTAGTCTATAAACAAGCAAGGATACTAGGTCCCATAACAATAGAAGTCAGCACAGCATCAGCAGGGGGAGGGGTTGGAGGAGGTTCAGTTTATGGTTGTCTGTGCTGAGTGCACTTTACGTAATAAAGTTGTCTGTTAATAGTCTGTTTTTTTATGAATCGTTTGAGGGAGCAAACAAGAGAGCGAGAGTGTTGTCACTGGTAAAGTGCCGAAGACGGTATTTAAGTATAAACATGTACAATTATAAAATATTGTGTTCAAAAGAAATAAATGTTCCCTTTTAATGCATATAAATATTGCAATTAGAGATATTTTTCTAGAAGAACTTATGTCCATAGTTTCTGTATTACTTGATTAGATATCATGAATTACTCGCGAGGATATGATCAAGTATGCGAAATAAATTTGTTGAAAAATATGTCAATGAACTTCCTCGCACATTGAAATAAACAAACACAATTGTTTTTTAAATGTACTGTTACGTTCGTTATCAAACTTTCCTGGATCTTTTTTGTAATAATACAATGGCCTGTCAAACGTTTTTAAGATCACTCACCCCCAATTGTTGGAGTAATTTATGGACTATGACTATCCCACCTCGGGATATTTGATTTCCGGGAGACTAGATTTCCAGCAGGATGTAGTCCAGAGATCGGAAATGTGTTGTGTCGCCGAAGTCTTCGCGCAATTGCTCACCAAAACACATCGAATTCGCCGGTCTTCTACATTAACATATCATCTACAATACAGCAGATATTACAATATATCCTGTCTTATAAACTTACAATTTGTTATCTGTCTAGACTATGGCTGAGAATATGACCTGCCACCTAAAAAGGTTGCCCTCCATGATAGAACAATCCAATTTTACGTATTTTAAAATATGAAATAATCTATTGAATGGAATACTATAAATGCACATGCGAACTCGAGTTTCAAGTTATTATATCGAATCAATTAGTTTTCATTGATATCAAGCATGGACAGTAAACAAGAGCAAAAGGGGATATGGAGGTTACTGATATATTACATTTACCAAGAATGGTGAAGGTACCATGTACAAGTAAGAAAACTAATATAGAGGTCTTCAGAGATGTAATTGGGATGCTCAAAATTTGAACAGATTTATCATAGCAAATACTAGAAGCAAATATTTAATATATTTAGGGCATGTGATGAGATGAGAAAAGCCTGCAAATTTAGTAACCACCGGAAAGATCAAGTGGAAAAGAAACGGAGGAAGAACCCGGTGAGTTAAGTTACTTTTGGACCATAGTTGGCAAAGAGGTCAGTAGTTATGTCTTCTCATGTTGAACGTCTCATTGCAAGTTGCTGTAGTCTGTGTTGATTGCTCATGTCAAATATTGATCTTTCTCTGTTGATTGTTCTGCGTATAGTTTCTTTGGGCGACCTACTTTTCCCTCTCTTCTCCCTTCCGCATGAAGGTATGTTTGAGAAGTCTGTTTTCATCCATTCTAACTATAACACTCCAATGCAATTCTAACATATTGGTCTTACAAAACTTGATACAAACTGTTTTACAGGTACATTCAAGTAGAAAGCACGAGAATAAATGAAAATAATTCTTACAGCTGATTGGAATTGAACCAGGTCCGTTCTAGCGGCGACATATCGTATTGCAGCTCAAGTAAACAGATTTTCCGTAATGTTATTTATGTTTACAAGAAGGCCTTTAGGTCCTTGTAGTACGAACATATATGTTCTATGTATGAGTTCCTAAAGATACTTCAATACTTGTACGGGATGTTTGTTATTGCTGTAATTATCTCGATTGATCGGTTCTCAGTGACTTGAGTACATAGGTTGAATATCTTGACGAGATCACAATCGGTGCCGCTAAAACGGACCTGGTTTTATTCCCCTCAGTTGTAGAAATTAATATAAATTGTTAGTTTCTTTCCTTCCTTCAGTGAATACCTTGTTTTAATATGTTTGTGTTATGCCCAATATTCCTGGAAGGCACTTGTTTTCAAAGGTTATTAATTTGGATCTGATATTGTTTTTAAAATCAAAACAAACAGAAATAGGTATTCGTGTTACCAAAATAAAACGATAAAGCAACCTTACTTATCGATCCGCGGTCTGACACAGGTTGGTAAGCAATGCACTAGTGCAACTTTATCAATATAAAAGTATAAAAAAAACAAGCATAAAATCATTCATGAGGCAGGGAAAACTAAATAAAGCAAGGTGGTTTATTTAGAGTGGGCAAGCTTTACGATTTCAAACACTCCACTTTATGAAAAAATCCTATCACATTTAGTGATACGAAACTAGTAAATAAGGATATAACAGCGATACCCCTTAAAAAACAAAAACACAAAGAATATAGAAATGATATTTAGTGATACCATACTAGTAAATAAGTAGGTGACAACATATCCCCACGTCCCTTAAAAAAACCTAGCTATTATTTATGTTTTCATTTTTAGGTCCCTCCCAAAAGCCCAGGAATTTCCCTCATAGTGGTATCTACAACATGAACATAATGTAGATAAGAGACTAAAATAAGGAAACTATTGATACATAGTTCAATTATTGCAACGAAAATAAGACACAGAAACAACAAATAAAGTCAACACAACGAACTCACTAACCTGTCCAAGGCTCTAGAAGGCCTTGGTCCTGGTAATCAACCTGCATGGTGAAATGTGCCAATAGCTGCCTGGTTTTGATGGCGAAACTAATACGAATAGTCTGAAGATGTCCACAGACCAAGATAGAGAACGAACCTGATTGCTTTGGTAATCACTATTTCCCTTAACTTCCAGTAGAAATACTCCTGCTGCAATCGATTGCAATTTATAGGAGTTTACTTGGTGCTTTAGACATATGTTGTAACTGGAAACAACACAGTTTTGGCGTCAAAAAGGTTCAGTTTGAGGGAGATTTGTCAGTCTGATGCGATCTGTGATTTCCTTAACATCTCTCACTGCTGATTTTATGTCTATGATAGTTGCCTCGATAAACATTCTATATATAAATATTTTTACCAGCTCATACACATATACATACACATTTCGTAAGTTACTTTTCGTATCCTCATCTCATTCGCTGGTTATTGTTTGTTCAGTTTGTCAATGTATTATTCCAGACCTTTGCCAAACACACAGAAATTACCATAGCCATGGCGCTACACTGACCGCACACATGAGAGAAATCAGAGTAGACAATATGGTTTAAAATTACCAACAAAATGCATACACTGTACTGTAGCTTTATAATGAATGTTATCATAATTATCAACCAATATTTGTATATTGGGAGAAATCAATTAAAACGTATTGCCACTGACCTTCACATCCAGATAAATGTTGAATATAAGGACGCTTCATAAATCGTAATGTTCGCAATATATTATTTTAACACTAGGTTTTCAAATCATTAAAATATACATACAACATATACCTCTTTATTTTCTTTGGTCATGTTATGAGACGATGCGATCTGGAGAATATAGCTACAGCAGGCATGATTGAGAGAAGAGCGATCGATGACTACAGCGAGAGAAAATATTAGACAGTCTGACATCAGGGCATGGCAGAGTCAACAATCGGACCTGATAAAAGATACTGGATACAGACAGATGTGGAGATCGATTGTCGCCTTCGCGATTCGGCACGGCACCTGCTGATGATGGCTATTGTACACTTTTTAAATGGCAGTTTTTCTAGTGTATCCTTTTTGCAGAAGAATTACTAGCAATGAGACTTTCGTTGTCTATGAACAATTTAAATGGAGCAGGTTCTTCCGAGATTTGTTTCATACCCAAAAGACTAACATTCACTGCAGAACGCAATGCTTCGAAACGAAGTCTCCTACTCAGAAAGAGTCTATGTGTGTATATAAAAGGCATGTTGCTTCAGCTAAAAGACTGCAATCATTTGGTTCTATAAACGTAGGCTAATTTTCACCACACAAATGACAGAATGGCTTAAATTCGCTACTTACATTGTATATTATTGACACTGCATTTTATCACCCATCCTATTTAAAATCTATACAGAGAACATTCATAAACATATAGAAGGAATCTCAGGACTCATGATCAGTAGTAAAACAATAAACGACCTGCGATATGCATATGACTGTCCTTATAGCAGACAGTGAACAGGAACTACAAAGACTAACAGTTCAGGTCGATAAATTAAGTAGAAAATATGGAAATATAAACATCCAAAGAACAAAAATAATGATCAGTCAGAAATAGTCAGAAAAATTACAGAGGAAGACGTGCTAAACATAAAAATTCATAGAGAGATAATACAACAAGTAGAACATTATCAATATCTGGGACATAATTAAAAGTGATGGTAGATATGAAACAGAAATTAACAGGCGAAACGTACTTTCACTGACATGAGTAAAATAATGACATCTTAACAAATTACAAATCACCCAAATATGATAATAATAAAATACTACATCAATTCTACATTAATGTATGTTTCAGAAACATGGACAATGAGAACACAATTAGAAAACAGAATTGATGCATATGAGAAGTGGATATAAAGAGGAATGGAAAAATAAGAAAACCAACAAACAACACTTCCTATGGAAAAAATAACTACCAAAGAAATAAAGATCAAACAAATAAAGTATTTTGGAGATACTAAAACACATGACACCTTGTTGAAGACCTTACTTGAGGGTAAATATCGGAGGTTAAGAAGAGGTAGGAAGAGATACACGTGGGAGAGCCACATCACGAGTCGAACAGGTTAGAGTCTAGCAGAGTGCACCATCAAGGCAAGATCTAGGGAATGTTGGACGTACATTACATCTGAGCTTCATTGCGGAGACGTCACTTAATGATGATTATTATTATAAACATAGCTTTCAGGAGACTGAATGATCGGCCGGCCAACTTTGGCAATCTGTAACCGTGTAAAACGCACATGTTGATTAATTTCAAGAAATATTCCAATAATAGCTGTAAAAATTAAACACATAGGAAACAGCTGTAACAATTAAACACATAGGAAACATAGCTGTATCAAATAAACAGAATGAAATATCACAATATCATAATAACAAACTCCATGTTCTTTATAACGACTAAGTATACGATAAAATGAAAAGAAAAACTGAGGATTTTATGCACAAACTGTTCCTTATTATTAAAAACAAAAATTAACACTACAATCCAGGAATACTAAATAATCACTGTATCATTGATCAGTAGTTTCGCTTCCATGCAAACATCTGTAATGTGTGTTTCTCTATGGTGGACACTTGACAACAATATTGACGAAGTAAAACGTAATATCTGAACAATTGATTATTCGGCTATTTATCTGAGTTTCTGTAGTCGGTCGCTTGGCAGCCCAAACATCACATACTCATAGATTGTGTCCGTCTGAAGCAGGTTTGACATAAGATGCTTCGATTTTTAAAGAAAATCTATATCAAACAAGAGGCTTGATTTAGTCGCAATTACCTATTAAAAATGATTGATTTGATTATGTAATAAAATTGTTTTCTGTTTAAGATACTTTCAACAGACGTCTGAGGTTGAGTTACTTTCAACATACGTGTGAGGTTGAAAAACTCTCAACATACGTCTGAGATACTTTCAATAGACATCTAGGATACTTTTAACAGACGTCTGAGGTTGAGATACTTTCAATAGACATCTGGGATACTTTTAACAGACGTCTGAGGTTGAGATACTTTCAATAGACGTCTGAGATACTTTCAATAGACATCTAGGATACTTTTAACAGACGTCTGAGGTTGAGATACTTTCAATAGACGTCTGGGATACTTTTAACAGACATCAGAGGTTGTTGATATACTGTCAATAGACGTCTGAGATACTTTCAGCAGACGTCTGATGTTGAAATACTTTCAACAGACGTTTGAGATATTTTCAAGAGACATCTGAGGTTGAGATACTTTCAATAGCTTCTGAGATACTTTAAAGACATCTGAGGTTGATATACTTTCAACAGACGCCTGAGGTTGAGATATATTCAACATACGTCTGATGGTTAAATACTTTCAATAGACGTCTGCGATACTTTCAAGAGACGTCTTATGGTGAGATCATTTCAATAGACGCCTGAGGTTGAGATAAATTCAACAGACGTCTGAGATACTTTCAACAAACGCCTAAGGTTAGAATACTATCAACACATGTCTGATGGGATACCTTCAACAGACGTCAGAGGTTGAGATAAATTCAACAGACTTCTAAGATTGAAACTACAACTGTGCTTCTTTTATTTGTATATGCATAGACAGATTGCCTAGATAAATCGACAGATTATAGACATATATATATATGGACAAGTTAATGGATAGACAGATAGCTTAATTAAAAGAAATCAACAAAGAAGAATACTATTCAACGTTGGCACTCAATGATAAGATAAGGTGTCACATGATATATAGTTTTGACAAACAAGACTTTAATGCATGTACACCATACTCAGATAGGTCGTGTTTGTCCCATATAAGAAGCATGGCCGTGAACAGTATAATGCATATTGGCTAATGGGAAATTCAGTCTTCTAAAATGTTTCATTGGGTTATTACCTTAATTTTTATTGGCGACCACACAACGTATTATCATAGTGACCAATGAAAATCACTGGACAATTCAATTGAAACAATAAGAAGGTTTGATTTCCCATTAGCCAGTAAGTGTTATATTGTAGACTGTCACTATTGCTTGTTTGTTTCATAACCCCATGCAAATCGAGTAATTAGCTCGTACTTCCTTTAGGCAGTGGGGTGGTTTTTCTTTGGAGCTTTCTTTCATACCCAGGAGACTTCAGCTTTCGGCTTAGTGCAATGCCTACTGAAGGAAACTTTAACTCATAGAGATCTTTAATTGTATAGATGACATGATGCATAACTTCCATAAGAGAGTCTCAATATAACGGCAAATCATCTACTAAGGTTTTTCGGTGCATTGGCCATTGGTGAGACATACAGACGCACCCGCATGTGAAGACCTACACTATAAGACGGGCATATCCATAATGATGTCTGTAACTAACAGATGGCTGATATGAAGAAAGTAGCTCGATGATAGAAACATTCGACCTAGGGTGTATGTAAACACGATATATAAGAACTACTTATACTCCGTATCTTATGGATATCATACCATATGAGCTGATGAATATCAGATGTATAGTATCACCGTTCTAGTTCGATTATAGTTCTATACTGTTAAAAAAAAAGAAACGCAACATTATTGCAGTACTAATGGGCACCCAATTTCAAACGTGTACCAAAATTTTATTTTACGGAATTACTGTTCAACCTTCTCATGAAGAACCTGTCAGGCTTTAACAATGAAATGATGACTAAATTTCGGTAAATTTAAGTAGGAAGCCAGGGGATAATTTTTTTACTTTTATAAACAATTATTCGAAGCAAAATAATATTGTCTATATATATGTTATCCATGTTTACACGAAGACCTATCAGCCCTTGTGTAACTAAATACGGATATTATATTATATGTTTGTTTTTACTGAGGATATTTCAAAAACCTGTACGCGATGTTTGTTGTTGTAATAGTCCTTGTCTCGATCGGTCCGTTCTGGTGACTTTGTGTGCACGGTTTGAATAGATTGACGAAATCGCATCTTTTTTTGGAGATGCGGTTAGTCAAGTACGGAAGAACGCGTGTTCAATAGTTGCTAGGCGATTTGGTGCCGTTGAACGGATTGGTTCAATTCCCGTTAGTCTCAAGAATTTAAAAAAAAAGACTAAATTTCGGTTGGACTGTTATTCTTTGCAACTGAGGCCTCCGTTTCAGCAAGATGTATGGAGGCCTCTATCAGTGAACGACTTCTCCATGACATGGATCCGATTAGTCGTTGGATCTTTTGTTGTGGGATGATCGCTCACTCTTCTCACAGTGCAGGAGACATTTTTCGGAGATTGGCTGAGCCAAGACTCGCTGCCGGAGTCGTCTGTCCAGTTCATCCAATAAGTGTTTTATGGTTGTGGTTGTCATTGCTCACGTTTCATAACCAAATGTTGCCACTGGAAAAAATATAGTCTCTTAATAGTGGAAATTGTTTTTCTGTTCGAATAGAATTTTTGTCTGCTAGATAGATCTGATGATGATGATGTTCCTCTTTCGACAAGCGAAGATGAGCAAGGCACGAAAAAACCGATAAAAAGGTTTAATAATGAGACAAACGAATGCCTATTTTATAAGAATGTGTGCTAACCCATTTTACGTAACTGCGTAAGGTAAATCTAATTATTGTGTTTTTCATTGTCTGGCGAAAGCATTAATATATGTCCAAAAGCATTAACAGAAGTGGCCTAAGATAATGATGCTACGCACACTCATATTTCTATAAAGTAGGCAATGGACAAACTGAGTTTCACGTCTGGTTTACTGGAGAAACGAACAAAATGTAGTTTCACTAAAACTTCATAAAACACATAAATGTTTTAATGGTTGATGGAGTATTATATCACACGGACTATTAGTATTAATATCAATGTTATATATTCATTAAACGTACGATATAAATCCGATTTGGTTTGATTAAAACAAAAGATTCTGCCGCGATGTTTTATGCAGAATAAGATAAGATCACAGAAAAATTCAAATATTTATGAATTACATGAACATTTTTTGCCAACTATTGAAACTTCTAACACCCCCCCCCCCCATTATCAACAACTGTCACACTTTTCACACCCTTTCCCCCTGCCCTAATTGTTGACATGTATAGATAGCCCGAAACCATAACAATCTGTTATAGTGTTGCATTGTAAAAATTTATCGAGCACATAATAATACAGTGTTCATTGAGAATTCTAGTGACTATGATCATGTATTAACTGAATCGACTTCCAGCAAGAAGCCTGGACAAGTTCAAATCTATCTGCTCAGTCTTTTGTCAAGAAAATTCATGCACAAAGTTTATACTTTCCGGTAGTTTCTCTTGTTAGTTTGTTATACATTTTGTATCCAAATATTTAGTAAACTTTCTTTTTGCCTTACGTATACTCCCATTTACATGAAGTATCAGGTTGATGAAATCTCTGTAAGAAATTCGATGAAAACATTAGTGTGCAAAGAATACATAGACACTCAAATAATTAAATTGTTCGGCCACCTGATCAGAATGGAACAAGATCGCATTCCATCGATAGTCTTCAATAGAACACTTGAAAAGCGAAGAATGGGAAGACCAAGACGAAGATGGATATATGACATTAGACAAATCATAGGACACCAAGGCTGCACAATGTCAACGGAAACACAGAAAAAGAAAGAAGACTTTGGCTCCCCATGACGCGTAGCAGCAGCCATGGATAGGACAAGACAAGAAGTTTGATGTGGAATATTTCAGGCTAACAGTGCAGACATAATATCCAAGATTAGACATTTACACAGCGCATTCCTTTCTATGTAATCAATCCTGCGAACGAGTATCAGTTTGAGAACGAACGCAGTCAAATCAACCATTAGGAGCACATAATTTATATCATCCTAAAAACTAAATTATTGTTACAATGCTCTGATAATGTTAATGCAACTGGTTAAAAAATAAAGACGAAAATGAAGTAAAATTTGAAGAACAAAAATAGAAATAAAAGTAAACCAAACATAGAAACTATTATATAATTACTGAAGCCTCGAAATATGATATCGTTTATTCATCTTTTAACAATATATTATACGATTTTGACTCAACATGGATACATATAGCACGAGTCCACAAACTTACGTAGCGGTCAATCGATTACGGGCTGCTACTACTGTTTGCTTTGGTTTAGCTTAACAATCTTGTTCCGTAACTAGAAACGTGATTATGTTGTATGGGAGAATAAAAATAGTTTGAAGGGAATCGACCTTTTTCTGTGTGTATGTTCATTTAATAATGTTAGGAATGTCAGAATTTTCAATAAATATTGTGCTTTTACTCCAGCAATAACTCGCTGTTCTTTGACGTAGCAAATTTTATTCAATCTTTGCCTTGCTTTGTGCAGTGTACAGATATAAGCACAGTCTCATGGTTTCGTGACTATCATTTTCTGACTTTGTTCCTAGGGGGCTAGAATATTCAGATATCCCAGTACAATAATGCAATTACTGACACTGGGTGAAAGGAAAGGACATGTGCCCATGGACCGCTGGATGAGCAACTAATCAACCATTTAAACATTTTAAACAGTTCGTGAATGTTTATTGTCTAATTTCTAATCTACATTGGTAGAATGCATACGAGGACAAAGAAACGGTAAGTAGTTATTTACCTGGTCTGTGCAAAAGATCTCCGTCTGCCCCCAAAATAAGCCTTCTTTATGGGAAATGGCTTCCGTAAGACAGGAGGACACACGAATAGTTTAAAGACACCGATATCGCAGCGTTGATCACGTAAATATATATATCAATGCATGGGGAAAAAGTTGACAAAGAGCTTCCTGCATATTGAAATATTCAAGACAGAAAAACCTTTCAGAAGAAAGGCACGAGCTGCTCAATAGCTCACACATTACACGCGCACATGTTCAGAAAGCGTACACACATTTCAGACACTTATAAGCCACTGTTTGGCACACCACAGTCATCATCATCTTCATTATTATCTTTATTTCAGTTCATCTCAAGTGGTACTGTTGGCTCCGAAGGTCGAATGGCACTGCTTTATTATGGACATCACACTAGAATACCTCATGATGTTTAGATAACAAGAAACTAGATACGTATCGTTTTCTCATTCAAAAATTACTTTGCAGTATATGGGAAGCAACTATATCGACATACTTCCATTGCCAAGTCAGAACCCGAACATCTTGAGTAATAGTGTGACCTTCAACTATATTTGCACATATTGGCTAATGAGAAATTAAGCCTTCTAAAGTGACACATTTAAATGCTCCCTTCATTTTCATTGGCTGTAAAAGTATAATCATAGTGACAAATGATAATCACGGGAATTATCCAATCAGTCATTAAGAAGGCTTGATTTCTCATTAACCAGTATGTCTTGTAGAACATAATGAGAATAGCAACCTGATAATTTTCAACAATGTTCAACCGGATCTTAAAACTTTAAGGTGCAGATTACACTTTAAAGATACGCTGAGTTTATCATGTAAACAAGACTTGTTCTAATTAATATAAAATTACCAGGTGGTGTGGTTACAGAATTCCAAGACTGAATATTGGAAAACTTCCAAATGTATTGATAAATAAGGCACACATGCTTGAAGCGCACACTGAATGATGACATGAAAATACTCTGTCGACCTCGGGTAGAAACGTTTCACAAAACGGCCGCCAACGAAGACATGACCGTAACAATAGATTCAAACAGACTGAATGCAAAAACTCCATTTTTCTAAACACTGAAGAAAGATAGATGCCTTTCTCTGGCGATGCCTGGTTTGTTTTCCGATCTATCGATAAGAGCCTGGAGACACTGAGACACAATAGACCCCGAGGTAAAACAGCAGTTTGAAAACACAGACTTCTCAAATGCTTCAAAATAAAACCCGTTTGTTAGCTACTACTACGTTCTCCATCGTTTCCTATTTTGGTGTATTCACGTCATGTTGACATTGTATTATTTGCCCTGGCTGTTCAAACACGCACACATGTCATATGTACCAGTTGGGGAGGTAGAAAGAGGAAGCCTGCGGGAAGCATCGTGACTAAACGTCTATCTAGACTTTTCTCTCTATCAAACCACTACCACCATTTTCATAAATTTAACAGCACTTTGGCGATAACCAGAAGCAAATATGTGGGTGGGAATGGGAAAAGCATGGGAACAGGGGAGAGAATTGACAAATTTCTAGAAATGATGAGCAAGTATTTGCTCTTTGTAAAATGCATATTCGAATAATTCTTTGGTGGTAACATTGCACAATCGTGGGTTATATGTTGTACATCGGGTGGATCATACATTTACTTATGATTCATGTGTGCATAGATGAAGAAAGATATGCGTGTAGACTTAAATACTGTAACCAAACCGGTAAGATGAGACAGTGTACATAAGTGAATAAATATATTCGTTGTACGCATGGGTCAATCATCATGTGGCATATTCTTTCTATAACGTGGTCTTCCTTATGAATTCTCTGAACACTCCGCGATTCTGGGCGAGTTATGTTGCCGCAGCTAGAGTCATGTTTAAAAAATATGATATATCACTGCACAATCGTCGTCTTTGACGCCCTCTTCCCCTATTGTCGTTAACTCTGTCTTCCACTATTAATCATTCCATGCTGTTATGTCTCTTTATATGACCCCCCCTCCAAAAAAAAACCCCCATAAAAAACAACATAAAAACACAAACAAACACAAAGCTTTCTTGTTAAGATGTTGTTAGGGAGACATCCCTATTCAAAGTTTATTGAGCTTAAAACTTCTTGATTTGTCTTTATATGTCCATGGTATACGTAAAATTCATCTGTAGCATCTCATTTCGAAAGCAGCGATTCACTTTGTTATTGCCCATGCTTCACAACCATATATTGCCACTTGAAATACGCATGACTTGATCATACATTGTTTGGCTATGCTTCTAGTACTTTACCAGAGATATTTCATTTGCGCAAAGTTTCAATGTCGCCACTGCGTTTAGTCTATTGATTTCGACAGTACAGTCTCCTGAGCTATTTATGTTTGTGCCATATGCTGGAAATTTGTAACGTCCTCTAATTGGAAATTGTCAATTATTATCTCTGCTTGTACTTTCACTTTATCTGTCGTCATAAATGTAGTTTTCGTCATATTTAAGTACATGTTTTGGGCTTCACCGTGTTCTTTTGTTGACAGTAACATTTGCTTTAGACCGTTTGTTGTTAAGAGAACTTTGTTGTCGGCATATCTGATTCTTGGGATCTGCTAACCGCCGATTATAAGAGGTTGAAAATCAGAATGCCAAGTTGTCTTTTACACGTTGCATTATGTTTTCTGAGTAGATGTTGAACAGGTACGTTGATAATGCACATCCTTATCTAACTCCTTTCTGTACATTAAATAATTCTGATATTGTTCCGTACACTTTTACTTGTGCCTCTTGTTTGTGATACAGCATTACGATTAAATATGTGAAATATTTTTGGAAATCTCATATCGACCATACTTTTTCATAATTGGTGATATTGTACACAGTCGAACGCCTTGGTGTAGTCGATGAAAAGTGCGTGAAGGTCTATAATGCATTCCCTGAATATTTCTATAATGATTCTTATGTTGAAGATGTCGTCTCTGGTGCCTCTTCCGGATCCAAAAACTACATATGCCTCATGGATTTATGTTTCTCTCTTATTTTGTATTCTCTTCAGTATGATATGTAATAGTATTTTACTAGCTTGACTTATCAAAGCGATAGTTATGTAGTTAGTGCATAATTGTACGTTGCCATGTTTTGGCAAATGGATATACACTGATCTTTTCCGATATACCAGCTTTGGCCATATACCAGCTTTCCAGATCTTGCAACACGGACTAGGACATATAATGTCACTTTGTTCTCTGCCGTCCTGATCACTTCTATTGTTATATAATTGCAACCTGAAGATGTACCTTTTTTTAAAATTGTGTATTGTGTTCCTGACCTCCTCATGTGTTGGCTTTGGTTCTTGATCTTGTTGCTAAGTATGCTCATGTCTTCTGTGTTAATACGTGTAATTTCAATGTACATTTCTTGATAGTACTCTTTCGATAAACAGAGAATATTCTTTAGCTCCCTTAAAGTATTATCGTTGTTATCTGCTATGACTAGTAATGATGGTTTGAAAACTTTGTTCTGTATAGTTCTTGCAGTAGAGAACATATCTTTGCTTTACCTTGTTCATGTAATTTTTCTATTTCTTTACAATAGTTGGTTTTATATGGTTGTTTTTCAGGCCTAACTTGTTCTTTTTATTTGTTCTTGTGAGTTCTCTATATATTGTCTTACTTTCTGCGTCTTTCCTTTTTTTGTCTTCCACCAGCTTCTTGGTTAGTCTGAAATGTAGGCTTTTTGGGGGGTTATTCTTTTGAAATTATGTTTATGGGCACTTGTGATAAATATCTCTCTTCTTGTATTTGCTAAATATTTTCTTGTTCTTCCATTAGCACAGAAATCTGTTTCTGATCTCAATGTTATATTCTTCTGGAAGTTTGGATATATCATACCGAGTCATGTTGCTGTTTTTGATGAACTTTTTTAGTTTTACCCTAAACATTGATACAAGTAGTTCTTGGTATGATTTAGTCAGCTCCGGGTAGCGTTTTGCAAGAAAATATGCATGATCTCCATATTTGTTGTATTAAGTAGTCGATTTTGCTCTTACGTGCTCCATCCAGAGACTTCCATGGGAAATTCTTCAAGTTTGTTCTGTGAATTTTTGTGATAGCAAATTTGTTTTCTAAACAGAATGTTATTAAGTGAAACACCCCACCCCCACCAACCCCCGTTCATCTCCTAGGCCGAATCTAGCACATACACATTGTTCGTGCTCTAGTATAAGTCTAGTATATCTAGTCAAAGAGAAAATATACATGAATTCGTGAACATACAATTGTAATCAAAGAAAAGATACAGTGAACGCGACAAAATCTACAACTATATACCCAAAAACAAGATGGAGTTGTGTCCATGGTTAAAATGGCGTGTCTCATTGAACTAAGTTTCAAATTCCTATCCACCAATCAACTAACCAACTATAATTGTTCAATATGGATACATAATAAATAATATGTATGCATGCCATAAGACAAATGTCTTCGCCAACTGATGAACACAAAATGGAGCGACTTCGTCACAAATAGTGATCTAAGAGACAAAACACACCAAGAGTATGTTTCAAACATCATAAGAACACGAAGATGGAAATACCTTGGTCACGTTTTACGACTAGATGTAAATACAATAAACCAATAAGCCCTTATGTGGTCACCTGAGGGTAAAAGAAAAAGAGGAAGACCTAAAACAACCCTTAAAAACATCATTCTTAAAGAAGGGGAATTGATAGGCTGTAAGACCATCCAGGAAGTAAAGCTGCAGGCAGCGGACCGCATCATATGGAGAACAAAATCATCTGCCCTATGTGTCGCTTGCGGCACGAAAGGAACAAACTAACTAACTAATGCCATAAGAGGCAATTAATGAGGTTTGTGGGTGGATATGGCTTTCTCATCTCGCGTAGGGTTATAGTTACCAAGAATCCATGTTGATATCTGATGTATCAGGTCGAAAGGTGAATATAAAACTGCGCTGCAAACTACGACACAAAGCATACCATTTTCCGAACTGCATTCTGCTAATCTGCATGAGTTTATGAAAAAGAGCGCAGAAGAAGAAAACATAAGATTATCACTAAAGATCTATTTAATAAGTGTAAAGAAATCCAAACAAAATATACATTTCCTATGAAACATGATGACATCATCAATTGTGACTTTACTGAAAGAGTTGAAGTACAGCGCACCACAAATCAAATACAGTAATAATGGGATTGCAGATGTCTGCGTTCCATATGAAATTGAAATAAATGAGAACTAATCATAAGAATATATTCTTTAGAAAAAGTATAAATACGCACGAACATTTAGGCAACAATCAAATGAATTACTTCAATGTCTCACAAGAAAAGTTGCGGTATTAAATGGACACGATGGTTTTACACGGTTGAAAGGAAAGAAAAGAATAACGACATTGTGATTTGCAATACAAGTTATAAGAAATCTTTGAGGAGGAGTTTGAGATGTGGTTGACTGTCTCATACAATAGATTCAAATCGACATAAATGAAATGTAGGATGTGGTGGGGGAAGACGAGGGGGAGGTTAAAAAACTCAGATGCAGCAACAAAGATATATACTACAACAAGATGCATGTATTTCAATGGACTATATACTACAACAAGATGCATGTATTTCAATGGACTATATACTACAACAAGATGCATGTATTTCAATGGACTATATACTACAACAAGATGCATGTATTTCAATGGACTATATACTACAACAAGATGCATGCATTTCAATGGACTATATACTACAACAAGATGCATGTATTTCAATGGACTATATACTGTTAAACATGATTTCGAGAATAAATGCAGATGTAGAAGTTAAAAACAACAATAGACATAATGTGATACTAATACATTTTAGATTCAGTGTGAACACTAACACGGCACTAAACAAGTAACATTGTCAGCTGAATGTATATTATAACAATGTAAGTTAGCGTGATAATTACCAGATCCTATAATATACTTTTAAATATTCATCAATGATAGTTATCAAATCTTATAATATACTTCAATATATATATATATATATATATATATATATATATATATATATATATATATATATATATATATATATATATATATATATATATATATATATCATTGATAATTATCATATATTATAATATATATTTAAATATATATATATCATAAAATAATGTCATGCTATTTTAAAACATGTTGAGATTGTGCGAGAAAGTGAAGATAACTATATTTGTCAGTGTTTTGTCGGAACAAGAAAGGAGGGAGGGGCCGGAGAATAGCGATATTCTTTCCTGTCAAGCGCATCGTATGAGGCGGTGTTAGGAGATTTTAGGGATGGATTTGACTGTCCAATTCCATATAGGGTCAAAGTCATCCAGAGCATGCTCAATTCGGATGTGTCTGGTTGAAATGCATATATATCGCAGCGAAACTGTAAACCACGACACAAAATAATCCGCTCCTGGGGATACACCCTGCTAACATGCAGTAGTTTGAGAACGAACGTAGAAAAGAAGAACTAGAAACATTGAGTAAATGTAAAAAAAAAAAACAATTGTGGAAAGATATAATTTAGTATTATATTAAACCAGAACAGTGGTCTTCTTTCAAAGTAGGTACACATCATATGTAGATAAGTAAATAATACACTAGTTGAATTAGGTACACATCATATGTAGATGAGTAAATACTACACGCGGTGAATTATGAACACATCATATGTACATGCGTAAATCCAACATGCGTTACATTAGGTACACATCATATGTAGATGAGTAAATCCTACAGTGAACTATACTGTTCATTCACGTGGAGATTTTCATCGATAAAGTTCAAGGACAGACAAATAAATAATACAAAAAAAGCGGACATAGGTTCCTTACGAGGAAGAAAGATCTTAATATCTGGGTGTGAGAACGTTACGGACACATGTAGCAAGTCCGAAAGAACAAGCCCAAAGAATTGGTCGTAAAAAGCAACAACAATAAAAAAAAAAAAACCAGACGAGAGAGAGAGTAAAACTACACCTCTAAATATAAATATGTGAAACCAAAACAAGGGCTCTAGTTCGAGGGGAAATTGCATAAAAGTTCTCTGACTCGCACACAATTTCCAGCCCAAAGCATGCCGAAATGACGTGGGAATGTACTATTGATGAAACCTCGGAAGTGTTCCTTGTTTTAGGTGTAGAAATTAGGCCCAATTTCTATTCCTTCCATTGATCGTTTACTTACGGAAATTTCACACTACATCGTGGATGTAACTTGTATATATTTTCAGTCTTCGATACAATCCTGAATGTTTGTGTTGATAAATGTCGATATGTGAACATTTAAATATATGGGATTTTGAAGACACAAAAAATACATTACAGTAATATAATATATAAATTTCACTATGAGAACTCTAAACTAGTTGTATGCTATTTTTTGTACCATTAGCATATCAACAATGTTGAAAATTTATCCTCATTGTAATTTAACATGCTTCTTCAGAGTTGACAAATTTCTCCTTATATTTGCCTGATGTAGTCTGGAATACATTTCATCGTACTTTGTAGATGTCATTTAGGAATCGACAAATCTCACTGCAGCGCTATATGAGCTCGATGCTGAAAATAATTGCCAACGGATGTGTGACACACTATGCCAGCGGTTACAATTATTACGAACATCATTGTTAATTAATAGCAAGGTTTAAGCAAATCAATTAATAGCAAATTAAGTCAATTAATAGCAAATCTTCTGAAAAGTCAACTATTCATCTGTCATCGATCTGTAAAAAAGAGCACCCAAAACACATTTTTCAATGGTAGAAATAACAAGGAAGAGCATTGGCCTATTTACAAAAAAAAAAAGAAAGACGAGGTTTGCTTCTGCAAACTATCCATCTCACTCTCAGATGTATGATATATTAAGCGACTACTTTACGTTTGCAATCACTATATCTTCACATACAATCTTGCAAACACCACTACGTACGTTTTGCAACACCGAGTATAACTTGTAGCATAATTAGCTTAACTTTCCTCTAAATACGCGATAATCAGTAGTCCATTGGAAATATATATATATATTATATATAACGTCATCAGCTGGAAGATCTCTGTTACATAGTGGTTTGTCTAATGTGTCACATTGGATATTGGTATATATTTATACATGTCGTTGCGTATTAAGTCTCACCAATGGACCACTTGACAAATCAACCATGTACAGAAAACTGTAATAGATGATATGCCGTTATATTGAGGCTCTCTTATCGAAGTTTTGTAGCACGCAAGAGAACAAGAAGACGATAGACCAGCGACATCGAAGAATATATATATGCACATGTTTCTGGCCAATGCAGGACTGCTTGCCCGGACAGTGAGGCGTTCACAGTATCAACCGCGAACGCAACGTGCAGGAATGAATATGCCACTAAATATATCATTGACAAGTCAGTAACCAAAGCAACAAACCAAAATACCCTTAGTTCATTGCACTAGAGACTATCGACCCCTACCCTAAGGACTGGACCCAAGAATACACAGATGGGTCAGCCTTCAAAACTACATCAATGCAGGATATCATTCTCTCACTAACAAAACATCAAAAGAGTTATTTGCTCCTTGTGAAAAGTTCTGCAGCAACTATAATGCAGAGGTGAACGCAATATCAGTAACTCATACATCGCCATCAAATACGAAAAAAAAAATGACGCAGAACGTCCTCAAAACTTAGTAATATTCATAGACTTCCTGTCTGCTCTACTATCCATTGAAACTGGAATCCAACAACAAAGAAAACCGTAAACAACATACTTCAAGCTACAAATATATTTACATCCTATTGCATTGATACACTATACGCCACACAGGTATCAGCGGCCATAAAAGTACTGATACACTGCTAAAAATGGCAACCAGGAATTTCCACCAACCTAAGGACAGCTAAACACATTGTCCGCAACAAGTGTAAACAACAATTAATGGACCACTGGCTTTAATGTAAGAGTGATATGCACAGACATGTCCGAAACAAATCCACACGACAGCATAAACAGACTATTCCGCAAAGATCAAGTCACACTATTTTAGGCTACAAACAACACCTGTGCAACTTAAGAAATACTTCCAATGAATTATCGTAGACCATACATCAACCATACTGCAACCACTGCAACAGACACGAGGAGAAAACAGTAAAATACCACCTTATTGAAATATCCTGCACTACACGACATACGAAAACAACTGCTACCACCAACAAACACTCCATTACTTCTTTATTTCTTCCTTTTCGATGTATACCCAATTATGCATTGTAGAGTCAGGGGAAGAAGAGTTCTCTGGTCTGTGGAATGGTTTTTTTGTGTGCTTCATACATGTTTGTTTTCGTTGATTCTATTATTTATATAATCCATCGTTTGCAAGGTCTGTCCGTGGCACTGCCCTTTACTTCCATTTGGGAAAGCAGGTTAGCGACCGCCATCCCGCGTCATTAACCGGAAGTACACTATATCACTAACACCCTTTCTACATACACAGCACAGCTGAAGAAGACATGCACCTACCACCATTAGGCACAGGGAAGAAAGAGTGAAAGATCGTAACCCCGGGAATCGAATAAGTAAGTAAGTAATGAACTGTACACAGATGAGGGTTGGAACATTTTGGAGCAACATCCCCGTTGCACCAATGGATACACGAGTTCTATTACTCGTATTTCATGGTAATAGAAACTGACAATCAATTAAAACAGAAAGCTGTACGTCCGTCGTAGTCGACGATGATCACACAGCTCAATTGTGGGCGAGGATGATGTCTGCTGTGAATCTGGATGTGACTAATATCATCATTTAAAAAACAATACAACGAAGACATTGTGACGTCCGTTAGTCTACCATTGCTTCTCCTTCTGTGATAAATGACTATAGATCTAACCCGATATTGGTCATGTACAGAGACGTTTATTTTAGATTTGTGTAGGTTCCCCACATCTTGGATTGGAGAAATACTCCTGTAGGTAAAGATGTAGTTCTATGAACACCGAAGTTCGGATGTCATATAGTGCGTGCTCTGGTGTTCGTGTTGCTATGCTGGCTGGAATCAGCCTGTGCTGAATTTTTGTAAGTATGCCTTACGGCAGTGTGACGTTCTCAGTCGAAATATGTTAACATTATTTTGTTTAATTTATTGGTGTTGTCTAACTCAGGTTTGTAGGTTCTGTTCAGTCCTTCCATTGAAGTCATATGTGTTTGCTAGCAGTGTCTTTGTTTCACTGAAACTTGTATGCCTTTACTGCACGTGGTTACTTTCATTTTCTCCAAGTCGTCTACTTTTTAGCTAACAGGAATGTTTTATTGAGATGGCATCCTTCGTAATGTACATGTAGTTTTCTTGAATAATTCAGAGATGCTTTGTCTGATGTAATTTTAATTAATATTGTTTGAAGTGGTGTATGTCTTGAAAAATCGATTTCGAATAGCTGATTGAGTTTTTTTCTAACAACCAGATTGCTGCACATGTAAATAACTGTGAGTATCGCACCTATAATGAAATTTGGAAATTGTATTGCTATATTTATGAAGTCTTATCGAAACGTGATATACAATATTTGATCATTAATGCTGAGATTTCATTATGTAAGGAGAAGATCTGAGTACAATTTCTTATCAGTGGAAGTACAAAGATGATGGTTTCAAAATGCTCGTAAAAATACAAAATACCAGTCTGAACAAAAATAGTTCGATTTTAATCTATTGATATATATGCCGCACTAATGCATATATCAAATGGGATGTACATTGCAACACAAATTCAATAAATTAGGAATGTCTCCATTATAACTTTGACAGAAACACAAAGACCAATCAAATATACACACAAATTAAAATGCACGATAATTTGTACAGAAACAAAATCGAAGAAAATTTAAGAAAAGAGAAGGAAAATATTATATAAGGATAAATAGCTGTCTTTGAGAATGTATCGGCAAGTTGTGTCGGGAATGTACCGGTAAGTTGTACCGGGATCTACTGGTAAGTTTGTTCGGGAATGTACTGGTAATTTGTGTTGAGAATGTACTGGTATAATAACGGAAGTGACTATGCAAGAACGTGTGAAGTTATACTTAACACACAAGATACAACCATACGAGCATACACGGAAGGCTTAGGCAACTTAGAAATGAATAAGCGAGCTGGGTCTTTATTGCATACAAAAATGTTAGTAAGATTTTTGAGAAATCGTCTGCTTACTTCTCTACAACATGAAAATGGAGATAGAAGAAGTGGTGACGGCGGTACGGTTTTGGTGTCTGAAATATTCTCTCACATGGTGCGAGCCATTCTCATACTACCAACCCATGACACGTAAGTTAGAAAGGTTTTGTTAATATATGAAAAGATCACGGTATTATTAAATAGAAACTCGACTTGCTCATGCAGTTTATGGAAGAAGTTTGGGAACCCTTGCCTTAGTGAATACAAAACATATATTATTACAGCTTGTTGTAGTCTCATTGTATTTGTTACCTGCATTTACGTGCATGTAACATTTCTGAAAAAAGTGCATTTAAGAGTAATATTTACAATAATGTTTCTTATCTACTTTTATGTTATATGCGTTGTCTTCCTGTAAAGTAACTTCACATCCGTGTATTATATTTATTTATTATTCACAATACTCATTTTTCAATTAGTTAGGTTTCAGAAAACTACATAAGTCCATGAAAAATGAAAACCTCTACTATTTTTGTGATTTGTTTGACTCTCCGTGATACGGATCTTGTGGAAGAAACGTCGATATCTTCTACTGTAGGCTTTCTGTAAAACCTATGTAACATGTGTAATTTTATTTTACTGCATTAATGTGCCTAAATAAGAAGCTGTTGACCGTATGAGAAATGTCTGCTGATCTAACAAGTGACATCTAACAAGTTGCAAATTTGATATTGCAAATGTGTCCATCTGTGACATACTCCTGGGATGCGGGGAGTACGACATGTAACATCACATAGGTCACCACAGCTGACGGAAGAATGATGAACTAGTTAGAACAGCAGTATATGATACACTACTGACATTACATAGCAACCACGTGATGATGTTGTTGCACGAGAATTCCTTCCTTCAGGGATAACCATACATATATAAACCTCCTAACAAACAAATCCCTGCCTTAATAACAATTTACCTTTGTTACTTGGAAGGGTTGGAGTGTAGGATTGGAGTGTAGGATTAGAGTGTGTAAGAAAAAGTACCTGTCGGTGAAAGGCATTCACTTTCTCCTCCTCGGAAGGCCTGGATCTTATTTGGTTTCCAACTCCTATCCAACTCGCGTATAGCTCCTCGTGTCTGCATGTGTACGGCAGCGCCACCCCGGGCAACTACTTCGACTGGCTGGCTAAACTGTGTAGAGCTTCTCTTAAGGTGGATGTTTTCCCACACCAGTACACATGATCACCGGTGGAGAAGGAAGAGGATAGATTTCTTCGACAACAGCTTCAAAGGCGGGAATCCGAAAGGCACGGTATCGGGCCAATGGCGATCCAGGGACAAGTTAGTAAGCGGAAAGAACCATTGGGAAAGCAATGGCAAACAACGGAATATAGCTGCCAAGAAATCATGACAGCCTACATCGAAGAAACTCAAAGATCTCATGGTGAGGGCCCCTAGGCCAGGCAGATCTAACACGGGAAGAGAAGGACGGCAGAAGTGGGACGAGTATACGTGATGGCAGCCAAACGCCTGACTGTAATACTGTGGAAAGTCCTGTAATCCGTCTCAAGAAAATAATTAGAATTGCTACATGGGACGACAACAGCATATACCAGGGAAAACAACATACTGTAGAAAGTGAAATGAGACGACTAGATATAGATATTCTACGGATATGTGAACATAGAGGGTCTGGCCAAGGACACTTCACTCCCACAACTGGTGGGAAGTTCATATATTCAGGCGAAGAGAATAGTGGACTCAGCGCGGAATCGGCCCGGTACATTACTTTCAAAAGATATTGCATACTACTTTTAGGATACAACGCAATCAACGATCGCATAATGGTAATAAGACTAAACAGAAGATCTAAAAATATCACTATCATCCAAACATATGCACCAATATTAGCAGCAGAACTCGAAGGAAAGGACACATTTTATGACGATCTACAAGAGACAATAGACAAAAGATCGACACAGGACATTAAAATAGTAATGGGGGATTGAAATGCAAAGGTTTCTAAATAAATTCCTCCACTGTATGCGTCTTTATCATAATCATGGTCAATCAGCTGTTACTAGCAGTTTGAATATTTACCAAAAATACATGCTTATAGTAATTCTGTCGAATAATACAAAAAAATTACTTTCGAATTATTTTGAGTAATTTATTTTGTTTTGATCATCAGGAATTGAACACTATAGCTCGTGTCTCTTTTCGTGCATTGGAGAGTCATCTAAATAGTTTTATTTCATACACAGAGGCCCCCAACACATAGAGATATGCAATGTTGTGAGAAGATGCGCCCTACTCAAAGGGGTAAAACATAGTTGTATAGATGAAAGTTGTCGGGAGTAGGCAATAGAAAACCTCACATTCAGTAGTATATGTATCACGTCTTGCCTTTAACAATGGTTGATTTTTTTTTCTTAGTTTGATATGATTGTTCAGTGTAAGTAACGATTGATTTTCAATACTTTTATAACTGATTTAATTTACAACTAAATAAGTATGCAGTGTAAAGTTGATGGGAGTACATCTGAGCAAGTTAAGTGTTACCTATACACATTAATTTACCTGTTATACATGTATTATTCTGGTTATTTTCCTCAAAAATAGCCTAATACAGGAACTGTTATATTTTAACATTTTCAAATGCATAAAACTTAAAACTTAAACAATCGCACAAAGCAAATTCCACTAGACAAAAGTTAACAAATATTGAATCGTGTATCAGTACACACCATATTCAAAGAATTCAGTGAAAGGACAGGAACATGGATTTATAGAGACATGTTTGCTGGAGGTGAAGACAGACGAGACGTAAAATAAATAATGAAAACAAGTATTTTGGAAGACATACTGGGAAAAAAAGACTGAAGCCGACAATTTCATAGGTTCCAAATAGGTAAGATAATAAAGACACTTTCATAGGTTCCAAATAGGTAAGATAATAAAGACGAACACGAATTCTTGGTTCGTTATTACACACACATAATCATAGAAATGAAGAAGGCATTCTTTTAAGCGTTACACCATAAATCCCAGCAACGAACCATGGTTATTTAACCTCTAAATTCCAGTCAGATATTGAGAATGCACTCTTCTAAACTCTCTGAAGATGAAAGGCATCTTCCCATACGACTAGTAACTTTCATTTCTTTCTTTCTATGTACATGTACATTCATCATAATCAAGTGCTGTCTCCGCAACGAAAGTTGGCTGCAACGGATCTCCAACATCCCCTGTCTCTTGTCTTGGTGGTGCACTCTGCTAGACTGTAACCTGTCCATTGTGTGATGTTACTCTCCCACTTGTATCTCTGCTTACCTCGTGCTCGGTTACCTATGATTTTACCCTCAAGTAAGGTCTTCAATAAGGTGTCATGTCTTTTAATGCACCAAAATATTTTATTTGCCTGATCTTTATTTCTCTTAGTAGTTCTTTCTTCACATTAAGTGTTTTTTAAGCACCTCTTTATTTGTTTTCTTCTCTGTCCATGATGTTCACCCTATTATTCTATATACCCACATCTCAAATGCATCAATGCCCCATCAAGGCCAGCACCGTGTACTGGTGATGGGGCTTAGTTCAGCCATCAGGGGCTGGAAACTAAGACTGGTCGGGCAGTCCCATTCGAGCAGGACCATAGTCCTGCCCAAGTAAGCAGAGTGCTGAAGTCGGAGGCATCCAGCCAAAAGGCGCACAGATAATCAGGATGCCATGCACAAAACACAATGGAAACATGTCTGTATCTATAAAAGGTCTATATGGGACACTGTATGAACTACAAAAGACAGTGAGTTTTATTAGGGAGACAGAATTACAGATATAGACATGTTTCAAGTGAACGAAAGAAGAAGAAGAAGAAAAATGCATCAATTCTGTCTTCTAATTGTTTATTTAGTGTCCATGTTTCTGAGCCATACATTAATATAGAATAGATGTAGAATTTTATAATTCTCATTTTTACTTGTTTGTAATGTGTTTATATGTTAATATTTTCCTCATGTCATTGAAGGCACTTTTAGCTATTCTTGTCCTCCTTTTAACTTCTGTTTCACTTCTGCCATCATTTATGACAATGTGTCCAAGATATTGATAATGTTTTACTTGTTGTAGTTTATCTCCCTGTATGTTTATGTTTAGCTCTTGTTCTTCTGTGTCTTTGCTGATTATTATGGTTTTTGTTTTTTGGATATCTATATCTAGTCCACACTAATTACTTGATTTTCTTGACTTGATTTTCATCTACTAGTCTTTGTAGTTCATTCACTTTCTGCTAAAAGAACAGTGGCATCTGCATATCCAAGGTTGTGTATTATTTTCCCATTGATCTTGAGTTCTGGCATTTCTTCTATATTTGTAAAGATATTCTCTGTGTAGATATTAAATAGACTTGGTGATAAAATGCATCCTTGTCTTACTCCTCTTCTTATTTCTATGTATGGTGAGTAGCTGTTTTCACACCTTATTGAAGCAGTTTGTTCCAAATATATATTTCTAATCAGTCTGATGTCTTTTCCATCTATGCCTATTTCTTGAATACATCTGATTAATTTTTCATGTTGGATATCAAAGGCATTGCTGTAGTCTATAAAGCAAATATAGATATTTTTGGACTTCTATATATGTATATATCACTAGTCGGATACTCAGTATAGCTTTTCTGGTTCCTTTGTTTTTCCTAAAACCGAATTGTTCTTACCGACCACCGTGTCTATCTTGTTCTTAATTCTTTTATGTGTTATCTTGAGGAGTATTTTAGTTAAATGGCTCATTAGACTTATTGTTCTATATTCTGTACAGTCCACAGCCCTGGGCTTCTTAGGTAGTAGTATGGATATTGATGATGTTAGGTCTTTAGGTATTTGGCCTGTGTTATGTAAGTCATTGCAAAGTTCTGTGATATTATCCACACCAAAAACATTTAGAGTTTTTATTATGTCTGCTGTTATGTTGTCGGAGCCTGCAGCCTTTCCAAATTTTATTGACTTTATTGCATGTTCTACTTCTGCTTTCAGTATTGCTGGACCATCGTTGTTGTGTATTGTTGGTTTTTTGTTCCGTTGGTCTGTACATTATGCCTGTATATTATGCTAGCGAAAAACGTATTTTTTTTCGCTACGTTCTAATTGTTTTCTTAAATATCTTTTTTGTCTTATAACGTTGTGAAGGAGACAATTTTTCCTAGTTTATGTAGTAAATATATATGCTACAGATATATATCAATGTTTGTGCTTACAGATAGCTAGTAATGTTTGTGCTTACAAATATATACTACAGCTAGCAATGTTTGTCAAACACCTCACTCTTGTTATGACGTCACAAATATCGTTACATACCCTCATATCTATAATTACGCCATGAATGGCACTATTTTCATGTATTGTTTCCACCCAAACAAAAGTATACGAGTATATGTCTTGCTGTAGCTTTGACAGCAAGTAGCTTTGACAGCTACTTTTAAAAGTAGCAGAAAGCAAGGACAAAGATATTTTCTTACTATAACAAGTCAGATGTGATTGATGGTTATAAGAAACATAATTCATTCCACATGTTCCAGATCAACTTGAATGACTCACACAGTTCCACCAGTTTAAGTGTTTAGCAACAACTATAACATCATATGGGAGAAGTATAATAAATATATTGTTCGTCCATCACGAGTGATGATGATCATTTGTTACATCAACTTTTGAAAATTCAGATAGAGTTATGTCCTTGATTATGAGATCGTAGATGGATAATGAGCCTTATTGGAGCTGTAAATGTCATTGGGCAATTCGGGCATGGAATGACGACTGTAGACGGATCTTGGTCTATCCGTGACTTTCTAGCTACGCTTTACTGTTGAGCTACTGCATTTCTCCTCTTTTCAAAAGATGATGCTCTCTTTTTGATTGTAGAACGCCATATACATCTATTTAAGATCTATAATAAAGATACAAAGCAGAATAGGGCCCACAAAGGCTGCAATTTAAAATGTTTAAATAATATACTGTGTAATTAGAAGTGAGGAAGATATTTATTCAAAGCTACATAACATCGATTCTAACACAAGTGCGCGAGACTTGGGCAGTCAATGAACAGGATAGTGGCAAATTGAAGGCTACAGAGAGGTGGTTTTAAAGAAGAATGACGAGGGACAGCTAGAAAAACTTACCAAGAGGTACTGATAGAGTCAAGTAAGAGATTGGGAAGGGGTGTGGCTAACGTAATAATATCGGAAAGGAGTACACTGTATTGTTCGGACACGTTATCAGACAACGAGATCTGGAAAACATAGTTACAACATGCAAGCTAGAAGGCAAAAGACATCGTGGACGACGGTGTGAGAAAATCGATAGTTGGACATAGTGGGATGGCATAGAGGCAACAACTTTCCTGATCCAAGATACTTGAAATAGTGAGTTGTGGAGATTGGTGATCGCAAACGCAAGCCTGAACGGCACCTGATAGTCACAACACGTGATTACATGTATCTGCTATTTTTAAGCACGTGAAGTAAGACAGGTTCGCGTAATTTCACTTATATCAATCACGTTCTAGCTTAAACAGGGTCTCTTCTAATTTGCTTATCCAAATAGTGGAAAGATGAGAATGAAAAGTTATTTAATTGCAGTGACTGTGAAATTAAGCATTGCACAGTCTGAGTAAAATATATTGTATTATTTTTAATAGGTTCCTACTTAGTGTTGTCGAGTATCCTTGATTTTGTATTGATTAATATATGTAATAACAGAGAATGAGAAATATAAAAGAGAAATATTCGGGTAAGCTGAGTAGGCAGTCACCGACCTATACAGTAGGACGATTTTACGTTATTATCTGTGAAACACTGATTTAAAGTAAAAATACGGTGTTTCTAATTTATTGTAGATGTTGGCGTAAAAATATCAATCATATCAAACATTAGGGGCAGACAGTCAATGTTTCTAGGGCATGTGCTGAGAAGAACACAGCTTGAACACTTAATAACCACTGGAAAGATCAAAGAGATAGGGGTCGACAAAGAGAAAAGTTACTAGATGGGCTTGTATCGTGGCACTGTAGAAGCTCACCAAACGAGCTTATTGACAACACAAGAGACAGAGAGTCGTGGAGAAACATGATCTCCTACGCCAGTCGGCATGGCCCTTGATTGATTGAATTTATTGTAAGGTGTAGGTACTTACTATGTACCCTATATATATTTATGTTCCATCCTACTCTATTTCCATCTATTTCTACTTTCGTAACATAGATGCCTATATACTTTTATTTAATGTGGTTTTTATTTATTCCAATTCCAACGTGTTTGTTTATCCTTATCTTGACATATACCTTATGGTCGAAACGTTGAATATGTGTATCCGTCCTATTTGTAAAAACATAATTCAACTCTCCCCCCTCCCCCGTCTTAAAAAAACAACTTTCTTTTCATTTACCACGTGGTAGACTTTTGTATTTTTTTATTTTGTCATTTTCACAAAGTATTTAAATGAAATATTTGTATTATGCATACCTAAACTTAACAAAAGATCCATACCTTTGTTTTATATACAAAGCACAGACTATCGACACGGTTAGACATAGTTAAATTATTCACATTGAAAATATTTCTTCTTCAGCGAATCATTCTCAAACTCCCGCTGGTTCTCCTTTGTAGCAGGCCAAACTAGATTTCCAGAAGGATGTAGTACAGAGAATGGACTGCAGTGTGTCACTGTTTTATTTACGCCAATGTTGACAAATCCGTCTTTGGCGATATCTGAACATTGATAGTAAAGATCAGAATAATCGAGACCATGTATTAGCAACAAACATCAGCTATACAAGTAGGCAACCAAATTTGATCCTTTCAATAAATAAAACAAGGTGTCAGACAGGGATGTGTTCATTCACCAGATCTTTTCTATCTGTACAGTGATAACAAATTCAGAACAACTAATAATATTCCAGAAATAACAGAAGGAAGACAAAACATAAGTAACTTGAGATGTACAGATAACATTGTTCTGTTTGCTAAAAGTAAGAAATATCTACACAAACTAATAACATAGTATTAGCAAAAAGCTAAGACTATGGACTCTCCTTAAATAAAAAGAAGTCAGAGGTGATAGTTATTTGTAAGAAAACACACTCCCCAGTATAAAGATCATTGTGAAAGATTCAATACTCAAACAGGTCTACCAAATTAAGTATTTGGGAACAACGATGACAGCAGATCGAATGTGTTCCATAGAGATAAGAAATAAAATAGTGCTAGCAAAGTCAGAATTTCTAAAAATTAAAATTATACTGTTATAATGTCCCTGTCTTTAGAAGTGAGAAATGGAGTTCTTTATAGAAAATTATTTTTTGGAAATATACAAATTGTTTGGAAACATAAATAATGGAGGGAAGAGCACCTGGACAGAGGAGACAGTGCAGACCAAGAATACGATGGCTGGCGACTTTAAAGATAATATGAATACGTCATTGGAAAATGCAAACCGCATGGTCCAAGACAGAGAGGGGTTCAAAGAGTCCATTGGAAAGACAACCTTCTGGAGAGAATAATCACGACATAGAAAATAACCGCCGAACCTGCTTTGCATATCGTACAAGTCGATGTGATGATCACCAAAGAAGAAGAAGAAGAAGAATAAGAAGAAGAAGAAGAGATGAACGCCGAAGTACAAGTCGACTAATGAGGTTCGGGGTTGGGTGGAGCTGGCTGTCCCATCCTATAGAGAATGAAAGTAACCCAGAAGATATAGTGAAATAGAGTTTGTTAGTCCGAAGGCGAAGATATTGTAGCAAAGCTCGAAACCATGGCATAGCGCATTCAGCTCTCCGGACTGCATCCTGCCCATCTGCAGGAGTTTGATAAAGACCGCAGAAGAAGAAAGGCGAGTGGTGAGACATGATTCTCTTTCCGAGACTGCCTGGAGGACAGTAGTTTCTATCATGTGATGTCTTGGACTATACATTAAACAAGATATTGACAAATTGGAGGAAAAAGAGATGGGGTTGTGTAGAAGAATGTTGAAAGAAGTAACATGGACAGCTAGGAAAAACTAATGAAGAGGTGCAGACAGACTCAAATGGGATACGGGGTTATTTAACAATATTTGAAAAGAAAATAGTCTTTATTTTTTGCACATTTTATGAGAGAACGAATTCTGGAGAGCAAAGTTACAATAGGTAAGGTAGAAGGCAAGAGCTATAGAGGACGACAGCGTGAGCGGTCTTATAGTCTGGCATCGTGGCATGGCAAATAGCCGACAATGATCCTGATAATACATACTATGAATAGAGTTGTGGATATTCATGATTGCCTAAGGCAGTCAGTACGGCTCCCGCTAATGATTAAAAATAAAAGAACAACGAAATATATTATCACTCCGCATTGACTACTCCAATGTTTTACATTTACATTTACAGTGTAGCAACTTCACCTATTTCGTTAGTAAGAACGAAGGTACGAGTATATTTGCTCTATACACGACTACAACTATGGCGTACTGCAGTTAAACTGGTATCCATTTCAAGTGAAAACACAAGTCCATCTTAACAAATACAATAGTAAAATCCATGTTTCTACCAACAAAACTTCAATAAACATTTCATAACGAGCAACAATGTTGCACGCACATTTTTAAGTCTTCAATTGCTGTCAAACTGCTTGACATTTTAAAATGTAATTACCAAGAAGGCAACAGTTAGGTATGTGTTGTTCTACCACAAATACAAAAGTAATGATAGTAAGTAAGTAAATATCTGGTGCAAATACCAACCAATACTAAAATATGATGATAAAACAATTATAAGAAAATACATAAGAACGAAACCATTGTTTCTAAGATCTTTGCCTGACAGATTATTTTCAATCGTTTTCGCCTTCATGTCTCTATGTTCTTTCAGACGAATAGAAAAATCTTAGATCAAAACATAAAGCGATTTTGCTCTTATATATTTATTATCATTGTTTTTATCATCTTTTTATTAGTAGTGAAATTTGTAATATTAAGTTATCATCTTTTTATTAGTAGTGAAATTTGTAATATTAACTTATCATCTTTTTATTAGTAGTGAAATTTGTAATATTAACTTATCAACTTTAAAAAAAAACCTATTCCAAAGGTTGTGGTCATGGTCATGTGACCATATGTATACAGATTATGCACAGACACAAAGTATAATATTAGCACAGCATAAAAACATTACTTTCTTCCAGCTACTCTTGTAACCCCTTTATTTAGGTGTGTATATGCGCTTCAGTGTGTGTGTGTGCTTCAGTGTGTGTGTGTGTGAGAGAGTGTGTGTCTAGGTGCGACAGTCATAATGACTAAGGTACATGAGAAGAATACAATTTAATAATTACACAGTGATACGAAACAACACAGTAGCACTTGCCGGACATCCAACACTCGTTAAAGTCAATGTATGCTCAAAATGAATATGTAGTAAATCATATGGTTAGTCCACTATAGAGACTGTAACAAATTACAAGATCGTGACATATCTCACTTGAGTCAGGTGTTGCATTTAATCATAAAGACGTATTTGATATGAAAATCATTTACTCTGAATAACCTACTTTAAAGAAAATACACACGTATTAGCCTCGGTTTCAGATTTCGATTCTTAAATTTTCTATACAGAAAAAAACTGTTAATAAAAGAAAGCACAAAACAGAAATTTGAATCTAAATTTCAATAATCGCAGCTTAAGATATTTCTATATGTGTCGAAACGGATAATGCAATCGTTTGAGAATAATTTAAAGCGCAGTTTAAATGTGGTTTCTGAGAACCATACTTAAGATTTTCATGGAGAGAGAGGGAAATATATTCATATGTATTCAGATTGCTATGTATACAGTAGAGTGTGCCGTGAAGGTTTACACAGTTGCTCGTAATCCCACAAGACACAATAATATACACATATTGCTTAGGATATATAGATGGATAGGAGAACGTCGTGTATGGTGAAGAAAACAAAGATGTTCTGACACCACTGCGTATAAAAGCAGAACAAAATTTTGGACGTATTAAAGGACGGGCCACCTTGTTGAAGACATTGCGAAATATCAAGGATTGCTGCGATCAAGAGGTTGGCAGAGATATGCTTGGGAGAAAAATATCATGAGATGATCATGTTAAGAGTCTAGCAGAGTGCGCCATCAAGGCAGAAACAGAAGGTGCTAGATGTCTATTGTAGCCAATCTGCGAGGCAGATAAGGCGTCTGACGATTATGATTGCTTAGTCAAAATAAAAGGAATATATGCGAATACATTATATCGATTACAAGAATGGTATACGATTCTCTTCTATTTTACTCGTCACAAGAATGAAACTAAAGGCCGACAGCAATCACTTGATGACTCAAATGACATCACAAACAATGATACTCTCAGTGCACTTAATGATACTCTCAGTGCACTTAATGATACTCTCAGTGCACTTAATGATACTCTCAGTGCACTTAATGATACAGACAGACTCAATGATACTCTCAGTGCACTTTGCTACTATAGAAGGAAACACTGCGAACTCTTAGAGGTGGGGTTACATTGTGAGCTACACACATACAAACACACACATACATCTGGTGTTAGAAGAGTAGTTGGAAGAAAGTAATTTTATTATGCTGTTTTAATATTATACTCTGATTCTTTCAAATTCGCTCTCAAATTCCTGCTTGTTAAATGTATGTAGTCCGCAGTAAGGAATACGGAGTCTGTTGGTTTTACACTTTTGCAGCGATATCTACCCATTCATAGTGACACACCCGACTTCAGCATGGCTATTAGGTCACTTTGAGCTATAGGATACAATAGCTAACTCCAACAACCAAACCCACTTAGTCGCCTCTAAGACATGCGTGGTAGGTCACAATGTTGTTCGAGCTCTGACAACTCACAACGTTTCTATTGAATTATTAATTAATATACTGACTTGGACATGCAGTGGGCCAGAATAAACGAAAATAATAATCACTGGTGAGAAGTATTGTGGCGGAAGTCACACTAATAAAAGTTATCATTAAAACCATCATATGCATGACCATAAAGTGTCGTATTGGTGCCATCTTGCAAACATCACCCATTATTACTATCAGATGCATAACTATTCAGTGTCATATTGGTGCCACCTTGCAAACATCACCCTAACAGATGCATGACCATTCAGTGTCATATTGGTGCCATCTTGCAAACATTACCATTATCACAATCATATGCATCACCCTTCAATGTCGTATTGTTGTCACCTTACAAACATCATCACTTCAATCCGGTCATCGCTATATATTCCCTTTCAACTCTGGGAATGAGTATGAGAAACCTTAATTCTTACCAGTGTTTACTGGCCCAAATTGTGCAATACAGGTCATAAAAGAGCAGAATTATATTATTTTTAGTGGCATTCAGTCCTTGAAGTTCACAATTAACAGCTTACTATTTTCATACAACTTCAATTTCAACGAATCCCGGGATATTCAGACATTCACGGGTAGAGGAGAGCAGAATAATTGGTCAATGAACACTCATCAAATTGCAAATAAGCTAAGCAAATAGCTACCAAACAGCAAAACATATACTCGTACTAAGAAATAATTCTATAGAAAATTGGATGAACAGCTGGGCAACATGGACGATTAGTAATTACGATGAGTCATATATTCTGCAATGAATATATTTAGTACTCTAGATTAGTAATAGAAGATATTATTAAAGTACCATTTTCCATACCATACCAGGACATACTGATCTAAACTACCAATTGAGCAGAATAAATCTAGCGCGTTTACCTAACTGTAGAAATTGAAAGCACCCATATGAAACAGTGCATATGTTATATCTGAGAATATAGGACTACATACATATAGATAAGAACTTCTCCCCTTTTCTATCGATCCAAAACACCTTATATGAAAGTCTATCCAAATTGCCGAGAACCTGCAGATTGTATAGACTGGCATGTAATGCTCATCGGTGAATACTTGTGGCACTGAATAGTAGTAGTAGAAGATCAACTTTAATATTATCAATCCATAATTTCATGCACGCCTCTATTTTTTCCCTCCTCAACAGTCCCCTACAAGACAGTCATTAGCAGGATGCAGTTCTGAGTACGGAATGAGCTGTGTTATGATTTCCAAGCTTGACTTCAATCTCTGCGCCTTTCAGCATGACACATCCGACTTCAGCATGGTTTCTAGATCACTTAGACTTAATATGGGATGAGATAGGAAATCCCCCCTCACTCCTTCCTCCCAAACATCCGTAGTACGACATGCATGGCAGGTAATAGTGCTGCTATTATTTGCTCACCTTTCGGACACTGACAACACAGCTAGAAATTACAGGTATTTATAAAACCAGGTGCACAAACTACACACGTTTGCGATGTGTATCCACTGAAATTATGGATATTTTAAGAATATACTGGATGGCATAATACATATAGTAAACTATTTGTTACAGAAAGATAATATGGTTGGATACAACAATGTGTATGTATAGGGAATGACATGAATGGGAGTGACCAGTCTAGCGGAGCAGATTAACATTGAACTTTCAATATAATTGCTTCTATATAATTAATGAGCCCGTGTCTTGTTAATAAATTCCGATCTCCGGATTACTTTCTGCTAGCCTGAAAGAGTTTGTGACCGGTGAACGCAGAAGCCAAATGAAGCAAATCTGGTATAAGTATGTTATACTTCACGTGTGTTGCAGGGGTCTGAAAGAGGAGAAAGGAATAACAATACCTTGTTTACCTTCCATACATGTTGTAAGAGGCGAGACTTAAGAGGTTATATATATATGTATAGGATCGAAAGACACAGAAACCATGCTCAAGTCGGATGTTTCAGTCTGACAGTCAGACATCACAACACAACTGTAAACAAAGATACAAATTATTACGCTCTTCAAAATACATCCTACTAAAGATAAAGGTATGTCCCATGGCAGCAATCTGCCGTCGGGAATGAAGGTAACTCTTCATGTACTAAGGCGCAGCAACTATTAGGTGGGATGGCCAGTTCCCTTACCTGCAGTCTTTACCTCCCCTAACTCATGCGCCAGGTACTCACAGCTTAGTCGACTGGAGGAGTGGGCGTGTCAAGCGAATACTCACAATCAGGATTTTTTTTTTGGCCGCACGTGCATTCGAACCTGGCACGCTGTAACCCAGTGATAGAAAGCAAGCTCACTAACAACTAAGCTACCGCGCTCCTCATCCTACTCCAGTAGTTTAAAAAAGAAACACAGATGAGAATATCTAACGTGATACGAACCGACTGGGTGGAGAAGAATTATAATATAAGAGTATTATATAAAGCAGAAAGAAAACAGAAGTAATGGTTATTTCAAAGAAACAAAATAACACACTTTGCAAGATCAAAGTGAATGATATAGTATTGAAACAGGTCCACCAATTCAAATATTTAGGTACAACGATTAGAGGAGATGGAAGAAGTTCAACATAAATAAGAAGCTGAATATGACAGGCAAAAAAAAAAATTTAAAAAAAATAAAAAATAGATTGTGTAATATAACCTTGTTATTAGAGGTGAGAAAGAGAGTTCTTCAGTGCTATATAACCCCTATACTAACATACGGGTGCGAGTCTTGGACAATAAACACACTGGAAAGTGGGAAATTTGAGGCAATAGAGATGTGGTTCTATAGAAGAATGCTGATAATACAATGGACTGACAGAAAAACTAATGTAGAGGTGTTGAATAAGTCAAATGCGAAACGGACCTTAATCTAAGAAAAAGACAATCTTCTTTTCTTTTGGCCACTTCATGAGACTGGCAGGTTTGGAGAACATAGTCACAACAGGCAAAACTGATAGAAACGGAGACAGAGGGCGACAACGTGAGAAAATATTAGACAGTTTGACAACCTGGCATGGTAGGGAAACAACAACGATCTTGATACATAATACTGTGGACAGAGAGCTGTGGAGAGCAATGACCACCTACGCCAGCCGGCATGACACCTGATGATTATGATATAAAGCAGAACAAGCTGTTTATGGCTGGGCGCTTTAAACAATGGAAACAACTTGACAGTTTAACATCACTATACTATTGAAACAACAGGCTTTGAGAGTCGTAATTCTCATAGTCTGATTTAGACCACAGACCTAGGAGAAATAAAAAAAACTATTAATTATGTAATGATGTTCTGGAATGTTGTGGATGGTATTTTCGATACGAAAAAATGGTCTTAAAAGTGCAGAGAATATAAAAGCAGAACCAACCTAGGTGCACCCAACAGGTAAATATTGGAAGTTTGATCAGACATCAAACACAGCAGGTAGATCTACCTGATGACAGGTAGCTCTCACAATGTACCCACCACTTCCAGTGCTTGCTAACAATAGCTTACTCATCAATCTCGACGCATGTGCACAAATAATAGTGGTTTTATCAATACATATACATTACATCTATTGAATATGCTGTTTCACAAGCTACTTTAACCAACATTGTCATTTTATGGTTGCCTGAAAAGTGTTAATTATAATCCACATGAATAAAATGACTATGGTTGATTTACGTATAACCACACACAAAAATAATTGCTTTATATTGCTTAAGTATCTGTTCTTATAACACAAATGTACAGTTTTAATCACGATATTTCGATACTTCGTCATAAACATTTTTAATATCATATCCACTGCATAAGTCGGATCTGCCATGTCATTAACGCAAAATAAAATGGGGACACAAGGCACTTCATACAATTTTATTAACCATATTTCTGTATGTGAATTTTTAATTACCATCTGAACAAAATACATCTAGCGTACTAACCTAACTATAGTAATTGCAATCACCCATATAAAACAGCGCATTATGTCCTGAGTGTGTATGACTACATACAGATAGACGAAAACTTTTCCCTGCTTGTTCATCGATTGAAAACATCGCATAAAACCTGTCCAAATTACAAACACAATAGCCTTCACCAAAGTCGGATGTGCCTTGCCATTGGCGCAATATAAAACGGCGACTCACCATATTTCTGTGTGTCATATTTCAACACCTTTCCTCACTACTCTAACTTATATTAAAACAATAACTTATTATACAGTCACAAATAAAATAGAATAAGACATTACAATAATAATATTATAATATTATTAACATATTATTAACATATTATTATTATTATTATTATTATATTATACATTAACATTATAATATTTTTTGACCCTACAACATTAGTCAGTGCTATAACATATAGTTAAGAATAGCATTAATCTTTAAACGAATGTTATAAAGTAGAAGTGTGGTAATTTGAAAACAAGTTTTTGTCTACATACTATCAGAATGTTTTATGTACGCACACTCCATGCTGTTTGCTGGATACAACAGCCACTGCATTCTAACATCACCGACAACGATTTCAATAATAACTTATCCATATCTCTGTCCTAAATTCATGATTTCGAAAATGTTAAAAATAATATATATATATTGTTTATCTCAATCTAACACTTCACACTAAAAGTTTGTCAACCTCGAATTGGAGGTTTTTGCACAGTGTTACCACTGACATTTCAGAAATAACCCCCATCTCCTTAAAAAACCCAGATAACCACAGACTATATAATTAAAAATAAAAAGGCCAGGCGACAAGCACAGTACGGAAAGCGACTATACCTTAAGAATTTCATTCGTTCAGTTTCTTTCGCAATAACATCGTTTTCATGAGACTATTGGTGACCTTTTTTGAAAATCGTTAAGGGGTGGAGAGGATTTAGCCGTCATTACACACAAAAAATGGTTTTTCTAAAACAAAATTAGAAAAAAATGCTACGTTAAGGCCAAAATAATCATGACACCCCAGACGGCGGTCCAAAATCGTAAATCTAGTGAAAAAATCCAGGTGTGACATCACTGTTTACAGAGGTGTATCAATAAGAAGGAAATGTGGGGGAGGGAGGAAAGGGGGGAATGAAGAAATATAACAAAATAATGGTTTCATGTACTGCCTACTGAACTGAAACAAATGATACAAATGATGAAGTGGGATACGAGAGTAAGTCAGGCACAGGTTCCACAATCATTTACGACTTTCTGATCGTTGTACTCTCAGAAACCCCACTACTTGAAATACGTTAGCTGTCATGTGACGACTTTTATGCACTTAGGTAACATCCGAAGAGGCACACCTGCCTGTTGTTCGGTGGAAAAAAAACTTCAATAAACCTATCTAGTACACAGTGGTTACCTGATAAGGCGTATGTATGCCTATCTGCACTAGGGTCTGTCCGACGGTGTGTTTTATCGCTTGCTTTTTTTGTTGTAGTTAAACGGTGGTGATTCTATTTTTAAACCAGCCTGGCAATTCGAGACACGTGAGGCCAGTCTCAGATTTGCTGGTGGAAGGACGTGACAAGACATGAACTGAAGACCTGTCCGTGACGATGATGCGGTTTTCAGTTCTTTAATTGAGATAACGAGAAATATTATCATATCCGTTTAATCAATTATAACAAAATTTACTGCTTTTGGGCTGTCCATAAATTAGGTCAACCCGTTTTGCCCATTTTTGACCCTATCCCGCTTGTTAATAATTCAGTATTCCCTGTTAAATTAAATCATATTCCCCGTCCCCACCCTAAATATTTATTTCATAGGAAAAAATGTCTGGAAAAAAAGAGTTATTACTGTATATTTCAAACAAATTTCAAATTCAATTTAATTCGTGTGGTAAAAATATCGTATTCTGAACGTCAACTTTCGTTAAACCCCTCCTCATTTTGGCACCAACTATCAACTATTTTCATACACCCCTCCCCCCTTGCCCCCGAACTTAATTGTTACGTAATTCATGGACAACCATATTCGTAGAATGTTACTGGTTACTGATCCTGCGGTACATGGTTTTATGGACTTTGACCCAAGTAAAATTGAATAAGATAGTATACAATTAAGGTATACAGGTATTTTTATATGATCGAATACAGTCCTTATAAAACGGTCTGAATGAGTTAATGACATTTCTATAAGTATCAAACAGTCAAGGACGGATACGAATATGATACATTTAGAAACCTAACAAAATACAAATTTGTCACTATTTTCTGCAAGGAAATCCTGCAAGTTTTATCTACATCTTATGATTGATAATTCTCATGGTATTTCTATGGGAAGGCTTGCCAAAACTTTTCAAAGTGCCTGATGACTGACTGTTCGACTCAATGTAGCTTCTCTATATATGAATACACTCAAGTAAGGGAAGATCACATCGCAAACAAATACACAAATTACATCAAGCAGACAAACTATATGTTGCTCTCTTAACATAGTAACGTAAGTAAGTAAACTAACCCATAGTAATTATTAATGCCGTAGGGGTGTGAGATGTTAGCGATCTCACATTTCACAGGCTCTGCAAATGAGGGCGGTAGCCATCTCCTCTCCCTCGCAGTCTTTACTTCCCGGATTAATCCGGTACCCATTTAAGGCTGGGTCGACCTGGGAGCCGTTGCGATCTGAAAACATTTCCGCCTAAACTGGGGAATGAACCCAGGACCACTCATATGCGAAGCATATAGTTGGATAGATACAGCAGACATATCACAGCTGTAACCATGGTAATAGTTTGTTTGGATTCTGAAGCCGACGAGCATACATACGTTCTCGGCGACTCAATGAGATTGATAATAAAAACTGATAATGGCTGGGCATGTAGACTGTTGTTGGAGTTCGTAAAAATGTGTACGATGAAAATATTCAGCTTCATATGTGTGGCAGGTCATGCTTGTGCTCAAGGACATGACGCGCATTTAGTCCGGCGACCATGAGGGCAGGACAAGCAATGAGTACACCTGATATTCTTCATGAACTTAGGAAGATCTGATAGGTGCTCGATGAATCTAATGTGAATATGCAATAAGAAGCAGACTACCGAAATATAATGCGAAGAGAGAGAGAGAGAGAGGGGGGGGGGGGGAGGGGGGAATCAGGTAACTCGATGACACTTGTAACCAATAAGGAGTACGGATGGTTGATACACATTAAAATATGTGGAGGAGGAGATCTGATCACTTATCGACCAATGGTTCGATGTGCAGGGAGGATGATTAGACAACTAACTAAATAGCATATAGTTGTGCTGTTTGAGGTGTTTACTGTAAAGTGATTAGAGCAACGTAATTGATAAAACTCATATACAGTGACGGAAGATATGTATTGTAACATAAGTAGGAGTAGAACATTGCACCTGATTAGTACAACATGGAAGTTGTATCACTGCCGAGCTACATGTACCATCACAATGTAGAAGATTGAGTATGACCTGAGGTTTATTCAAGAACTGATAAGATTATTTTTGATCGCAATATATTTAGGGAGAAGTCATTCGTTACTTTTTCAGTTCTATGGGTTCTTTATATTTAGGGAGAAGTCATTGGTTACTTTTTCAGTTCTGTATTATAGTATCGTTATATGTACATTACACATTTTACATATACATACAGTTGTCAAAGTAACGATAATTATGACTAGCAACATATAACGATAATTATTAACTAATTCCTACTTAGTAACACAGATGTCATCAAAATAATTACTGTACTACGAATCCTAACGGGAACAAATGAGGATTCAGAAGTCTGAGATGAAAATAGGCTAATAAATCAATAATTTCGAAATTACAAATGATCACAGAGAAAGCAAGTTGAGATTATTGTATTGTACGGTTATATAGAAGTCACAGTGAACAATGACACGGAAAGAACAATTTAGAGAATTGTTGTTTAGAGAATTTAGAGAAATGTTATTGTTATATATGACGTGACAATGTGACAGAAAGACCAACGTATAGAGTATGTCATTGTTATATATGGCGTGACAATGTCACAGAAAGAACAAAGTAGAGAGTATGTTACTATTATATAATGACGTCATACATCGTGTTGCACACAACAATCTGTTACGAAGACCACATAGAATAAAAGGGTACATTTAACAAAATCCCTTCTTGTCGGAGGCAATATGATGGGACCTATGGGTTACAGTTCTATAATTGGTACCATGTACTACTCAGGAAACATAAATTACAGCAACCATCTTTTGACTGTTATGATTTTCTGTGAGTTACTTAACCACATAACACCGCCATTGCTTCCCTTTCGTTGTGTGCAACTGTTTTAGAACTCAGTACAAGGGCCTTTCTCATGATCACTGAGTCTCAGCCACAGCACCAGACTATATGTATAACACAGAATAAATACAAGCAGCAGGGAATTATCGTTTACGTGTTGGACGACTTACCTGGCGTCGGAAAAAAAAAATAAAAGAACATACACCTCTTTCTCTATTCATATCTCCATACATGTTTTATAAAATATTAAATTCACACTAAAACACTGTTACAGAACGCACAAGAATCGCTAAATCAATGCTACTGAACGCACAAGAATAGCTAAAACACTGCTATTGAACGCACAATAATCGCTAAAACGTTAAACCACTAAAAAAAAATGTGAATACTTTTTTAAAACGCAAACCTACTAAGCACTGAACAAATAACCTTCCATTTGGGGCAGTGTTATCTACGGTCAAATGCTACGCGCGGTCTTTCACCAACGGAAGCCCGGCTACATCCGTCATTTACATATCAAGACTTGGGAGTTTATTGATAATTTATAACCTTTAACCTCACACAACACAACTGATAACGAAGTGCGTTAACACACTGCACATAAACGTTGTTATGTACTAATCATAAGCAGTGCTATAACAAACAGATACAGAATAGCGTTTATGCAGTAACACAAAATATTCAGATATTAGATAACATGCCATCTCCACATGGAAGTTTTATTGAAATATGTCATCTCCACATGGAGGTTTTATTGAAATGTCCCATCTCCACATGAAGGTGTTATTGAAATGTGTCATCTCCACATGGAGGTTTTATTGAAATGTCCCATCTCCACATGAAGGTGTTAATGAAATGTGTCATCTCCACATGGAGGTTTTATTGAAATGTCCCATCTCCACATGAAGGTGTTACTGAAATATGTCATCTCCACATGGAGGTTTTATTGAAATGTCCCATCTCCACATGAAGGTGTTATTGAAATGTGTCATCTCCACATGAGGTTTTTTTTAAATGAGCCATCTCCAAATGGACGTTTTAGTGAAATGTGTCCACATCGAGGTTGTATTGAAATGTCCCATCTCCACATGAAGGTGTTATTGAAATGTGTCATCTCCACATCGAGGTTTTATTCAAATGCGCCATCTCCACATGGGGTTTTTATTGAAATGTGCCATCTCCACATGGAGGTTTTATTGAAATGTGCCATATCTACATGGAGGTTTTATTGAAATGTGCCATCTCCACATGGAGGTTTTTTTTAAATTGAACCTACAACATTTTCTATCTCTTGACATATTATTGTGTTATGTCATTATTAAATGTGTCGATCAGGATACACGTTAGGTGTTCTTCAGTGATACATATTCAGTACAAAGGCATATTAAAACGGTTCAATCTATACAATCTCTGGAGGATGCAGTATTGTAGTTTGACAGAAGAATATTGATGATACCACAAACAGAAAAAAGCTACTGTGGTTATTCTGACAGATGACATCATACAGAAATGAGGCAGTCATATGTTTCAGATATATACTATTAGAACAAGAAGAGTGTCACATAGAGTGCCAACTGTTAAAAAAACAACAACAATAACAACAAAATAAAAAAAACGTATAATTGGATATAGGAATCAAGTGAAAATTATAGACAGTTGAACGTTATGGCGAAAACAAAATGGCACACGTGTAGTGATGCATAGAAACTGATGTTTGTAGAGATCCATGATGAATTACATCAGTCTTATAAAGATGTTATTATTTGATAAATGTGCAATGCTCTTTGGGTGAAAATGGTATGTGAGAGCTGGGAACTCTTGCCAAACCATGTATGTGAACTGATAGAATTACATACGGTACTTGAAGAGAACAATGAATTAATACAATTATAAATTCCATTTGAAGAGCGAAGCTAGCTAATAGATTGGTCAAACCGTCATTTATGACCACCGCCCAACATTGCAAGACATGCACTTGATATGCATTCGCATGGAAGTGGAATAAGGAGAGGTAAAAATGTATGGTGACAACAATAGAAGAGAACGTTAGAAGTGTTGGAGTCTCATAGACACAGGTGAAAAATATATCCAAAGCATTCGTATGTGGAAATATACAATTGCAACCACATAAGCAGTCAGTTGTAGTAGTAGTAGTAGTAGTAGTAGTAGTAGAACAAGCAACACAATCAGCAGCAGCAGTAGTAGTAGCAGCCGTATCAGTTGTTGTTGTCAATAACACCAGGAATTGCGAGCGATTTGCTTTTACTTCCTACGTGCATTGGGGTGGTTTCTCTGAGCTTTTTTTATACCCAGGAAGCTTCAGTTTTCGGCTTAAAACAATGCCTATTGACTAAGATTTCTACTCAGAAGGGGGGTAGAAGTTGTAATAGTAGAAGAAGCAGTAGAAATAGTAGTAGTAGTAGTAGCAGCAGCATCAGCAGCATCCATAAAAGCAGTAGCAGCAGCGGTAGTAGTTGCAGTAGTAATAATAGTAGTAGTCGTAGTAATAGTACAGTTAGCAATAAAAGCTGTAGTAATTGTAGATGTTTGTTTGAGAACCCCAGGAATTGCGTGCGATTAGCTCTTAATTCTTATGTGCAGTGGGGTGGTTTTTAATGAGCTTTCTTTCATTCCCAGGAGACTTCAGCTTTCAGTGTAATGCACTACATATTGAAGAAGCCCTCTACTCAGAGGGGTTCTATATTGGCGTATTCGACATTTACCAATTCATAATCAAGGACATAATTCTGACTGAATTTTCAAAAATAGATGTAACAATTTTAGCATCAGCAACAATAGCGGCAGGAGTAGTTGTTGTAGTGACAGCAGAAGTGGTTAGTAATATTAGCAGCATTAATAGTAACAGTAGTAGTAATAGCAGCAGCAGTAGTAGTAGTAGTAGTAGTAGTAGTAGTAGTAGTAGTAGTAGTAGTAGTATTAGTAGAAGCAACAACAATAATAATAGTAGTACCATTAGTACCAGCAATAACAGCAGCAGCAGTACCATTAGTAGTGGTAAAGGTAGTAGTAGAAGTTATAGTAGAAGCAACAGCAATAGAGGCAATAGTAGTAATAGTAAGGGTAGCTAAAGTAGTAGCAGCAGTAGTAGTAGTAGTAGTAGTAGTCGTAGCGTAAAAGCAACAATAGAAACAGTCATAGTTGCAATAATGGTAGCAATCGTCAAAGAAAATCCTTCTTGTACATGTCGGAGCGTCTGCTATGGCAAAGTGGCCTTTATTTCCAAAACCTCTTTGCACTCATTCACAGGAAAACATGAAGTAATGAACAGTAGCAATAGTAGAGGTACCAACAACAGCAGTAGCAATATGACAATTAGTAGTACTAGTAGTAGTACCATCTGCAACAAAAACAATAACAACATCAGTAGTAGTAGTAGTAGTAGTAGTAGTAGTAGTAGTAGTAGTAGTAGTAGTTCTAGTAGGTGCAGCAGCAACAACAGTGGTAACAGAAATAGTAGCAGTAGTAATAGTAGTTAGTAGTAGTAGCAATAGCAGTAGTAGTTGCAGTGGAAATAGTAGAAGTAGAAGTAGCAGCTAATACTACTAGTAGTAGTAGTAGTAGTAGTAGTAGTAGTAGTAGTAGTAGTGGTGGTGGTGGTAGTAGTAGTAGTATTAGAAGTAATAGTAGTAGTTGCAGTAGTAGTATCAGTAGTAGTAGCAAGACTATCAGTAGAAGTATTGATTGTAGTAGTAGTAGCAGTAGTAGTAGTAGCAATACTATCAGTGGTAGTGTTAGTAGTTGTTGTAATAGTAGAGATATAACAATAACAGTAGCAATAGTATAATTAGTAATAGTATTATAAGTAGTAGTAGTAGTAGTAGTAGTAGTAGTAGTAGTAGTAGTAGTAGTAATAGTAGTCGTAGTAGTATTAGTAGTGGTGGTGGTGGTAGTAGAAGTAGAACTAGAGTAGTAGTAGTGGTAGTGGAAGTAGTAACAATAGTAGTAGTGGTTCTTGTTGTTATTGTTGTAGTAAAATTATCAACAATAGCAATAGTAGTAGCACTAGACGTCACAATATTACCACATATCAAGCGACGAAAGGTGCCACAGCCTGAAAACCAATCGTCATTCGATCCTGCAACGCCTAACAGCGAAAGAATGGACATAGTATAGAAAGAGATGTATGTTTTACTACCTTACAGCAAGTGCCATTGAGGTTGACGTAGACGATCATGGATCTCCATCGTTCTATTGTCTATTGTGTTTCCCCAGGTGGTTTGTGATCAACTTTTGCCGTTAAGCGTAGCGGTGATTGGAGCTCGAACTTGCGTTCTATCGCCAGATGTGTGGCCTCGGCTGTGCTATGACCGTGTCTGTACAGGATGTCCCTGCCGTTTTCTATCCGTCTTTTCCGTGGTCTTCCTCTGGCTTTGTACCCTGATCTCATTTGGTTATATGCTAGCTGTATCGTTCGATATAGCTAGTAAAGTAAAAAACAACTAACAATAGCAAAAAACAGAATTTCTATAAAACTAATTTTCAACACCAAAACAATCATTGAGAAGAACATTCAATATCGGCATGAAACTTCATCGTATTTTACTAAGCCATTCGATCGAGTATAGTAAGAATGCTTCTAAATATTACGAGAAACATTACTTCAACATAAAAATAATAGAAATAACTGAAGCACTGTACAGCGTAGCAACTGTGTTGTTCTAATTAATGGTGGTATTAGAGTCTTTTTCAATACAACAGCAGGAGTTACAAGGAAGCATATCATCACCAGTGTTACTCAATATATTATTGGAACATATCTTGCAAGAGACTACAGAACCATCAAACACCACTTTCAATCGATGGTTACCCTCTGTGCAACCCAGATGTCACTGATTTAATATTAGCAGTGAGAAAGAACTTCAAGAACTTACTTATAAACTTTAAAAACAAAAATGTGGTATTAAAATAAACACCGAGAAAAGCAAAATAATGGCAAATAGAGATGACAACACGCCTCCCATTAACATCCCTGTTAATGGACAGAGAATAGAAGACGTTGATACCTTTAAAGACTTAGGATCTTAAAATGAGCAGATAAGGAAGCACTAACAAAGAAATACAGATTAAACTTGAAATAGCCTCAGCTTCATTGTCCACGTTAAATATCATATGACAGAGCAGAATTAGTACAGCAGTGAAAATAGACCCATATCAATCTCTAATAATATATATATATATATATATATATATATATATATATATTATTTTGTACGTATGTACAGTTAGACAATTGCAGCGAAAATAGAGAGAAAAATACAGGCTTTTGAAAACAAGCGTTACAGACGTGTATAGCGCATCATTTATACAGAACATTAAAACTAACATATATGTGAGAAACAAAATACATTACTCTTGCAGGTCAACAAGCATTATAACGGCAGTGTTAAAATGTTGCAAATGTGTATTGTTTGGCCATGTGATGAGACACGATTGCTTTTCCAAAACTATCTTACAGGGAACAGTTCAATGTGGAAGAAAATGAGGAGGCAAAAAAGGACATATGTATTGATAATATCAAAGACTGGACTGAATTAAGATTCTCCGTACCTAAACAAAGAACTGAGAGGCATGGCAGTGATTTTTATTGTGATGCTTCCAGAGTGGCACCCCTACAACTCCGCTCCGAAGAGTTATGGTTATTATTAAGGTTATAACTAGTGTTGTTATCAGCTCCCACTACTGAACCCATTCTAAGTCATTCAATCAGTACCTCTATAAACCGATATCCAAAATTCTATGGTTATTTACCCCAGATGTGGTCGCGAAGTGTTTTCTGTCGGATCGCCCTCAGAAAAGGTAAACTACAAACAAATATTGATTTTAGAATAATTTTAATTCGATATTTATTTCTCTCTTATTCTGAATATCTCTAGGAGAGTGACTTTTGAATGCATCTTATTTGAAAATTAAATCACAAAAACTATTAAATGAGTATGAACTGATATGGACATTGCCGAAAACTCCATCGCGACTATTGAAACTTGTTAACATAATTTCCGTAATCACATGAACTTTTTCCTACGTTAAAACTATACAGAACTATATTATATTGGAAGATATATTTTGTATGTGTTTTGATCCATATTACAAACATTGTTTTTAATCACGTGTATGGGTAACTTCTATAAAATGGTATTTTTGATCACTTTACTTCTATAACGTGGGGCCGCGTGTCACTTTGTGTCTAGAAAATGAGGTCATTACCAAAAGGATTGAGAATCTGTGGTCTAGAAACATTTTTCTTCGTCGTTCATCTATCTCTCTTTCCGCGAAATTACGTTTTCTCACAATGTCCTCGGTACCATCTCTGTTTATAGAGCGTTCCAAGATAAATATTATGACTGCGTCTTTCTGATGATTCTAGGAAGATTCCTATCTTACAATTTTGCTTTAGGATATGTAAATGTAATTACTTTCATTCTGTTGCGGTGTGTTTTGTTTCAGAAAATTCGATTTTATTAATCATTGTGTCTATATTGCATGAAATCACTTGGATAATACGTTTAGCTTTAATATGTTAATACGAACAGAAATCTCTGACTGCGATTTAACTGTTTGCCTTGTACCCAAAAGATCGCAGTTTCGATCCCAAATCGTGCTATCTTGTTTACAAGTATATTTTTAAAAATATTTTCAGAGAGAAGAGATCCATGATTATTATCGCTTGAGGCTACACAGTTATGTTCTATGAGTAGTACTTTTGAGAGATGCGTTTCGCTTCGTTGAGTGCTACATGATACATATGGAACACCCGAGTACAATACAGTCAATTCTCTATCTTTTTGACGCCTTACTGTGTCAACTAAATAAAAGGCTAACAGATATCTTGCACAGGACATTGATTTACAACTATTTCTTAGTTTATATGCATCAATTGTACATTTCATTGAACTTTAATAATGTAGTGGGGATTCCATAACCCCCAGCAAGTTCTCGCCTGTCCGAAATATATGACTATTTCACTGGCTTCTCAGTCACGCAAACCAGTTTTTCAATGTAACTCGGGATGCATATTATGACCATCTCGATATAAGACCTACGTGCTAATGGAAAATCCAATTTTTAAAATTACTCATTTGACTACTGCCTTGATTTTCATTGGCTGCCACAAAGTATGTTAATAGTGACCAATGACAATCACGAGAATAATCAAATTAGTCATTAAGTGTGATTCGCCTATGTGTTACCCTGTCCAGAAGGAAGCAAAGAATAGCAACACTATTTACCTTCCGTGCATGTCGCAAGAAGTTAGGGGACAGAGTATTGTATATATGCTGTATATGCAACATCAGGGGAAGTTTTATTACCTACTATTACCTACTAGTTTTAGTTATAGTCTGTCGTGTCTCATTGAAGCGATATATAAACCTGTGTTTCACGTAAGTCTAATAGTTGTTACGTTTCACGCAGTTACCTTGTATTGAATGTCGCAGGAGAAGACTAAGGAGTTCGAAAAGGGTCGATTTGTTTCTCCCATTATGCATAGGTAAAAGTGACCCAACATCAATGCTGAAGCCTGATGTGTTATGCCGAAAGTCGCAGATACTGCAGCAAAAACTTTGACAACACATTCTGTTCTCCAGAATACATCCTGCTAATCCGCAGGAGTTAGAGAACGATCGCAGAAGAATATTTTCACTAGCTTGTCTCACATTTCCAACGTTCACCATACCTACGTTCATATTAACAGAATAATTGACGATGGGATCGATTTGTCGTTAGGTAACGATTATTGTGTGGGCGTGTGATGAAACAAATTGTGGGATGGGTGTTGTAGAAGACAAATATAATGATCAGCATAATAAGTTGTAATACAATATAACGTGAACTGCTGCTCATACAACCAGAGAAAAAGTGACACAAAATAAATATAAAGAGACATGACATGTGACAGTATATAAAAAGTATTGGGGAAAGACTGCCTGACTATAAATGAGAACAATGAAGCTTTTGAGCTGTTCATAAATTACATCAACAATTGTTTACCCTATTCCACCGCCTTGTCAACAATTGTCAAGAATTCAGGGAAACCTCCCCCCCCCCCCCCCGCTTAAATATGTCAAATAAATCCCTAAATCCTTCACCCCTACTCCTAAAAAAAATTTAAATAGAAAAAGGACTAAAAATAAACAACATGCCGTTTACATATACTTATAAATCATGTAAAAAAAATCACACAATTAGGTTGTTTTTTTTACAAAAATAATATTGTTTATGTCAACATTTGCTAACCTCCCCTCCAATATGTAAGTAGCTGTTAATATTTCAGACTCCCCCTTACTCTGTAATTATTGACGTAATTTATGTTTGAACGAAATATGAAAGTAGTAGAAAAGACTTGAACAAGGTCCTGTCAGACGACACCAGTCGCTTCGCAACTTTAGTCAGCACGTTTTCCTAATTCACCCAATTAGCATCTCTATACAATAAGCGATTTTAATTCAGACAAGCGAAAGGAAGCCACAAGCAATAGGCACAAGAGGTGGTGCTGGTAGGATTCCTTGAACCGCGGCCTGCATTACTTGGTATGGGAATAGACACTGATAATAACCAAATCCGACTCAAATCCGTTGTTGAAAAGTACATACGTCATTATAAGAAGTATTTTGTTCCAAAAAAAATTGGTGTTACCTGAATCACATCCTTCTTCATATTTCTTTTTATATAAGATCTGCGTACTGATCAAAACGACGTCAGTGGTTGATATAACAGATCTGTGCTTTTCGTTCGGCACTGCATATACCTTGTGTCGTCAGCGTGTTACAAGTCGGGTCAGACACTATGAGTGACCAGCGCAATTGTCACACAGGAATACACCTATCATACGCAGGAAGGTGTGTAAGAAAAAAACTGTTTAAAATATCCGCTGCTACCGTCTATTTCTATTCAATAAGGCCTGGAGGATTCCTAATAATATTAGAAAGTAACAAGGATATGTGTTATGACATAAAAGTATAATAATACAAATAACTAAATAACTATATATATATATATATCAGGGGAATATATATATGTCTTTAGAGAGAGAAAAAAACACTAAACCAATTCGTAAATATGGAAAGTCGGATTCATAATATAAAATTGAAACACATTAGCGCGAAGTTCCTTCCAAGTGACTCTTGTTGCTTTACAATAAAACAATGGTCAGATAAAATGAGAACGGCAGTAGAAAAATATATAATGTATTAGTGTACTAGAGACGAACAAATGGCATGGACATTAACTTCCACAAGATACAAAATTTTTGACCCAACGACAGAAGGAAAACCACAAATACAAGTCCAAAACTCAAGTGTAAATATAAGCCATAGAAAAGCATAAAAAAGACAGTTGAGAAGAAATTGAAAAGCACACAATGGATTCCCTTTAATTCATTATTGATCGCTGAATTGCGTCTTTCGCAAGCACACCATTTCTAAAGCAAACACGTCTACAACAAACAGAGAACGTCATTTTCAAAAAGAGAACATTTTAAGACAAATTTATACAAATTACGCTGACCTAATTTTGGGTCAGGCATGAGAAAGGAATCCAGGTAAATGCCGGTCTTCGATTTCTTTTTAAATTTATACTCTCCATTCTATGTGTTAAATCCAGAAAACGAAATGCACTGTTATGGTTTACAGCTTGACTGCGATATGTACTATATTACATCTGACATATACAACTTTAGTACTGCGTTTGAATTACAAAATGGTAAACATAGCTCTGTACTACGAAATGGGGAAAACAATACAATACTCATACATGCGTAGGCACACTTTACTATATCCGAAACAGATCAGTGTTACTAATATTTGCTCGATTTCTCGGCCTGAGTAACTCAGAGAGCAATAGAAATATTCTTTCCTATAACAAGTATTTAAAATATTACTATTGAGAGTCACCATTATAAAACCAACTAAGAAATTTTTCAAAGTTAAAGTCTACGAGAATTAACTTTCAAGCGTGTGGAAATCTTTATGGCATCACTATCTAGAACAGTATTTCTCTTTCCTGTCACCGCTACCTGTCGTATAGACTTTATAGACCACCGCACTCCAGCAAGGGCCGCAGATAATCCGTGGTTAAAAAAAAAAGGAAGTAGGTTACCCTCTTAAAAATGTTAATTTCTCCAGTATTTGTGAGATTTTCAGTGATTTTTTCTCACAAATGGTCAATCAGTATTGCTTCAAAAATTTCACCACATCAAGATCAAGCACAATGACAATCGTGGTTATATATATATTTGTATGCTAGGTTCGTTCGGATCACATCGGAACGATAATTATTGGATTGCTTACTCTGATAAGCGTCAAATTGTCAATGTGCTAGCCAACTCAACTCACCTTATGGGAACCTAAGCGAGTATGACATCATACAATCCAGAACCAATTCATCGAATACAGTCTATAACCAATTTTGTTATGAATCAATAATTGACAATGTCATGGTTGAAGAGTGATTCGCCATTTTTGTTGACGAAATCCATTATGTTGGTTCATTATAATCATATTGACGATCGCGGTTCAAGACCATGTTTATTACTGACATTTCTCTACCAGTTTGAGCAGCATTCTGAATCTCTCTTGTTTCAATATCACGCATTAACTGATACAACTGTGCTAGTCTATTGTGTTACCGAAAAAAATTGATCAACTTTATCAAGAATTTCTCTCTCCCATGTATCATTCGCTGCGTGTGCTTGTCGAACGTATGTTGCTTGAGTACTGTCCAATACATACAACTGAGCGAACTGTAGAACTTTATTATATGTAAGTTGTATATACCATGTTCGATGATAACTTTGTCCATGAACTTTTAAATTATATGTTACTTGACCTAGACAATCCGTAATATTTGCTCCCATTGACGCGAAAGAAAGAGCGCTATTATAGGAGTAAATATTCTCACAATAATGTTTGTATTTATGGTGTGTAATATCATATCGACTGCCATCAATATGGCCGTCGAGAACGAATGTGTTCTCTTTACGGTGTTCGATTAGCAGCTGTTCCTTCCCGAAAGAAATAGCAACCTACGGGAATACTGTGCCTAGAAATTTCCAATGGTTTAATACTCTCCCCATACCTGCTCAACATCTACGCAGAAATATAATGAGAAATGTAAGAGAAGACATACACAACGTTGACTATCACGCTTTAAACATCGGTGGCTTCGAAATCCATGAACTACGCTATGCAGACGATACTGTGCTTCTTTCACATGAAATAAAGGGATAAGAACTACTAATAAAGAACAGAAAGAAATATAGCGAATCACAAAACTTACATTTAAACACACACAAAAAATAAAAATATAAATAAAATGTCAACAGATATAACAACACAACAACCAAAAAATAAGAATAGACATTACCGAGATAGATACCGATGTGTGGATAAATTCGAATACTTAGGAGTGAATATAAACAGTGTAGGATGCTGCATGGCAGAAATAAGAAAAATAGTGGCAATAGCTTATTGTAAATTAACACAGTTGAAAAACATAGAAAACAACAAAATAGAAACGAAATTGCTAATTCTACGAAATTCTATTTTTCTGGTTGCAACATACTGTTGTGAAGCATTGACGCTAAGTAAGACAGCGGCAAAGAAGAGCAACGCCTTTGTGATGAAATGCTGCAGAACGATACTTAGAGTATTATGGAAGAAACAAAAAGATATAAATACTTATAAATTATAAATACACTGAAGATTACAGAGTGTTTGTTACTAAACACAAAAGTAAAAAGAAAACTACACATGTTTGGTCATATAGAGACACAACTGTTTAGAAAGATAAATAATTGAGGGCAGAGTACCTGGGGGAGAAGAAGGGGCAGACCAAGAAGACGATGGATTGACGACATTAACGATAACATAAATACATCGTTGGAAAATGCAAGCCGCATCGCCTAAGACAGAAGGTTCATACGCCGTTCAGAGAGTTCATTGGAAAGACAACGTTCTGGAAAGAACACGTCACACAACACATTATCATAGACCATCAAGCGCATGAACTCGGGACACTCCAGCTTATTACTGAGGATGTCTTGTTGCTTTGGGAGCATGATCTTTCTCTATCAGCAACAAGATCTAAACTTGCCATCATTAGAACTTTCGTCCATAACATATTTTGCACCACAAAATTGACATATAATATTGAAAATTCCAGTTATGTGCAGCAACAAAATCCTTAGGAAAAATTGTTGCTTTATTTGAAATTGCTTGATTTCCACGTATTTATGACAATGAGTGAGCCTCGTCATCTGAAGCTCGACGTCTCTGCGTGTACAGTCTCATGCTGTATGTGACGATATTTTATTCTCTTCTCATAGCTTGTCGATTTTCTCTTTGCCCTAGTGATTCTAGCTTAACTTGACGCATATGCAAATCAACATCCTTAGCAACTTGTGTTTTTGTTGATCAATTCTTTGCATCTCTCTCTCAATTTTATGTCTATGTTCTGCAGCAATTGCGGCACGAATTCGAGCGAGTGATTCTTGACTTTGACGACTCAACTATCTAGGTTTTCGCTCTTTTGTTTTTAAACGCTTTCTTGCGATTGTATCATCCTCATTGATCATTTAAAATAAATTATATGTATAATTTAAATATAATGTATTTTAGATGACTTTAACAAGCCGATGCAATAACATGTTAGCGCATCAATAACATGTGTATATAAAAATCTCGTCTGACTTTAATTACATCAGGATACCAAACGTTTTGATTAGATGTCGCTCGCGAATTCCATGACGTCAATGCGCTATTTATAAAGCTTTCCGGAGATGCCAGAACTCGGTAATTATGTGTGTGTGTGTATATATATATATATATATATATATATATATATATATATATTGGATACTATTGGAAGAAACTACAATTCCACATGACTGACAAATCTCAGAAACTCAATTAGAGATAGTTCCAATATGGAAAAACAAAGCTAACAAATGTGAAACATATTGTGGCCTCTCACTACTCAGCCACACTATGAAAATATACGCTAAAATAATAGAACAAAACACATCAAAGGACAACCAGAAAATCCAACCCTGTTTGGTTTAGGAAGAGGAGCAGAATGCACTGATACACTATTTACCCTTAGACAATTAAGCGAAAAAGCTATTGAATATGACAAAAAGCTAAATATTATCTTTGTCGACCAAGAAATAGCGTTCGACAGAATAAACAGAGACATACTATGGGAAACGATATAAATATACGGAATCAAGGTACAACTATTGCACAGCATCATCATTATACAAAAAAAGTGAAAGCAAGGTGAGAACACAGATGGAGTATCAGAACCATTCATAATAAAAGCTGGAGTCAGACAGGGTTGTGTGGTTTCGACTATTATATTTTACGTATTCATTCATTCAATTTCCTTTTTGCGCTGAAGTTAGCGCATAGGGAAGAGGTCAGATCTCTCCAATTCTGTCTGTTCAAAGTTATTCTGTGCAATTCTTGAATAGTATGTATATTGGTTGCTTTACTTTCTCTAAGTATTGTTCTTCTGAGTGTTTCTTTTGGTCTACCCCTTGCTATTTTACGTATACATAGACAGAATTGCAAGCGAAATACAAAATAAGTAACAAACCAACAGATAATGAACAACTTAACAAAGAACTCAATGAACTGCTTTTGGTTGACAATCAAGCATTCATATATAATGACGAATAAAAACTGCAACTCACTATCATTAATATGCAATAAATAAAACATGCGAATTAACACACAGAAGATAGAAACTATACAAATAACGAGAACAGCAGATCATTTCAATATCTAAATTAAGAACACACACATTAAACAAGTCAAAGAGTTCGTGTAAGGAAGTATCTTTACAGAAGACGGACGACTCGATAGAGAGATAAAAACAAGATGTCGAAAGGCAAATGCTGTGATATATAAACACATAAACACACACACACACACATATATATATATATATGTATATATAATATGCATTTATGAGAACCAAAGAAAAAGAAAATAGGTAGAAAAAGTATATCACAATTGATATTGCATATAAATCAACTCACAAACATATTACACAAGACTAAACTGACGTGGAAAAAAGGGTATTGCAGTTATACGACATTGCTATTCGCATTATATACAAATATCAAACAGATTCCAATATTTCTTTCAATGGGAAATCCCAAGCAAAACAAAGAAAATCGGTATTATAAATCGATTCAGTGATAACAGTCTTTTTTATCTGGATCCTAAATTTTGAGCGAACGTTAAATCCACGTTCTGATCACGAATCTAAAACACTAGAAGCGGGTCAATGTAGAGAGATCTTCTTAAGAAAATAGAAATAGCTGTTTGTGAGCTCGTCGGATCAATGCCAGTTCTGGACACCAAAGACCAAGTAATCAATACTGGTCGCTTCACTCACGATAAGGACACTTAAATAGAACATTGCTTACTGGTTTATTAATATGACAATCGATAACAAGTTAAAAGCTGTAAAACTGTATAACAATAGTATTTACGTAAACCACAAGTTTGATCAGCTTTACAATAAACGCACAGAATATCAGATATTTTTGGTATAGATATGAAAACAAAATACAGATACAATATAGTCAGTCCGTTCCTCTTTTGCCAAGTTTGGCACATAGGGTAAACAGTATACAAGACAGTTTAAACGTTTCGCCTTTAAGGTCTTTAAAAAAAAACAGTGAACAAAGAGTAAAAAAACGTGACTGATTTTACTGGTTTTTCACTGTCTTGTATTTCTTGAAAGAGACCGTATGGTTGAAACGTTGAAACTGTCTTATATACTGATATCTGCATTTCGTACTGGTGTATTAACACCCGTTATGTCAATCTGAGCATATCCATTAAAACGCAATCTTAATCCTGACTAATCTATAGATGTTGATTCATATAAATATCGAAAGCAAGCTTGCTGATTATTCCTACGACTCACTGATTAAATACATTTTACGCTGTTCCCTCACTACTGCTAGTAAACAAAGTGTGGAAGGTCGAAAACTAATTCTTCATTGGACAACTTATCAATCGTATGGCGATAAAAATAAAGGTTTGAATATGTATGCGTCTTACTCATGTGATTTCTATGTGCTATATCCGAATCTATGGCGACGACAGAGCGCAACTATGACGGCCTACCGGGTTCAACTCATGCTGAAGGCAACTCTGCATCCAAACCGTTTTTTCAATAGTAAACAACTGTTTATTTTGTATAGACAATCACAATAGCCAAAACATGCTGGGCTGGTAGCTGCGTCCCGAATAATATATGCTACACTCTTTTAAATATGTGTTATGTAAAACATATTGAGTAGCACTTTTATGGAATCTAAATGCATTTACTATAATTTTAAATACAACTCAAACCTTTGCGGCATGATATACCATACCTACCACACTTTAATAATAAAACATCTCCCGTTTTTGTCGATATGCAATGCAAATGTTCCGTTTAATATTCAACATACTTTCATGACATTAACATAAGCCTAGTATATTCCCTAATATACACCATATATCGCAAACTCAAGCAAGATAAAATAACTCTAAAAACTACCTTCACATGGCTCAATGATTACTATAACAATGACTAAGTTTCTGTTCAGCGGATAAAACAAGCCACAATATCGACAGTCACAAAATTGATTTGGGAAATCACTAGAACACCATTTACATTACTTATTGAACTCGCCTTATTCCATGTATCTAACCCACTCACTCCCCCGTTACCATATAACAACTATATTTGTATCGTGGACAGAACGGACTAGATTTCAGCGAGACGTGACTTCCTAAATAAGAGAAATAAATGGAGAATTTTCTATTATTTCCACGTCTGAAAACAAAAGGAAAGCAATGATGGCAGTAGTTCGTATTGGAAAGAGATAGTATGTTAAAAACTCAGGAGCCAATGGATCTATATATTATCTTTCTATACTGTTGCTGTACAGAGTACCAAGATTGAGTAACGTTTGGTCGCTTGATATGGTCGATTAATCTTATTAGAGCATCACAGAACGTTGGTAACTCCTTCAATCCACCTCATTCTTGGTCTCCTTCAATCCACCTCATTTTTGGTCGCCTTCTATCTCTTGTTTTCATTCACACGGTGTATGGTCTTGCTGCTATTCAATATTAGTTCATATTCATTAAGTGGCCGAACCATTTTAGTCTCTGTGTTTTGATATATTTGACCACTGCCGTTTTGTCAACAGTTCTTGTAATATCATCATTTCTCAAATGATTTCTCACTTTTTTCATCATATTCTGTTTGCTGCTTTTCTTTTAACATCTCATTTCACTTAAAGTAAACTTTCGCTCTTGTCCTTGAGTCCAATTATGACATTGCTAATAAAATGTTTGTATGAAGATTTTTTCGGCCGAAGACGGATGTGCCGGGCCATTGGCGCAAATAAAACGGCGGCACAACGCATTTCCATTCTCTGGACTACACCCTGCTAGAAATCTAGTAGGACAATGTTCTTGCTACAAGGGAGATCCAGCAGGAGTTTGAGAATGAACGATGAAGAAGAAGTATGAAGATTTAATTTATGGCGCCCGCACGTAAGTAATATATATATACCTACATAAACGTTCTTACGGTACAGTAAACGATCGAAGTGCAATTAAGGCAAAAGTGCGGAAGTTACAGATTTTAGTGCTAACTAAGGCAAAGGTGTGGAAGAAATCAACGTATTAGCCACATGGTCTTCATAGTGGTTAAGCTGCATTTAAATTACTTAAATCGTACAGCACTGTAGCTTTATTTATCATGACCGCAGTTATATATCTGCTCTATGATTGACAGTATAGACATTTATATAGATCTTTGATGTAAAAAGGGAATAATTAATGTTGCTGTATATATTTAACCACCATAAAGGCCGTGTGGCCGATACGTTGATTTCTTCCGCACCTCTGCCTTAGTTAACTTCTGTAGCGTCCGCACTTTTGTCTTAATTACACTATGTGCTTTTACTGTACTGTAAAACGTTTTACTTGCAACATTGATATAATAAGGGCGACAATACAGATAATAATAGCTACACCGATATAAGGCCGAGAGTTGTTTGAATTTAAATCTGATACTAGTAATTTCCGAATCATGAATTTTAGCATGTCTAGATCTACATCACACGTTTATTTAAAGAATGTAGAAGAAAGGGTGTTCTTTAAAGTGTAAAATGAATTACAAACCACAGGTTCCACTGAAAATTGTTTATCGGAACAAACATGTTTCTTTCCCGTTTTTCATTTACATATATCTACTAAATTCACAAAATAACAATGAAAATTATAGAATGATACATATACATAGACATGTGTCTCAGAAATGAGAATAATGAACAAATAACTAGAAGGCAGAATTGATGCGTTTGAGTTGGGTATATTGAAGAATATGGAGATTTCATGGGAAAAAAACCAACACAGATTTTCTGATAAACACTTTAAATGAAGAAAAAAGTATTCAGGGAAATACTCATCACACAAATACAGTATTTTGGAACATTTTGAACACAGTGAACATTTTGGACAGCGCAGGAAGAATGATGGTCAACCGGCATAGGACAAGTTCTGTCAGCAGAAGTGTAATGGTGGATACACGCAGGAAGAGATTTGAGCAACTATGGACGTGTCCAGTTTGCAGTGATGATGATCCGACGACTGACTGACTGACTGACTAACTAACTAACGAACTAACTAACTAACTAACTAACTAACAGTATTCTGGACATAGTATAAGATATGGCATGCAGCTGAAAACTGAAGTGAGCAAAGAATTGAGGATAGGCAAGCAAAAGGTAGTCATAGATACAAGTGGGAGGGGAATATCATGAGATGGACAGATTACATCCTAACATAATGCACAACCAAAACAAGAGACAGAAAATGTTGTACATCTTGTGCAGTCAATATTCACTGCGGAGATGAAACCTGGTGATTATGGTATCGAATTAAGTGTCAATATTTTAGTAAAACAATAATGACAAATAGCCCCGAATGTTCCATAAGTTGCGTCCATTCCATGATTTGCGTCTCTGGTTATTTAATGACTTGCGTCCCTAGTTCTTTCATAACTTGTGTCCCTAGTTGTTCAACTACTTGCGTCCACAGTTGTTTCATGACTCTAGTTATTTCTAGTTGTGTCCCTAGTTATTTCATGGCATGCGTTCATAGTTTTTTCATGACTTGCGTCCAAAATTATTATATGTCTTACGTCCCTAGTTGGTCCATGACTTGCGTCCACAGTCAGTTATTTCATGACTTGCATCCTAGCTGTTTCATAGCTTGCATCCCTAGTGGTTCCATGATTTGCGTCCCTAATTGTTCCATGACTTATGCGTTAATTGTTTCACGACTTACGTCTCTAGTTGTTTCATGACTAACTTTCTAGTTATTCCATGACTTAGGCTCGAGTTGTTCCATGCCTATTTCACTTAATGACACTTGTTTCCTACAAAACAATGAGCTGCAACTATCTAATTATTCATATTTTCAAAACTTTATTTTGAAGATCCAAGAAAGAGACATATTTCTGAGCATTATTTCCACTAGCCCTCACCAATTATTCTTCAACTCTCACCCCCTTTTTTCACTTCATCTTAAGGGTTCCATTTCAGTTCGGATCATTGATTTGTTAAATATATATTTCTATAAGATATGTATATTTAACATAATCCGCAAACCACTTATATGTTACCGCATTTTGTTGAGATATGTTGAGCATTTGAAAAACATATAACTTTGCAGTAGGAATGTGTAACACAAATATGTCAACAACTCCGTTATTAGTAGAATTTAATGCTAATAAATATGTGTATGTTCATCATCATGTAGAGCATCCTGGACATGATGTAGCAGTCATTGCAGCCTTCTAAATCTACTGCTGATCTTGAGTAACGTTTCCAGCTTTTGAGAGTGTCATGATCAGGTGGTATTTGATATTATGCGTTAATTTTCTTTATGACCTACCTCTTTTTCGTTGCCATGGCATCATACACCCAGTTATTGTCTTGTCTAGGTTCTGGCATTTTTTTATTTAACCAAAATAGTGTTATTAATTTGGGAGAACCTAATTATTTAGCCAGTTATTTTTTACTTTTAGTTCTCATAGAATGTCCATACTGGTGATATTTTTATGTATATTACAATATGTATTTTTTTTTCGTGAAAGAAAAAAGATTTCTTAGATCATTGCGCTTCATAAAAAAGTATTTTATGCATACACGATTTAGCCTGTCAGGGTCGTTTGGGTACTTTAGTGGATACGACAACAGATACCTCTAATGATTTCTGTGTCAGCGATGCTGATGAGTGTGGAAAATTCTTCCCCTTTTAAGTCTTTGATGTTGTCTGCCCATGGTTTGCCTTGGTCTTTCCTCCTTAAACTGTTCCCTGCATAATGGTTTATGACTGAGACATGTCAGTACACAATGCACATTTTCTTTGTTTTATTATTGAAAGAAGTAAAATGATCTAAACAAACAGAAATCTTTCAGCCTTCAGTGACGCGATTTTAATAAAAACAACAATAACTGAAAATCCACAATGCTTTGTGCAATTCGTACATATTAAAAAAACAACTCATAGGCAGATTGGTAACATATTCATTTCAGGACATAGCCATCAACTCAGCATTTGTTTTGGCTGTAGGGATTTTTCTAGGCAATATAAATACGTTATTCTTCTTCTTCAGCGTTCATTCTTAATCTCCCGCAGGTTCTCTCGTATAGCAAGACGGTGGCCCTACGAGATTTCCTGCAGGATATAGTCCAGAGAATGGAAATGTGTTGTGTCGCCGTTTTATTTGCGTCAATGGCCCGATACATCAGTCGTCGGCGAAAATAAATACGTTCCAGATATGTAACTGATAATAGACGTAAGTCGTTGTAAGGATAAATACAACGTATTAGTTTTACATTTCGATAGATAAGGTACCAGTAGAAATAAATGACATTGGGGACCATCGCCGGCGCTACAGCGTGTGTGCACTGCTGCTGAGTTCTTGCTGTTTAAGAAATTGCAGCACAAATTCACTTGAAAATGCAACGATGATGATTCTAATACACATTAATCCACCACAAACATATACTATAGTACACTATTATACACATTTTGCACAAGTGCACGGTAGTTGAACTGCTTCATACACGCCTATTCAAACTCGACGTATGACGAGCCAAAATGCCAACGCAGCCACACGAGCATTTTAAATAATTGGCTACAGAAATATCGACCAGTGCACGCACTGAAACATACCGTTAAATTCCACGAGCAACAAAATGAGTGGATACACATCCCATATGCAAACAGGCAACCAGTTACGTTTCAGAACACCTGCATCTTCCATAATACGTAATTTCAGACACACCTAGATTCTATTAATTTATCTCGAGTTATGCATATTTAATGATCAATCTGACAACTGAATGTTTTGATTAAGTTGTGAGTGTATATTTTTTCTTTTCAAAATGTTATCTGAGTTTGAAGTTCGTCTCATCAATCATTGCCCTACACCACATTGCCTCTCATGAGAAACTGCCCTACGCCAACACTAGTTAGCGTGGGCAATGTATGTCTAAATGAAAAAGGGCTAAAATACATAAAGGATTGACTTCATTGTACTTGGGTTGCAATCTATATAATATGTACCTCTCAACGATGCGGCACGCCAAAAGTACCACTCGTGAAATGTAACTCTGTAACACCAAGGAATCTACAAAACAATATCCCGAAATCTTTATAAACAAGACGTTTCGGTTAGAACTCCTGTCCCCTTTTGAGCAGAAAGCAAACATCTTAACCACTGCACCAGAGTTACCATCAATAATGTCTAAGTAATGATCTGTTATATTATAAATACATGAACTATACAATACCATATTGGATAATATAGGTATTACATACTATTTCCAAATAGCGTTTCGGCCTAATGAAGATCTTACACAAACATAATAAAAACAATGTTGGATCTTCAACGGATTGAAAAACATCTTACGTATGGCCTGTCAACGAAGCGGCACGTCACATACCACAAGAGTCAACCTTAGAACTAGCTACATAGTTTCAAGTGGTAATCCCCGGGGTCAGAGTAATGCACATGTGCAAGCAAGGCGTCATGATCGAACCGACATGCAGACGGCAAATCGCGTAACAACTATGGCAAGATCTGGTATTCTCACTGGCATTCTGGTAATTATCATCATGGTCATTTGTCCTAGATCGATGCCAAACTATTTCACTAATAGTGTGAATATGATACTGGTACATGGTAAAATGAAATTAGAGATTGATTTATGAGGCATTTCCCCCTCAAATTATTTGTTTACAAAATATTGAAATCTTAATGTCACTGAAAGCGGTTTGCGAAGAAAAGATTATTTTAGATTGGATGATATGGCTGCATAGTTATTAACATAATTTACAAGTCTACATGTATTAAAGAGTAAAATAACGAATACTTGTCAGATCAAAATGAATTTATGCGTCACAACGCGGGTCCACAAAGCAGCTGCTATCGATGTTCAAGGGCCGATACGCCAATCTCGTGGTCGATAAATCTCTAATGACAGCAACCAGATCAATAAAGAGGTTATGGAAATTTATTGCGTTTCAATAGTTTCTATAATTTATGTATAGATACATGGTTGATGGTTGTTCAATCGACAGCTCACTGACTCATATCAATATGTTTTTAATTCGTTCTCAAATTCCCACCGGATCTCTCTTATCGCAGTACAATGATCCCACGAGATTTCTAGCAGGATGTAGTCATGATAACGAAAATGCGTTGTTACGTCTTTTCATTTGTAGCAATGACCCAACACATCCGACGTCGGCGTTAACAATACCATATTACTAACACCATTACATGTTTCACATAGGCTATGTACAGGATCGAGGCTAAAATAGAAATTCTGGTGGGAAAAAAACATTATTTAATGTTGTATGACCTTTATTGAGGAAAAAAAATAAGATTCTTTAGGCGTGGGTGTTATCTCTCTTTTACATACCATACTAGTACAAAATCTCATGTTCTGACTTATAAGGGTTCGAAGTTCGAATGCAGCACGTATCTACTGGTTTGTCTAGAACATTACAAACAATAAGATAAGTATTTGCTTACAGTTTGAAAATGCGTGCGTATCTATCCAACACGAAGACGTCCAATGATTGACGCTTTACCTACTGTTCATACATAAATAGAAAGCTTAACAGACGAAGATAGTTTACTTCATCGTGCTCGGGTAACCCCCCAATATGTATGTTACCTTCTCAAGAAAACAAAATGGCGCCTATCGAACGTATCACTTAAAGTACGTAGCTCCGTAGCTACAAGTTATAACCTCTCAATCAATCAAATGTCATACCTATTGGCGTAGGCAATCATGTTTCTCCAGACCTCTCTGCCGCTTGTATTGTTAATCATCTGTGATCCGTTTGTGGCACAGTGGCAACCCATCCATAAATGTATGTTCATGACTTCATCTGTCTCTTCTCCCACTGATGATTCCGGTAGTTATTGCTCATATTACGGGTTCAAGATTTGCTATTCTGATCACATGCCCTAAAACTTGACAGTCTGCTTCTAATATTCGCTATAATCTGTCTTTTTAATCCAGCATCTCTGAGGATATCTTTATTAGTGTTTGTTTTGGCTATGCATGGAATTTTCATCAGTTTTCTAAAAAAAAACCACATCTCAGTTGCCCTAAAATTATCTTGAGCTCTTTTATTTACGGTCAATGCTTCGCATCCATAAAGAATAATTGGTTAAGTATGACACCTTAGCACTTAATTCGTGCATGCGTTGATAAGACTCCATTGCATAGAATGTTCCTCAATTTTTGAAATGCTGATTTGGCCTGTGCTATCCTGCTCTTATTCTAATAAACTTGAGGATTTTATTAAAAAATTAATAAACATGACGCCACCATCCAATTACGCACCCGCTACTTCTTGACACGCAAAATACGACCTATTGAGTAATGGAAAATCAAGCATTCTATATGGATATAGTTGACTATTCTGTCGATTTTCATTGGACGGGTTCACTACTCTTTTTCCTTGCCATTTCATAATGCCGTGTATATTTCGGTCTGAGAACTAATCGCATAACACTGTTTATATATATATATATATATATATATATATATAAGGGAAATAATACAATCTCTGACTCTTTGTCTCCGTTAGCGAAATTGGTTAGTGCTCGAAAGAAGTCTCAATTGATAAGAACTTGAGTCCTGTCGCATACCAAAGTACAATAAATTTGTTTTCGAAGTTGGATTCCCTAAGACTATGGATTGTGTTTTTTTTAACGTGTAGAAAATAAATGAATATTCATCGATTTCTATGAATAATAATTCGCATTCATTTTTGTTTTTGATCTGCTTGCTATTTTTTAAACTTATTCCTTACTTCTTGTGAATTTTGATAATATATGTGTTTTATACGTAAGAAGAGCAGATTATTTCTCGATACACTGTCAAAATTTTATCACAACACATTTAACGACCAATTACGTTCATTAGGCACGTTTTGTTTGTTTAAGAATCCCAGGAATTGAGAGGGATTAGATCCTACTTGCTATGTGCAGTGGGGTGGTTTTTCAGAGCTTTCTTTCATACATAGGAGACTTCAACTTTCGGCTTAGTTAAATGCCTATTGAAGGAGCCTTATACTCAGAGGGGGTCTACAATTGTATAGATAACATGATAGAAAGCTTCCATAAGAGAGCTTCAATATAACGGTGTATCATCTACTATGATTTTCTTTCGCATGAGTGGAATGTCTAGTGAGCCATTGGTGAGTTCTACAGACGCAATTGCATGCGTATTCGGCAAAGTAGACTAGAGATACACATATTTATTTCGTAAGACGAGCAATTTTGCTAAGTATGCAATTAAGTTTATTTTCACCTCGGGCAACGCTGGGTATTTCTCCTAATATATAAATGAGAGAGTGAGAGAGAATGAGAGATCAAGTAACAAGTGCATACTAACTCTCACTTGGTAACCTACGACGATGAATGAATACTGAATAGAAGCTGAACTAGTCCTAAATATATGTTAATGCTCATGCTGTGGCACGTCGATAACGATACAGAAAGCAACAAAACTGTCAACCATACTTGACCGTGGTTAGCTGTGAACATGCAGACCAGTGTCCAAGTACGGAATCAAATGCTCCTGTACGGCTGGACCTCTTCTAGCTAGACGGATGCAGACGTCCACAATTCATTGAAAAGGTAAAAACAAGGAACGTATTAGTTACCAACGCCAAAGTCGGAATATTGGCCCACATTAGAAAAAGACGTCACAATGTGTTTTTGTTCACTGAACTATGTCCTTGTTTGAAATCTAGTAGGATCACCCGGCTACAATAGAGATCCGATGACAGTTTGAGAATGAACGAAAACAAAACAAATTGCTCTTGTTATAATAATGTATCAAATTACTAGGGATAAAACTTGTCCTTTTCATGACTAAACACTCGGACAACATAAATACCATATCAGAACAGACACAGTATAGGATGGACCTTCATCTAGGTAGATGCAACACATCTTCCATAAGTTGGTCCTAAAATGGTATATTGAAAACGGAGCAATCTGATTAGGAGCCCAGATATCGCAAACTCGTTGCAAATAACTACGCAACATAGCAAACTCAATTATGGACATAAACCAAGAAAAAATGTCAACAGAAGTGACGTTACTGTAAAAATATCTTGTCCTCAGTTATATGTTTCAAATAGGTCGTTGAGATTGAGGTCATTACTTCATCCGGTACTTTCATCACATTACAGTGGCCGTGTTTCATAAAAATATCAGTCACCATTTCAAGTAACACTCTTCTTTGCATGATTCAATATACAAATACATAGGCATTATTTTGCGAGTTATGTTTTTTAATACATGTATATACAAGACTGGCCATAAATATGTTATCTCAAACAGTGGTTCTCAATCTTTTATCGCCAATAACCCCCTTATGGTATACATGTAATACTCCCGACGTAAAAAACCTATACATATAGTCCATATTTGTGAAGTTTAATATTGTAACGCTGTCTAAATATATTCCAAATAATTACCATTCTGTGGCCCTCCTACTAGAGGTGTGCACCCCCCCCCCGCCCTCCTTTACAAACCGAACAGTTATTTTCTCTTCGTCTTCTAGGCCCCCAGTGGGAGGGTTATTGCCCATGTTGAGAATCCCTAATCAAAATAATTTTTCCAAGAAATGTAGTGTCTATAATTGATATGTCATCAATATAGAAGACATATTTCTACATCAAATACTCTTGTTTATTTTAATTGCATTGAAGCCATGCAATCAGCAGACTGTTTTTGCGATGCCATAGAACGACTCCATGTCTCAATGTCTGTGACGATACTCATAGTGAAACAAAATGAACGGAACTGATAAATATCACAAAGTGTACAAGCATATGTAACGACTGGTAACATTCAAATACTAAAAATCCAGCTATATGCATGTGACACATGACTACATTTATTGTTTAGAGGTAAAGTCCTCAGGTCTCATAACTCGTTAATTTACGCTTCTATAGCTATGCGATTCGGATTCTCACAAATGTATACAGGCAAAGTTAATATGTGTTGTAAAGATGGTCAGTGTTGAACTTGAAAGGGACTTATGCCTGTTCTGTATATAAGTGCAGTTGAAACAAACATGAATGTCATGCCTAACTTAATTTAGCCACAAGAGAGAACACATTTAAAAATATAAAAAAAAACACATGTATACGATGTTCATAAATTACGTCAACAATTAGGAGTGGGGGTCTGATAAAATTTTGACAGTTGTCAACAAGAAAGATTGGGGGTTTTGACAAAAGCTTCTTATACACAAAATACATTCTTTGAAGATAAATATTTTTCCAAAAGTTTGAAGCAAATAAAGTATTTCTTTTATTCTAATATTTCGACTACTTTTTTTAATCTTATAAATAAGCAGGAATTTGCGTGAATTCTTGACGGTTAATGACAGAGTGTGACCTTGGGGCGGGGGGGGGGGGTGTTGGCAAAAATATTGTTAACGTAATTTATAGACAAAACCTTACACACATTTAAACAATAACCCATACATACATAATAATTGTATATTTAAAAAAATGTTCTTTGGCAGTCTCGCAATGAAGTTTTTTGTTTGTTTTTAATTCGTAAACTTCAATTATTATTTTAATTCTGGTTATACTCTGTATAATGTAATATCTAAATTCGCACAACAGGACCAAACATTTTTTGTAAGATACATTCAATGTTATTGTTATGGAATTAGTATATTATATGTACTCTGTGTCGTTGGAATATATGGCACTGAAGTAAGAAGACTTCAATTGTGTTTTATTTTAAGATCACCAATCTGCAGTGATGGTACATCTGGATTTCCGGACACATAGTAGTCTGTCACAAAATAACAAATGTGTAATGTACACTGGCCTGCATATTTGTGTCGTTCATGTGGTTTAATGGAGAATGATGATGATGAAATAGTCTCTTCAGCTGTGAGAAGGTAGCTCTTGACAGGCAAACGTCTCTCTGACAAAATCGCAGGTTATTTGCAGCTGTACAACTAAGATGACACACGTAATCATATAAGGTCTCACAGATATGGATGTGTAAGAATGGTTTATGGTTGCCTGTTTAGTCCCCAAAGGGAGGCATTCTAATCCTACAGGATGACCAAATTCTGCCAGAGGAACATATCTGGGCCAGCTATCTCATCCTTTTTCTGTCAGATTAGTTGACCGATGAGCAGAGATAGCACATTCAGTATTCCCTGTAACTTGGAGTGAACCTTTTTCTTCTTCTTCTGCGTTCGCTCTCACACTCCTGCAGATTAGCAGGGTGTAATCCGGAGAACTGAATGCGTTGTATCATGGTTTACATCATTGTTGCGATATCTGCGCCTTTCGGCCTGACACATCCGACTTCAGCATGGCTTTGGGTCACTGACCCTATATGGGGTGGGACAGCTAACTCCATCCAATAACCTCCTTAGTCGCCTTTTACGACATGAGTGGAAGGTAAACAGTGTTGCTATTCTTTGTTCCCTTTCGGGACCCGGCAACACACGGTCGAGGAGTGAACCAAAAACGTATAGCGGTGCAATGTCCCGGGCAAGCATATCTTCGCCATCCAGGTGGATTATTCGATAAAAGAAACAGCAATAAATTAAGACAAGATGTTACAATGATGATTCTCTCACAAGTGACAAGTTGTCAACCAATCCCCCAACTTTCCTAGGTCGCTTCCTACAACATTCCTGGAAAGAAGAAAGTGGTCCTTTTCTTTGCACTCTGAACTAGAACCATGTTGCTATAACTAGAAATTGAGACGAGATCATCTTTAGAACAACTGGACAACAGGACATGCAACATTAAACATATAACTGTTGGAGGTATTGACACTGGAAGAAAAGTCTCACTATAATGTCATATCATCTACTAGTAATTATACTGCAGTATAGTATTAAGGTGAATACAGTGTATGTGATTCGCAATATACAAATTACATTTGGGTCATACAGCTGGGATTGACATGTTAGTGATAGTAATGACCTCCTGTATGCAAGAAACAAGTGTAATCGTGTAATCGTGTATGTCATAAACAGCAATAACACATTATGGCAAGTTATCACACAGCACATCACATACAAATTGTATAACTCAAGAATAGTGAATGTTTTTCAGGCTGTTGTTAAGACGTAAATTATAGAAGAAGCATACACGGATAATGTCGCATGATCATTACTTATTTCTACAGACAAAGCTAAAGTTGCGGTGAGAACGTATTACTGAGGTAGTGGTGACTGGAATACCTGAACTGTGGTTCCATTATATTTTATGATCAAGGGCACTGGTATAACCAAATTATACCAAACGGTATGTCTGTGGTTGAAAGAAACATTTGTAACCATTAGAAGTAAATAAGTTATATTAAAGAAATTCGTAATCGAGTAAGTAGTATACACACATATCGTCTGGTCCAGCAACAGATTTTGTCCAACAACAGACAGGTTTTGGTCAAACAACAGACAGGTTTTGGTCAAACAACAGACAGGTTTTGGTCAAACAATAGACATGTTTTTTTCCAACAACAGACAGTTTGTTTTTCTGTCGGAGGGTAAATAAAATAAAAATCATCCTGTACATGATGTGGCGACAGCACGTGCATGCGGCCTTTATCACACAGTTACAAAATTGCTCCCTGCAACCCCTTAACGGGAATAATGCAGTATTTGACAGTTGATTTTGTGTGCAGTATTTGACAATCCACAACAGTGAAAAATCATGAGAGAAATATGGTGTTTCCGACACATTTTATCCACATAACATTAACTTTCAATTAAGGAACATATTGTATGAAAAATCATGAGAGAAATATGGTGTTTCCGACACATTTTATCCACATAAGATTAACTTTCAATTAAGGAACATATTGTATACTTAGTTGCTAACTTTACCAGACATTTAATTTAAGATATGACATATCTCCACAATACAACCTACATTGTCTAGCATGCCAGTACAATATTGATTCTCTACCGCCCTTCTTGGTGCCGTGTCGAGACATGTCTTTTGGGACGCGAAAGATTCTAAGTAAATTGTTAAATTGTTTATATAAAATTTCTTTGGACATGGCTTTGGTCTGATAAAAAAAATATTCATCACGCCCTAGTCTCACAGTTTTAGAAACACTGCTCTACAACACACTTTCAGGCATTTATGCAAGAACCCAAAATACTTGAAGCATAGACATTTCCAGTTTCCTGAAACATTACAATTGGTCACACTAGTTCTGAACTTGTATTTATCAGTGATTTTTATTGGCAGGAGCAACAAACTATACTCAAAGTGACCAATGAAAAGTGTCGGATCAACAACGATAATGACGTATCTCGCAAGATTTACAGCTTACGTGGGTCATGTTGGATATTAGTTAAGACAGTTACTACATTAATTATTAGTGTGTGTTTCCATTGACTATTAATGGAGCCGGTTCATTTAGTTTTAATGTTGTTGTTTTTTTGTGTGCTATTGGTAGCAGAAACTAATTTGTTATGCATTTCTCTCTCTTTCAGGAAATCGTTCATGCACTTCCCGTACACATGTAATAAGAGTAAAACATCGCAACATAATGTGAATAGTGTCTGGGTTCGCTATAGTGCAGCACATTTGATACGTTTTATTCCATCGTTTTCAGCCCACCTGTCAGGTGCGAGGATATTTATGGATGTATTTCCAAAACACGTGCAGTTACACGGTATCGCGTTATACCACCAATATTATAGACAGTTTCATGATTAATGTTCATCTTATATTGAATGATGTTATAGCATGGATAAGACAGCAAGGAAGGGAACTGGCTATCCCACGTAACAGTTGCTGCGGTTTAGTACATGAAAAGGTATTGTCATCCCCGAAGGCAGGTTGCTGCCAGAGACATACCTCTACCTTTATAACAAGGTACTAATTAAATCCTGTAAAACTTAACATCAACAATTTTCGCTAACCTTGTGTCCCATCTGCTCACTTCGTGTTAAAGTGAGAAAAACAGGTATGAGAGTTTCATGTATACAATAAGTGCCACTCATTATACATGCTATTCAATTTATTAGAACACTATCAACACAGCACAACATACACCAGCAAGGTAAACAATGAGAAACTCGCAACACAACATACACCACCAAGGTAAACAATGAGAAACTCACAACACAACATACACCAGCAAGGTAAACAATGAGAAACTCACAACACAACATACACCAGCAAGGTAAACAATGAGAAACTATCAACACAACACAAAATACACCAGCAAGGTAAACAATGAGAAACTATCAACACAGCACAACATACACCAGCAAGGTAAACAATGAGAAACTATCAACACAGCACAACATACACCAACAAGGTAAACAATGAGAAACACACAACACAACATACACCAGCAAGGTAAACAATGAGAAACTCACAACACAACATACACCAACAAGGTAAACAATGAGAAACTCACAACACAACATACACCAACAAGGTAAACAATGAGAAACACACAACACAACATACACCAGCAAGGTAAACAATGAGAAACTATCAACACAGCACAACAGACACCAACAAGGTAAACAATGAGAAACACACAACACAACATACACCAGCAAGGTAAACAATGAGAAACTATGATGCAGAAAAATCACACAAAAAAATATATAACAGACTTGAACACATTTATTCTGGTGATCAGTATTGACACGCACGTGTGTTGGAACTCTGCCAGCTGAGCGCAAGAAGAAACAACGCAGAGTTTATTTAGTTGCAACCCTACTCTAAGAAATTTTAACTTATTTTTTTACAAGATGTCCTGCGTGTCCTGCGTGCAGGACATACACATTTTCATATTTTGCAAATTTGACCGTTTCAAAACGTTAACAACAATTTCTAAGAATTTGAAATTTTTTGTTTGTTTGGCCACTCTCTCGGGCCAATTTGAAAATGTATCCATTTATCAAATCAAATTTGCATGTATTGCATTGATGAAAATATTAAACGTCTGGTCACAAAATTCAGTAATGTTATTATTAGATTATGTTTATGATAGTGCTGTGAGAACGCACAACAAAACTGAACGCAGCTTAATATCTTTGATGCCATTATTAGACTTGGAGGTTTATTACGTGTATGACTACTGAAATACTACTGATGGAAAGTACGAGTATATTACGTTTATTGTAATTAAAGCGAGTAATTGAATTTCCATCTGTAGTAGTTTTATACTCACATTAGACGTTTATCTTTGTATCATTTATTATTTAACATTAGACCATAAATAGTTGCAAATATCTGGCAGCCTTATGTTAACGACGAAGGACCTATTTTCATAGAACTACATATGATTCACGCGTGTATCTCTACAGTGAAAGTTATTGGATACCTACTACTAAAACATAACATACTGCACATAATATCAAACAAGAAACAGTATTTCATAGCAGAAGAAATATGAACGTCCAGAAATTCAGTGTGTGAACAAAAGTGCTCAATTCTTTTCAGTTGTATTGAGGTGTCAGAATTAATAAATGAAACAATCTCATAGAGAGGAAAAAGGTTTGAGAAATAATATAAAATACTTACTTATGAAGAAATGTTCACTCTATAAGGCATGACAATAATATGGCTGACTTGTACGGAGTTTGCATGAACATGAGCACACCTGAGTTATGTGAGGTTTCTAGTTGTAGATTCTGTGAGAGGGAACAATAGAACACGTATAAACAATAATGGCTATGAAAAAATCATGTTTAGTTAAAATCACAATTCAAGGAGAAATATCTAAGAATAGTATTATCTTCATGATTAGGGAAGGAAAGAGAGAGAGAAGGAGAGAGAGTTAGTAAATATCACTTTAACAACACCTCTAAACCAGAGTGTGAGAACAATATAGCCCGCGAGCCACATCTGGCATATCAAACCATTTTTTCAAAATACATTTGATACCAGTGTTTCTGGGAAAGTAGTAGAAACTAATTAGGGTTACCGCATGCTTTTATCTCTCTTTCGGAAAAGGTTATTTTTCATGCACTTACCGTATACATGCAACCGAGTAAAACAATGTGAATAAAGGACTGGTGCGATGCTGACCACATATGCCGTTGGTCAATGAAACATAATTGCATAATATTGTATTCCCCAATGTGACTTATACTATATTCACAGTTACACTATATTCACAGGCCACCTGAGTTCAGAAAACATTACTTCCATTTTCAACGGTGCTTTTTTGTGCAAAGTATTTAGCCCCATAGCATAGAAACAACAATTAATCTAGCAAACTACAAGTTGCCCACTTCTGATCCACGGTAAACTATAGTTTTTCTTCGTTCCAAATTGACGTGTCAACGTAGATCATTATTAACTTATGCTGGTTTTTTTTAAAAATAATAACATATTTGTTTCTTTAATACCCCTGTGCGTAGGTCATTGTCAAATGGCGTGTCACGTGACAAAAGTAAAGAATTAATTTACGAAACTGATACAGCTATTACTAACATGTATTTTAAACAGAGAAACATCATGAATAAACATATATAACAGTCAAAGAGATAAACGGAAACATACGAACAATAGTACAATGATGGAAATACCGGAGAGTTTAGACAGGATAAAGAAAAATGCAAAACGACTCGACACGAGATAGAAAGATAAGAGAACAGTTTGAAAAGATCTGATCTAATCCCTTTTTCTCAGAAATATATTTCTTAAATGCTAGAAAGATGAAGTCAGAAGGTACCAGATGAGATCGTATGCAGGTTCGTGCAGCCCAGAGAAGTAAACGATAATGATCATTGTTTATATTCTTCCCCATTTTCTGTTTACGCTAATTTCACATGTCACAGTTTTTACCAGAACATTTTACAGGAGTCAGGAAGCTAAATCACGTTGAAGTTGGCGTCATTTCGAACACATGCTAGTTCTTATTATCATCATGTGCCATTCCTTGATTATAAATTCGTTGGACAGTAAATTAAAAATGTTAGTATTTCTGACATAAGGCAATGGCTCTACTATATTTCGTTTAACTAGATTTGCCCTCAAACAAATTTAATTATCTGAGTAACCGTCTAATGTATTAATGCCATTTTGTGCATACGATGTTATTTTTGGTTAGACCCATCAAAGTTACACTTTACATTGCGCACACACGTCCTGTTTTTACGCACCAATGAAATACCCTGATCATCGTCGGCTTACAAAATCAATCAATCAATCAATAAGAAAAAAATAAGATTTGCCACTTCAGACACATATTATGCGAGGTAATTAGACATAGGAGTGTCTACTATTACAATAATTTGTCCACCATGTTTGCATATGACTTGAAGATTATTTCTTAAATGATCGATATACGAGATACTTGTGACACTGTTTCTCATTGATATTTAGTACGCTACCATACTGGTCCTTTATTGATCTAATTATTTCATATATATCACTACTTTGCGGTCCATAGATATCATAATGGAACGTTGCACCTATAATGTGCTTGTTACCAGCCCTTAATTTTTGCGTTATACTCTTTAACGGTTGCCATTCTCGTTCATTACTGTGCAAGATCATTGAAATACGTTTCATGCACATATACCATATCATAACAATCTCTTCTCATTTCTCAGACTTCGTGTAAATGTTTTCTTCTCATTGCAACTATGAGACTTCTCACAAAGAAAGTTTTTACCACCAGCATGTTTTCTAAAAGTGAATACTAAAGTCCTAGTAGTCTTCCAGAGCGCAGATTTGGAAATATCAATGTCATTATTCTTTCTTAACCAACTTTTCAATTTCTTTAAAGTCACTGCCTCATTATTGTGGATTATATTGCAAATTTCTCTTCCGATCAATTCTCTGTCAAAATTATCCACTAATCTTGGCCTAATTTTCGTCTGTAAACAACTTTAATTGGATATATCAGATGCACGATTCAATGTTCGTTTACTTATCCCTAAGGCACGAATAGTCATGATTTCTGAGTTTGAAATAGAATGATATAGGTTTCCTCGAGTAATACTTAAAAATCGTATTTGTGATCTGCTCTAAATGTGATAATATTTACTCCCACTCATTTTTCTTACTAACTGCACACTTTATGTTGAGACGCTTCTGACGGAGAATTTAAATATGACACCAAATTATAACACTTAAACACAGTCTGTCTTGTGTTCGAGAGTACAGAATCGTGCAGTTTCACGCTTAAATCATGCCAACTGTAGGATAATCAAGTCACGTAAATGAAATCGTATAAGTGACTGTAAACACCTTAATTTTTGTGTGTGAGAAGTGTGCTCACAAGTAGACTTTTGATATATAGCGCATATAAACGAAAATTAAAATCAATGGCATATCCTTTTAATGAAAATAAAATGTATATATGGTCTATGCCATTTCATGTTCACACACACAATTTCAATTATTTGAGTCATATATTTCTGAGCTACATCATTTATAAGTTGGCAAAGTTGATGAAACGTCTATAGATCTCTCGTGTAGCAAAGCAATGGTTCTACTAGATTTCCAGCATCATATAGTCCAGAGAATATAGATGATCTTTTTCTTCTTATTCTGCGTTCGTTGGCAAACTCCTTCAAATTATTAAGATGTACTCCGAAGAACGGAGTGCGTTGTGACATGGCTTCCAGCTTAGCTGCGATGTTTCTGCCTTTCAGTCTGTCATATTCGACTTAAGCATGGTTTCTGGGTAACGTGGCAGATTACAGTGCTGCTGTTTGTTGCTTCCCTCTCGAACCCTGCACAACACGGACGAGAGTGCCATTATTGTATTTACATGGGTCTTCATTATTTTGTATGGCCTTGAAGTTTTAAAAAAACAACGAATTTTACCGGCTATTTAATGAGAGGTGCATCCAGAAATATTGTTAATCAAAACTAATGTAAAATAGGATATTTATTATTTTTAAGCCTTCGCACTGAATGGCAACTATTAATATGTACCGTTCAGAAAGCAATTGCAATCTTCTTTATACGTACTTATATAAGGATTGTATTTATTTTGCCTAGAAAATCATTACATATAAAAATGTTGGGATGATAGCTATATTCTAAATAGAATATGCTATCAATTTTCCTTTTTGTACAGAAACTTCCCCTGAATTTCTTTTGTAACAGTAGAAATGGTTCACTTTTTTTAGCAGTATGTAGTACATAGAACTAAATTGCCGTATATCGCTCTTTATGTTCACAAATGACCCGACACATCCGACTACGGTAGTAACTTAATAGTCATAATTATGCTATTAGAGAGAGAGAGAGAGAGAGAGAGAGAGATAGCGTAAAATAATAATACAGAGTATAATAGATATAAAAAGGGTGATACACTCTGATGTAAGGTGACTCTTTCAATGGGAACTTGCTTACTTTTGTATGGGCTATGGGGTTAAAGAAATACGATTCTCTTTATGTGATAGATTTACGTGAGTCTGCTTTATTTTGTATATCCTTGAAGTAAACCAAATGGATTTCATCGGCTCTTGAATGAGAAGTGCCTCACCAGAGTATGCTCAAATTGTTAAGAAAACTTTACAGTACAATTGTATTACAGTATGGAATAATCAACCATTGCTAGGATAATAAATTTGGGTTTTAGCATGCCTACCATGAAACTTTACCATGTTTTTGATACAGTTAACTTGTTTTTAAAGACATTCAATAATCTGTTTTGAAATGATGGATATAAGTCAATATTCGTTTTAATCTAAATGTCAGAAGTTGGTTAGTCTTATATAGTAGTTTCTGCTCTTTCTCAAACTTGAGGAGTCTAAATAAAAATGTAATTCGGTTGAAAACCCAGCAATTTAAGACGAAGCTTAATATATGACTATATCTCGCTTTTGGGCCTATCTACTATCTATATATATATATATATATATAGATATAAGATGTATATATATATATATGTATATATATATATATATATATATATATATATATATATATATATATATATATATATATATATATATATATATATATATAATATAAATGAAAATTAAATAACGTACTACATCGCTTGACTTAGGTGAGTGGATTCACTCGACTGTTCATTACTGCAATTCATTACTATATACATGACAATGACATATACTCATATTAAAATCATTTAAATGTAAAATAATTACATTTACATTAGAATAAGTAATATTAAGTTCCATAAGGTCTAGATTAAACATAATACACAATGCTTATTTAGTAATTTTAACTTTTAGTTTTCAGTTTTTAGTTTTCACATTGTTTTCAGTTGGCTAATTGGCAGCTCAGTTACAACTCACAACAACAGTACATTGAACAGATTGAATTTATTGAAATACATTCATTCAGTAATTTCACTATTTCAGTCAGCCAGTCTTCATTATGGCTGTGAAGTTGAACTCTCATAGTCAAGAACGGACGAGTTGTATTTCGGGAAAATCAACGTCTCGACATTATGCGGTAAAAGGCTACTTCGGTGGTCAGTGATAATGTCTTCTGCAGTACTGAACAGCCTTTCCGATGACACACTTGTAAGTGGTGGTGTAAGAAATGTATGCGCCAATCTAGCCATACTTGGAAATATTTGCTTATTGGCATGCCACCGTGAAACTGATCTGACTGTTGAGTTTGAAGTGGCTCTGACAGGTACTGTATCACCTCAGTGTAATGCTGTTGCCTTCGACACTGGCAGAACGATCTGTGGTGGGATTTTCCTCGACAATTGTGTCAAAACAGCTCCATAGGCTGGACTCGTACTGTGTGGCAGTGCTCACAGAAGTCAAAACACTAGTACTACTACTAGTGGCTGATGGATCCTGTGGACTGACTGTGTTTGCTGAATCAATAATGGGGTTAGCTGCTAACATCAGATGTGCTCGTGTATCACTTGTACCACTTTCGGAGAGAAAGCACAGTTTGAATCGAGGATCCAGTAGTGTGGCACAGCTCTAAATACTGTTAGATTCAATGTCCGCAAATCTGCTGCTAACAGCTTCAAGCAGGGCTGTTTCATAGTTTTGATCCCAGCATCACTACCTTCTTTCTGGAGGAAAGCCATGAGTGTTTTCACTAATGGGATCACAAATGATATTGATGCCTGAGCTGCACTTATTTCACGTGTGAGTTCTTCAAATGGGGTCAAAGTAGCTACCACATTCTCCGTGACTGCCAACTGCTGTTCCGTTAGTCCAGTTACCGAATAAATTTCAACACAATACAGGCTGATGCTGCGCCATTGTTCTAACAGACGTCGTAGCATATAGAACGTTGAGTTCAATCGTGTTGTCATGTCCTGGATAAGCTTATGTTGTGGTAGGTCTAATTCATTCTGAAGTTCATGCAAATGACTGGTTGCTGAAGAAGAGTGTTTGAAATGTCCTACTAATTTCATCCAGTACTGATGATGTCCTCAACATACT